>CM034147.1:684082451-684682451 GCA_019776745.2 Taxus chinensis | reverse complement strand
TTAGACTTCTATGTTTAGTACCAGGATTTGTACGACCTTCTTAGAATACCTTACGGGTGTTCTAGTAACTTGTATATGTAAGCATGTGTCTATGTCAATGAGAGGGTCTCATGCATTTCGCTGTCAGAACTAATGAGTCACAATCTAAATGTTTTGCTCTCTTTTGGGTTCTTTTATGGTCATGTGGATATCCTATCAAGGCATTCTATATTTCGGTTGATTTGACCAAAATTCGTATGCTTTTTCATCTTTGATGTTTAATTCTCTCTAATCTCTCACTAACTTACTTATGGGTTTGTTGTTTTTTGGAAGATGTGAATAATAAGACCTTGATCTAAATCTGCTAATGTTGTGAAGAGATTTGGCTAAGGTATTATTGGTTCGAATATGTAATCCCTAGCACTCTCAGGGTCTCGTAATTGTCATGCAAGAGATAATTAAACTTAACTGAAATGAAGTAAACTAATTACGAAAATAAATTTATGCTATGCTTATATTATATTTTTTATTTGTATTTTCAAAGATGTGAATTCAAAGGAAATTTAAAGAATGGCTATTCTAATATATTCAAATAATGAAAAATTAATATCATAACGGAATTAAAACAAGCCAGGTAGTTAGATGTAGGTATTTTCCTGTGCATTTGTGAATTGATCCTCAAATATAAAAAACTAACTAATTTAATTGAAAGACATTCAATCTTACCCTCAGAAGTGATGAATAAATCACATCTACTCAGAAGCTATCATTCCCCATAGCTTCCCTGGTAATATTGAAAGAAAGCTTAACTGAAATAAAATGATTTTCTATTCTATTTGATATATCGTAACTACAACTTCGACAATTCAATCCTGGAGTTTACAGACCAACGGAAAATCTCAGTTATATTATAGACTTGTCCCCTCAATGCGATCTCTTCATGCTCCTTCGTGATTCTCGTGAATCCATAAAAGTGGAAATGTGATAGTGGCAGTAGGAGAAGATGTTGGAACAGTTGTAGCTTGGATGTAAGTTGAACAGAATGCAAGTAGGAGAGGGATAGCGCAAGAGAACAGAGCTTCACTATGTAATTCCTAGGAGGATTTGTTGCAAGGATACAACACAAACACACTCGAAAATTCTAGGAATTATACTTCTTGTGATGAAATCAACAACCTATAACTCTAAGCAAGAATAAAGATTCAAATGAACATTAATATAGAACTAGAATTGTTTTGTACTAAGCCAGTTGTTTGGAGAACAATTATGGAATAAGATGAAACTATAGATATCCACTGATCTCTAAAATAGAACTATGGATCCATCAACCGAGAGGCTGAGAATTTTACAAAATCTAAACCCATTGAGACTTATTGAAGAAATTTCACAACACACTGAATAATAAATCATAGAGGGAGAGGGGCCATTTTCTTGTAAAAAAACTTGGTAATTATAGCACTCTGATTTACCAGAGGGCAAGTTTGATTTAAAGTCTTCTATTATTAAAAAAGAGGAATTACTTTTTACCAGGTGGATAAAACTTAAATGCAAGAAAGAGTGGTTGAGCACAACTTGATTTTTTAC
Organism: Taxus chinensis; assembly: GCA_019776745.2. NCBI lineage: Eukaryota > Viridiplantae > Streptophyta > Pinopsida > Cupressales > Taxaceae > Taxus > Taxus chinensis. The sequence continues at coordinate 684,680,888 of CM034147.1, read as the reverse complement.
ATTGAACGAAAGTGTTGGTAGAGTTATGGAAAATGCACACAGGATCGCTGCCTAGTGCAGGGTGATGGTTACAGGACCGCCGCCCTATCTTGGGTAGCGTTCATAGGACCGTCACCTAGGTAGGGAGGCATTCCTATAACTAAAGACCAAAATGCAAGGAAAAGAGAGGAACAAGGTTAGAAAAAAGCATGCTGAAGGCTAGATAAGGCATTTTAGGATGCAAATGTATACTCAGTGTGCTTTCTAGATTCCAAACACCTTGCAAAGAGATCTGAATCATCATTGGGGTTTCTGTAACCTCTTTCCGGTAGTACAGTACATACAATTGTGGGTACATACAGTCATGTTTCTAGAGGAACCACTATCTAGGATCCATTAGTTGTCATTTTACCTTGAAAGTACAACAATATAATGCAATAGTTTTAAGTGCATTATTGGCTTGATTTTGGTTTTGATTTTTCTTTTGGATATTAAATTTATTTCCTTTTTAAAAAAATTTGTATTTTTTCTTATTGTGATGAAAATTTTCATCTTTATGATCAAATTTCCCACATTTGGGCTAGGATTTGTTCAATTTTAATTTAAAATTTCGGTTATTCTCATTACTCTTGGCGTTGTTTTTGAATTTTGTTTTGAAGTTAGGTATACAATTTGAGTTTCCATTATTTTGAAATAATTTTTTTTATTTATTATGAAAGAACAAGGCTTGAGTTGCATTTTTTAAATAAAAGTTTTCTATTACCTATTATTTCACTTATTATTCCTAAATTAGGAGAGCAGATAACACATCTAAATCAAGTAAATCAAATTTGTTTTGATATTTTGAATTCAAGATGGAAATAAAACTTCTATATTTTTCAAGTATGTTCATTTGTATTATAAAATAAATAACTGTATCTTAAAATAATTGACAACCACAACTGTCTATGTAGACTTTAATATTTTTAATTTTTTCAAGATAGTTGACAATTTTTTCATCTCCTTTCATTGGAGTAGTGAAAATCTCCATGATCAGTTTAATGATTATTGAGAGACAACTTCTCTCATGCTCTGACTCGATTTTTTTCTAGGATTCACAAGGAGAGTCCTGATGTATGATATGGAGTAAAAAAAACTTGTCTTTTATGCTTCTTATTAGGATTGACATCGCCTCCTATGAATTTTTTTTCAAATGCACTTACGTTTTCATTAGTTACATTTCTCCTAGTAAGTTTCTTATCTATGTCACTGACAAGATCCCATATATTTATATACATAAATACGAATTTTATCATGATATTTAAAATACTATAATTGGTACCATTGAACAATTATTATTTTTACATACTAATTTTTTTTTAAGATTCCATAATTTTTTAGGAAGAAAAACCTTTATAGAAATTTTTTGTGTTTTACTGTAAATTGGTCTTATGATAATACACATAGGAAAAACAACAATTTTTCTTTTGGATAAATTTTTAATTAAGGGAATCACAACACCCCATTTTTTGTTTTCTAATTTTAATTAATTTATCACAAAAAAACAAGGTTAAATCTAAAGATACTTAACCTTATGTGCATTAATAAGTACTTTAGGTTTAGAGGAAGAGAAGGAATGATAAAAAATAGAGTTGGAAGTTGAAACTTTGACCTTTAATATTAGTTATGTTACACTTACTTTCCATTGTCGATTGGTTGATTACAGTGAAGTGGATTTTAAACCAATTATGTTCAAATTGAATAACTATTCTCTCTAATTTTATTTTAAAAATGTCTTTGATAGATTCAAATATAGATATCTAAAACGTTTAATTGCTATTAGTTCTTTTATTCTTTTGTTGATTTGAAAGAAATTAGGGTTTTGGTTTAATTATAAAATTAGCAATTAAAAATAAATATTTGTATTCGTAGTTGTTTTTACTTTTCTTGTAGGGGTAGGGAAGAGGCCATATTGAGTGCACTTGAACTGAGTGGAGGCCAAGGAAAAAGCTAGTTTGTCTACAATGGACAAAATGATTTTAACATGGTGTAAGGGCCTTAGGATTTGTAAAAAGGATGTGTAGGGTGTAGATTCCAATGAAATATTTTATGGCCTTGAGGCGTTTTTAATGCTTTCCCAACTATGACAAGGATTGGATGTAGTGGTCAAGTCAACTACTTAGGCCACAAAGGCCATAAAGATCACCATGCACCATACACCATAAGATGAACCGTACATGACACAAGCCATGAATTTGGTCACAAAACCATAGGTTAGGGCATTAGATTGCCATGACGAGTGGCCTTTGTAGTCACCAAGCCAACTGTGAAGGCCAAATCTTATAGTGTTAATTTTTTGTTTCCAAACAAATATATATTTTATTGTGTGTGTGTGTGTGTGGTGATGAGTTTTATATTATCATATATGTATGTTATTTATTATTATTATATATTTCATATTTGTAAATTTTCTAAATTGAACCAAATATTTTGAAAAATTATGAACTTCCAAAAATTTTCCCTTCTCGAAACTACCTAAACTTGTTAAACATGGTAATTATTTATCCTGAAACAATTCACAATTGCATCCATCTAATTGAGCCTTAATATTCTTAATCTTATCTAAGTAATTAACTATCTTCTCATCTCCTTTCATTAGAGTTGTAAACAATTCCATTATTAGTTTAATTATTTTAGAACTTGGAAGCTACCTTCATGCATAGTTTGCAATTGATTCCATGCATCAACTGGAGACTCCATTTGTCTTATATGTAATAAGAATTCATCGTTAATACATTTAAATAGGATTGACATGGCCTCTTCAGATTTTTGGGAGAAGACACTCAAGGTTTCTGGGTTAGCTTGTCTCCCAGTGGGTCTCTTTTCAACACCACTAACTAAATTCCATAGCTTCCTACCCATAGAGATGTATTTAATTATAACTCTCTAAATACTATAGTTATTTCCATTCAACAATTAAGATTTATCCATGAATAAATTAGAATAACTAACCATTACTTAAGAAATTTAACAAATATTGAAAAAAATAGTGTTATGATAGAAGAAACTTGATAAAAACACTCAACGAATGTATGAAAACCAAAAATATGCAAAACACGAAAAATAGGCCATAAGAGGCCGCAAAGTAATTTCAAATTTTCAAAAGCCATGGAACAAAGAGAGAGTGTCTCACAGAATTAGAGAACTGAGGATTCCTGAAAATATGAAAAAATGTTCAAAAAAGGTATGTAAACAAAGAATAGAGGCTGTAAAACACAAAAAATATATTATGAGAAGCCACGAAGAAAAAAATATATCACTTTCAAAAATATAAAATCCGTTATTCAAAGAAATTGAAATTCACAGTTTTTTTGAAATTTATTGTTACGCTTAAAAGCCACAAAACATGAGAAATCCCGTAGGACAAGAAAGGAAAAAGAAATATTTTTACAACCAATGAAAAACTTAAAAAATATAAGTTTTAATTAAGGATAATCCGCGAAGTATAAAAAATATGCCACCAAGGGCTGAAATGCAATATCTTTGCAGATATTGCAAGTCCAATTTAAGGACTCACAGAACAAAGAATTACACAAATTATAATAAATCCATGGTACAAAGAGTCCACATAATAAATAATTCCATAGAACATACAAAAAGGGGTCTATAAAACAATCAAATGATTTCCACACAATAGAGGAAAAACTAGAAAGTTGTGGAAAACACAAAACTTCCACATAAGGCTTTTAATTGTTGCTCACAACTATGAAAAGCTGCACAACACTAAGAGAGCCATGCAACACTTAGAAAGGCTACTGCATAAATAAGAGATCTACAGAATAAACAAATTTTTTTCCCAATATTGCAAAAAAAACATATAAGACTAAAAAAGGCCGCTCAAAATTTAAAAAAAAAACGCACAAGGCTGAAACATATTACGCAAAACTTGAAAATATTGCGGAAGGCTAAAAAATGTCACGAAACCCACATAAATATTGTGAAACACTTTAAAAACTACAAAAAAACTTAAACTAAGCAACAATATACTGAAATAATCCACATAACTTACAGAAAAGTCACGATAAACTACAGAAAGCCTTGAAACTCTTAGAAAAGCCACATAAGACAAAAAAAAGCTAGAAATGACTAGAAAATGCTAGTGAAGACCATGGATGACCTGTATTAAAAATTCAATCACACATAAGACTATGGTGGAACAAAACACAGTCAAATACTTTATTTTGATCATCCACACTCAATTCAATCTTTTAAAACTTCAGAATTTAATCTAAATACAAGGAATCAATGTTTTATACCTTGTAAATTTGAAAAAGTAACGTACACTTACACTTAGAGGTTTGCAAGTTTTGAAAAATTCAATCTTTCTTCTCTAATTCATCATGCATATTTAGTATCTAATTTATCCTACTCGAGTACAAACATCAAGATTTGATACCATGTCAGGAAAAGAGGGGATAAACAGTAACAAAAAAATTAGATACACCATATTAAAAATCCAAAGATTATAGTTTGAGGTTGAACAAGTAGTAATATCAATTTAGATCACAATATAAATTATTTAAAGTGTATAAACATAAAATTAAAATGAACCATAACACAACAAAAGAGACAAGATTTAATTGGGAAAACCATAATGTAAAAAACCCACTAAAATATCACTTATCTTTATTAAGAATGAACATTTCTCCCAAAACTCCCATTATTTCCTCAATTCATTGTTACACCTTCATGGAGGAATTACAAATAATCAATACATTCATGCAAGGGTTAAGATCACTCAAAACTTCATTCGCTCAAACTTTTTGCTTAATTTTGATCATTTTTTTAATCACACTTGTAATGTAATCGATATCAAATGAGATCACCATGTTTTATACAAGGTGGGTGACTAATTGGGCCCCTCTTACATTTTAAATTCAAATTCTAAACCCTATGGAATTCCACCATGCATTATACTCTAAATATAATTCATAAGGAATTTGCTTATACTATGATGGGTTTTTATTTAATATGTTTCCCACTTAATATTATAAACCCAACACCATCTCGGTGTCTTATATCACTAAAATGGTGATAAAAACAATTAGTTATTCAAACTTGGATGATGTGTTTAAGAAAAAAAACATCCCTAACAAAGATGTCACCCTTATAATTTATTGTGCTCCAAATATCCAAAAACATAGCATACCCCTCAAACTAATTGTTGACATTATTGATTCCCCTACCTATAACCTAGCTTCCTTCTTAGATCATAATTTGAAACCCCTTGTTGATAATACACCATCCTATGTTTTAGATTCAATTGATTTTGTCTACTTTTTGAAATATAAAAAAGGTTGAAGAAGGTAAGTTACTTGTTGGTTTTTACATTATATCCCTCTTCACTAAGGTTTCCATTGAAGGGGTAATTGAGGTGGTAAGGGATCACATGGATAATAAAATCTACAAATTATTAAACTTCCACATCAACTCAACTTTCTTCTATTTTAAGGGTATCATCTACATACATACTGAAGGTATGGAAAATGGCCATCCTCTCCCTTGTGGAAGAAAACCTCTTCATGGAAAAGTTAGAGGATATATACCTCAATTATTTTTCTCTCAATCCCAAATGGTGGAAGAGATACATTGACAACATGAATTTATTTTGACAACATGGTCTAAAGAATCATGAGAAATTGTACACTTGCACTAATAGTTTGGTTGCTAGTATAAAATTCACTAAATAGGTGGAGGTAGGTGGAAGCCTATGCTTCTTGGATTTTCTTCTCATGAATAAAAGATATGGTTGCATGGCTTAAAATTTATTTATTAAATGCACCCACACTAATTTGTATCTACATGACACTTTGCATTACCACCTAGTAAAAAATTAGGAGTTTTAATATATATTTTCACTAGAGTGTTTAAGGTTTATAATGAAAATCACTTGGAGAAAACAATTGAACATCTAAAAGAGGTGTTCAAGAATAATTGGTAAAATGGTATGTAAATCATGAGGGATATAAGAAGACCCAAAGAGAGTATTAATTCAAATCATAAATAATAACCTGCAAGGTTATTGAAAACTGGTCATGTGGATTTCTTACCTTATGTGAAACATGCTTAAAACAATATTTCCAAAATCCTTAAGTGGCATAATTTTAAAAAACTTTATTACCTTTAAAGAAAATTCTGAACATTCTAAGGTAAAAAAAAGACCAAGTAGACCTCTAGTCAAAAAGTAACATTTACAATATAGTGTTATTGTGGGACCCCCTACATCATTGAGATGAAAATATCCATTCAAATTAGGATCAAAGGACACACTATTGATATTCACTTGGAGAAGAAAGATAACTTGATTTTAGTTGAAAACTTTTACAACACTAAACATTTATTTGCATTAAAGTAACAAAAATTTTTTATTTAAAATCATTATCACAAACATAGACTAAGAGAACTAGTCAAAATTGGGAAGCAAACTTGTAACCTAAATAAGTATGAGGGGATGGGCCTCAATGTTTCTTAGAGACCCATTATAAAATATTTAAATAATATATCTTAAAATATTCATTAACTAAAAATTAACTAAAATGTGGAATAATAGTAGTGAATCTAATCTAGAACAACATGTAAATACAATAAATAAATGTAATGAGAAACTATGGAAAGTGACCCAAACAAATATGCTAATGGAAATATAAACCCTAATATGCAAGAAGAATAAGGAAGTGCCTCAGCTGATTAGAGGAGCTCATTGGACTATGTCACAAAATAAACAAAATAATCTTGAAGAAGGAACTACCATGCATAGGTCCTAAAAAGAACAGATTTGGATTGATTCTCTAGACCGGGGTGCCTATGGGCACCTTAGTCTACAATATGGGCACTTTGGTCTATGTAGAAGGTCCAAAAATGATTTTCAAAGGTTTGATAGGTGGTAAGAAACCCTCGCAATTTGTAGCATTGCGCCATGTGTTGTTGATAATCCAAGATGAGTAAAATACCTGCAAGACCCCAAAACAAACATCCAACCCTAAAAAAATACAAATACAAATGAAGGGGTCAGACTATCCTTTAATGGTGGTCTTATTTACTGAGCGTTACACTACATCTTAGACCTAATGTAGTTTTGTGTGTGTGTGTGTGTGTGTGTGTGTGTGTGATCATGCCCTAGGTTGCTCTTGTGAAAGTCACACTTTGTGAAAGTAGCTAGGAATAACTATGTGTAGAAAATGTAATAAAATGGTGGATGGAATAGAATAAACTTCCCTCCTATGCTTGTATGATGTACATGATTCAACCTTGTCCCTTGTGATGTGCTAGATGGATGTAAATGAGCTCTAGATGAATGCATCCTTAGATGATGATAGTAGTGCCTAGTGTTTGGTCCCTCATTATGGTCTCATAACTTGCTATTTATAGGGTTCTCTTGATCTTATTTCGTAATTAACCCCAAAAATGTCCGACCATTGAAAAGATGAGAAGCTAAAATGGCTAGAGAGTGCCCAAAAAGTGGAGGGAAAGTTCAAAAGGATTGGGGCCCCTAGTGGGACCAAAATGCCCATGGGCACACCAGTCAAAGATATAATAATGTGAAACAACAAAATTTGAATTGGCATGCGGGTGCAAGAGGTCAGGAATGACGAAAGAAAACAAAGTAAGATGGCCAAAAGATAGGGGTTAATTAGTTCTTTCTTCTCTCAAACACCTTCTAAATAGTAGTATGATACCGAGACTAAATATTATCGAAAGTGCATGATTTAATGTCTACATTTTCCCCCACTTTATGTTGGTCAGAGGAATGCTCAGTAACATAAATTAGATAGAGATGTGTACTTGATGCTCATGTAGAGTGATGATGAATGTGTGTTGAAGGATTAAACAAAGTGTGGAGTGATAAAATTGTGATGGAGCGTGGAAACTAAAGATGAAAAGTGTAAACAAGTGATGAGAGTGAACCTAGGGCAGAAATGTGTATGTAGCTACTGATGTGTGTGATGTACCTACATGGTTAGTATGGTGTGTTCTACCACGAAATTTTTTTGTTGTTGTTGTCCCCATTTGACTACTTGTTTTCCATTTGGTCGTACCTGCAAGGAGAAAATGATCAAGTAATCAAATATGTATGTATGTATGTGTAAAAACACAATGTAAAAGACACATGTATATGAATTTAAAAGTACGTAAATTTAAAATACACAAATGAAAAATGTAAATGGAACATGTGTACCTGATCCATGTCATGAGAAAGAGTGTAGATGGATATCCTGTACTACTGGGGTTTTTTGGGTGATCTGACGCCATAGGCCAAATAAGTATAGGGAGGAATTACACTATATCCTTTAACCTTTAAGTGCTTCTTTGAACATGTGTGAAGAGATCTCTGTACATCCTAGTTTTTTGGGTGATCTAACGCCACTGGCCAAAGAAGTATAGGGAGGAATTCCATTGTATCCTCTAACCTTTAAATTTTCCCTAGAATGCTAAGGACGACCATTTTGTGTAAAAGATTATTTATATGGGGTTCGTAGACTGGTCTGAACCTACTCATTGCATATAACCCAAAATGTCAAGGGTGAAAAGTGCACTAAACTAAACTAGTGTAGAAGCATTGTGTATAATGTAAAACCCCAAATGATGCCCCCCACTTTGGGGGCACATAGGACATCGCTAATAGGAGAATGCAACCCCAAAAGAGGACCGAAAACATAAACTTTGTAACTCTTCCTTACATGGGGGAGGGAATGCGCTTGGTAGAAACCAAGTCACGCAAAAACAAGAAGGCTAGAAAAAGCAAGTGTTAGTACAAACAAGCATGCATGTAGAAAGCAATGTGTAAACAATCAAGCAATATAGTAATGAAAATACAAAAAAAGAGAAAGTATACCACCAAAGTGGGTTGCAAACATGGACACCACTCACGATGTCACAAGACATGTAAGGCCATAATGGCCGCATACAAAAAAAAAGTGTACACACAAGACATAGGAAAAATCCCACAAACAAATCAAACAATAACAGACAATGTAATAAACAAGTATGGAAGCAAATATCCCTACATAACAAATTTTGCACATGAAGCACCCGTTAACATGTTATAAATAGAATCAATATGTTAAAAAGTGTATATAACCAAGTAATGAAAACTTCTAAGTATAACATGAAACAATAACACCTATAAGATACAAATGTGGATGCACCCAGTGACCATTGTCAGAGAGGTATAATATGAGCATCCATGTTGTGTGTAAGAGCCCTGTATTTTTGATCACACTAGAAAAATGCGCAAATGCGCATGTGTGTATGGTAAAGATAATGACATAAAATATATTTAACTATCATGTGTAGTAAGATGACCATATACAAGAAAATGCAAGCAATAGTAAAAGTAACCAAGATATGCAATATTCTATGGAGGGATGGAATTAAATGAAAGGTGGATAATAACAGGCACGTGCCCCCTGAGTGAATGTAATTGTATGTAGTTAGGTTCATTTGTTTTTCCCCCTCAGTAGTCAAGAATGAGCCGTAAATGAGAGTGTGTCATCAGGAAATGGTAAAAGTGTGTGTTGTGTGTCTAACGCGTTGTGATGAGTGTGTATGTGTGTAATCGTGATGATATTCAACCTAGAAAATATGATATTTGTGTGAACCCTATAACCGAAGCATATATGATGACAAAATGAATGTAGGAGTGATGATTTAGCCTAAAGCGTGTATCACTACATGATGAATAGTAAGGCGTGGCGATTTAGCCTAAAGCGTATACCACTACACGATGATAGAGTAAGTGATGATTTATCCTATAATGCGTGTGACTATCCTAGAAATTTCACATGATGAGAGGTCAAATGATAAATGCATGATGAATGTAAGGTCGATTTGATTTATAAACCCTCGACATTCGAGTATGGACCGAGTAACTAAATTGCTTCATAGGGTAGTGAGTTCAATGCTTATAAGACGATGTAGTATGTGTGATGACAATAGATGACCATATGATGAATATGATGTGTAAATAAGTAGTGTGTAGAATGCACTGCAATATTTGTAGAATGTGTAAAATGTAATGTATAGCATGTAATGGAATATGTGAAAATAGCCTAGTAATGTGGTATATAGGGTGAGTAGTGTATTATCCTAGACATGTAGAAAATATAAGTATGATGTACATATAATGACAACTAGTATGATGTATGATGCACAAAATGTGAATAGATTTGGTGTGTAATACCTATTGTGCATTGTGTGGGGTTCATGTGTAATAAGCCCTCAACAGTCAAGTGTGAAACAAAGCATAAGAGTCTGTCATCGGGTAATGACGAAGCTAAAGTATGAATGAATATGCATATACTACATGATTGAGGTATGAGAATGTAAATATGATAGATACGTAGATGTGGCAATGGGTGGGGAGTGATGTATTAGATTCTATGCTCCCCAGGTGTACATGAATAAATGAGCTAACCAATAATAGTGGAGGATGAAGGTCATCCATCCAATGAACATGATGGTGAAAGCATATGCCTATGCTCTAACAATAGTGGTATAGAAGACAGATGTTGTACTGGTGAGTAAAGTCTATACACATGTGATGGATGAATGTATGATCAAATTTGTGGCGTAGTAAAATGCATCGGTGATGGAGATCTATGTGATACTGATCGCAAAGGTGATGGACACCTACGTGGAATAAAACGAGGTTGTGATCTATGTCTAGATGTTGTAACTGTCTGAGGAATGGGCCTATACATGTGCGTAGGACTAGCAGAGTGGCAAGGTCATGTAAATAATGTGCAAGTAGGTGAAGTAAGAGTAGATTGTGCTTTAAGAAACATAGAATGTGATGTGCTAGAGGAAGTAGATGATGTGCTAGTTAGTGTATGAGGAGATGTCAACCATGGAGTGGATGGAGAGACACTGTAAATATAAATTACATGTTTATTGTGAATAAATATGAGTTGTAAATGATTCATAGAAGTTATTGAATGAGAGCGATGAATGAAATTGAGACCAAGAAGCATGTCGCAACAGTCAACTATGTTTCCAATGAGGAAAGTTATAAGCAGTGTAAGAGGACCAATCATAACATGAAGTTTGACAACGCCAAAGGGTACTCAATTTGTGATTCTGGGTAGCTGATACCCTTGAGAATTGAAATAGAGCATGCATTAACGAGCCATGATGGGTCAACATTAGTGTTGTTAATAGAGGTCACACCAATAGATGCATGGATATGTAAATGATTGGAAGTAAAATTCAAATGATAATCTTGATCGGAGAAAAAAACTATAGGCAGCAAAGTGTTAGTGCTTGCAACTAAGAAATCCAGAACTCCTGATCCAAGAGGAGGTACTACGTGATATGCATAATAAGAAGAAGATTTATATGTCTTCTTGTCACGTTGTTGTGATTCGTTGTTAAAGTGCTTGAGTTTACCCTTTTTGTTGGTCAATACAGAGTTAATAGACTCTGAAAACTCTAGTTTGTTGTTATCTATTAGGTCTTGGATGATTATATGGAGTTTGAAACATCTATTTGTAGAATTTCTCACGCATCTATGATAATCACAGTGGAATTTCTCATTGTAGTTCCTACCTTTTGGGTCGTGATGGGTCTAACTCAAGTTTTCGAGGAAAGGTAATAATATTTCTCTTGAGAAGTTGTTTCGATATGAAATTTAGAGCCATTGGAAAGTTACTAAACATGCTTCGAGGTTGTTGTGACTAAACCTATTTAGTAGGAGTGACTATGTTAAAGGTGCTTTTAGCATTAGTTGGCTTAGTTACAGGAAAAACGAGTGGATTATGAAGCTTGTTCCTGATACTTAAGCTTGTTAATGGATAGGATTTTGGTCTCACAAAGCTTAAGAGTATGAAAAATATGATCAAACGAAGGGGAGGTTTCAAAGATAATAGTCTCTTGGAAAGGCTGTAAAAGACTCATATTGGATAAGTCATGAAACTTACAATCGGTAAGAAAAATTTTCATCTTAGCGATATTGTTCTTATACCTCAAAATGTAGTTAGCGAGGTGTTCATTTGATCCATGTTTAAGTTGTGCTAGCTAGGAGAAAGAGATCTTAGAGTTGATATTAATGGAGAAATGAGTAAGAAAGGCATCGGTTAGAAGTGTGAATGAATTTCACCAAGTGAATAGGCAGGTCATAAAACCAACGCATTGCATAATCAAGGAGACTACGAGGAAATAGTTTAGCTAAAATAATATGATCATCAGCAAAATCAAGACAAGCAACATGAAATGCTCTAAGATTTTCCTATGCTCCACCATGCCCATTGAAAACGGGAAGCTTAGGGGTGAACAATCTAGGAGGAAGCGAGTAATTAGAGATGGTAGGTAAGAATAGAGTATGCAACATTAAGGTAGAATCTACATACAATGATGCATGTGAAGTGGTCTGTTGCAAATTATGAATTTGATCTTAAAGGTCATGATAAAGAGAAGTTAAGTCTTGATTGATAACGGATGAAACCTATCTTATATGAGAAACTAAGGGTGGCATAAAATGATTGGTAGGATTATTAATTAAATCAAGAATAGTAGAGATAAGTGGAAGACTGGAAATGAGTGGTTGAGTGGAACAAAGGTTGGTAGAGCCATGAAAGATTCGAGTTCTGTCAAATTGGTAGCTTCCTCACGAGCCACATATAAAAGTAAGTATAGATCGTGAGGGTTTCTCAACAATCTGATCATTAATGGCCTTAAGATGTTCTTCAGTAAAATCAGTATGAGAGTGAGCCATGATGAAAGGAGGATGAACCCTAGAATAATAAGGTATGAATGAAGATCCTATAAGCGTGAAGATCGGATTCACCAAAATGATTAACTAAAAATTAACTAATATGTGGAATAATATTAGTTAATCTAATCTAGAACAACATGTAAATAAAGTACATAAATGTAATGAGAAACTATGGAAAGTGACCCAAGAAACTAAGTTAATGGAAATAAAAACCCTAATATGCAAAAAGAGTAAGGAAGAGAATTAGTTGATTAGAGGAGATCATTGGACTGTGTCGCAGAACAAACATAATAATTTGGAAGCAAGAATGACCATGCAAAGGTCCTAAAAAGGATAGATCTGGACTAATTCTTTACACTAGGGTACCTGGAGAGGGATTGGGGTGCCTATGGGTGCCTTGGTATGTAATATGGGGTGCTCTAGTCTATGCAGGAGGTCCAAAACTGAGTTTCACAGGTTCAGCAGGTGGTTTGAAACCCTCGTTATCTGTCGCATCAAATTTTTTGCACTGCGCCAAGTGTCGCTGATAATCCAAGATGAGTAAAAGACTTGCAAGACCTCAAAAATAGGATCATGCCCTAAAAAAATGTAAATTAAGGGGTCAGATTGTCCTTAGTTGCCACAATGGTGATCTTATTAACTTAGCACTACACTACATCTTAGACCTGATGTAGTTCTATGTGAGTGTGAGTGTTTTATCATGCCCTAGATTTCTCTTGTGTCAGTAACACTTTGTGAAAGTAGTTAGCAATACGTATGTGTAGAAAATGGAATGAAATGGTGGATGGAATAGAATAAACTTCCATCCTATGCTTGTGTGATGCAGATGAACTAAATTTGTCCCTTGTGATGAGTTAGATGGATGCAAATGAACTCTAGATGGAAACAACTTTAGATGATGATAGTAGTGCCTATTTCTTGGTCCCTCATTATGGTCTTATAAATTTATATTTATAGGGTTCTCTTGATCTAATTTCGTAATTAACCTCGAAATGGCCAACCACCAGAAAGATGAGAAGATGAAACAGATAGAAAGTGCCCAAAAAGTGGCGAGAAAGTTTGAAAAGGATCGAGTCACCCCTAATGAGACCACGACACCCATGGGCACCCCATTACTAGCCTAGACACCCAAATTAAAGATAAAATAAAGTGAAATGCCAAAATTTGATTGGGCATGCAGGTGTAAAAGGTCAGGAATGAAGAAATAAAACAAAGTAAGATGGCCAAAAGATGGTGTTATCCCAAATTTACCCCTCAAGGTAAATTTACCCCTCATGCTGGAGCAAGTAGAATTGGTTGAAGGACAAAAATCAGGTTTTGGGGGGGTCCCTTTGGTTTCTCTCTGAATTCCCCTTCCAAGGAAAAAAATCTAAGGAGTTATTAAAAAATTGCAAAAATATGAAAAAACGAGGTTGCAAGCCTATTTTAATGCAAATTGGGTCTGGGAGCTGCGGATGGAACCAAGGCGGATTGTACTAGGGTTCAGCGTACCAAATGTGGGCCTAAAATACTAAGGAGACAGTGAAATGTGGCAAAGTTGGGTTTTTTTGTCCTAGGCCACATAGGTTCAGTCGGGATGGTCAGGACCCAAAAAACTTGATTTGCCCGAAATGGCTTGAAATAGTTCAAATCGGTTAAGTCAGGTCGAAATGTCCCAGGCGGTCCATAGGATGTCAGGATAGCTGGGACCTGTATGGCTGAAATCACTACAGGCACTTCAAATTTAGATAAATTTGGGCCCAGGAAGTCCACCAAATGTTGGGACATGAGCTCACTGAAATGCCAAAATAGCCGATCACAAAGGGATGCAGGTGGAATGGAGGTCAACGGCTTTGACGGCCCAGTCAACTAAGGAACAAATGGGACATCAAAAACTGAAATCACCACACAAAGAGGGAATAAAAAAAACTGGAGGTTTTTGGCCCAAGTCACACAAGGGATACTCGGGACACCAAGACCCGAAATAGCCGATATGCCTGCATACAAAGGAAATTTCAATGCCTGACCCTCCCGAACTTCAAATGACCATAACTTTTGACTCAAAGCTCTGATTTTCATGAAATTTGACTTTCTAGAATGGGCATGACGTCCTCTATGCCAAAAAATTGGATTTCTTAATTTTTATGAGGGTAGGTATACAAAAATAAAGTAAGAATCTCTAGATTTGATAAATTTAATGTCAGGTCCCGTTAAATGATAGAAATGCCTGACAAACCCAAATAGTTTCCCGCAATCAGAAGGCCATAACTTTTGAATTTCTCAACAAAAATGCACAAAAGTGGTACCATTAGAATCATAGATCCTATCCCAATGCATAGAAATAAAGAAATCTAAAATCTGACAAGGGATCAATAGTTATTTTTCAGAAAACGTGGCTAGGTTTAGATCAATTTTTTATCTGGTAGTTGAGATGCATTAATGAAGCATGGGCTAACATATTTCACTGCTACAAGTTATAGGGTAGTATGGAGGACCTTTTGCAAGCAACATAACATCATTTCACTCCATTTACTACCTCTTTCTAGTTGTTGAAGAACAAATTTCAGGATTTTCATTTTCCCTCTCTCTCTTCTCATATTTCTATAAATTGGAGTGTTGGGCTCATTGTAAGGGGAGATAGTTTTTTAAGTAGAAAAACTTTGTCAAAATTTGTTTTGTGAAGCCAATGTGCTGTAGGCCCTTGTAGTGGAATCCTTGCATGGTGATCCAGGCCCTTATTCTGTAATAGATTAAACTATTTATATCAATGAAAGCAATATATACAAGTTTGTGGATTTCTCTTCCCCTACTGTGTTTGTTTGCATTCCTCTTGCCCCTTCACTCTCATTGTATATATATTGTGTGTCTCTTATGTTATTGCAGGGATCCATTATCATTATGTGTGCATGAAATATTTTTTAAATCCAGTTGTTAGATTGTGGAGAACTGTTATCAACCCTTCTAGTATGCACTTTACTTCTACTTTCACATATTGGAAAACTATTCTCACACCCTCCTTTTTTGGTGTATCACCGCTTTAGTGTAGGATCTTTTTTCATGCACTCTGTCTCCCTGGTCCCTTGGAAAGTTAGATTAGTATTAGATAGTTTTTCCTACATTAAAGTAGATTGTGGCAGGTAGTTTAGGAGCAAGAACCAGCTTTCTATGGAGGTATATCTCAAGTAGCAAGTCCCACAACATGGAGATAGTATCCATGTTATCCAATCACACTATGAGCTCAAGCACATACACTTTTGCAAACCATAGGGTGTTGTGATCCGGTGATAATAGAAGGGGGTTAATTAGTACTTTCTTCACTCAAAAACCTTCTAAATACTAGTATGAGAATGAGACTAAATATTAGCCAAACAATGTGATTTAATGTCTACAAATATAACAGTTTCTTTTCTTTTCATCCTTCCTTAAGTAATATTCCACCAATTTTATTTTTTCAACCTTCCTCTTTTAACTTTACCATCCTTGTCCTTTCTTACAAACCATATGTTATTGGTCCTTGATAAAGGTTTAACTTTACTCATTTTCTTTTATCCTTATTTTTCAATTTCCACTCCTAAAATGTTTTTTAAGCAGTAGTCTATCAACTTAGATACAAACTACTACAATAAGGTTATATAATGGACCTCCATTTCTTGTTCTTTCATGAATTTTTTTCTTGTTGGTGGATAATAGGAGATGATCCGAAACATCTATTCAAACATTATACATAGTCAGCCCCAAAATCTATCAAATATTTCTATGGAGTGAAAGTATTATAGCTTTAAATATATTAAAGTCATGTGTGCTACAAGCACATAATTTGTGGAGGAAACTACAAACCTTGAATATGAGTAGAATCGACATGAAATTCAACATTTTTTAAACCTATAGGTAAAATTTCAAAATTTCCATTCATTCTAGAGTTATGTGTAAATTAATCATATGAGTATGTTGTCCAATAAATTTGTATTTGTATACCCATATTAAAAAAATTGATCTTGGTCCATGTTTAGATTGAAAGGATAATTTCTCACCTACATGTTGTGAAGGATGATTCACGTTAGAAGAAAGAATCACTAGCTACATTTTGGAGTATCTCAATTCATATTAAAGAAGCATGTGCACTATCCTTCTTCTCGCTCCCACATAATCTACTCTCCACCTTCTTGAATTTTTTCACCTTTCACACACTTCTAGGTACAAGTTATTGTAAAACTTGTCATTTTTTACCTTTCTCTCCTTATTGGATATTCTTACTCCCTATCACTCATGGTATATGTTTTTCTTCTTGTCATATTTCGACACATATCCTTGAAAACTTCTCAAACCACTATTCAGACACATTATGATTAATTTTTTTACATGGTAAATGAAGTATTTATATTCTTACACTAGCATGGAGGAATAAATATAAGAAGAGAGTAATGAAGGCATGTCACGCACACATAGTACTGACTCATTAGAATTATTTTGGTAGATTTTTTTTCCACACTAGAAAATAACCTATCTAAGGTCATCAACATCAATTAACTTTCCCTGGCCACACCCATATGAAGAAGGTGAGTATGGGAATATAAGGCGCAACTAAATAAAGACCCATGTGTGTGTGATGTAGGGGCTCAAGAAAGAGAAAAAATATAAGTATTCTACACCCATGAGTATGGAGACCTAATTCACTAACCTCATCACATGGATATGCAAGTGGTAAAATATATGAGGATATGTCATCCTCTAGGATAAGGTCCATCAATGTGCACAAAAGAAGCCAATAAGGTGTACAATCAAGCATGTAAGATTTGGAGTGCAATTTTAGAGAAAAAAGTCTAACATGAGTGTGCCTAGGTGCACACATGGAAGGTATTAGGGATGATGGAAAAATAATAATCTAAAATACCCCTATGCTCACCCACATACACTAACTATTTCTACATATGCCCATGCCACCTATGACATCCAAGTCACAATGAGGCCCACGTGAAGTCTGCATAAATATTGTAACCTCCAAATTACCATCATTTTCTATTAACTATAAGTTGAAGGGTCACAAAAGTACACTTACGTTATGTTTTTATAAATATTAAATTCAGTCAAGTAATATAATACGTTATCCCAACTAAAGGACTTACTTGTGAATAGGAACTTAGAGAGACCTCTAGAGCATTTTTCTTAAATGATTCTTGGTGACAATTTGTACTTCATGGGATATTGTAAAAGGAAATTTTTACAATTTTTGATTTTCTTCAAAATCCAAATTGTTGATAATTAAATAAATTGTTGGCTATATATTGTTCTACCCTTGAATTTGTTGAATCTCTTGTTTGACAGGGAAAATGTATGAAAATTCATATATTTTATTCTTGAAGAAATATGAAGATATTTGTTGAAATACATGTTTATGTATAGTTAATGATATCATGTGTTCCTACGTCATGTGATTGTCTTTCTTCATTACTCTAATGAATGAAATATTCTAGCCAGAGGTGTTTATTTTACTAAATGATCTTGCAAACTGGGGTAAGATCTTTATTTACTTATTCAAAATATAATCTTATCTCTCTCAATATTTTCTTCCCACTTCTTATCTTCTATTCCTTTATTTGGGAGTAAAATCCCCCCATAAGTTATATTAGTGTAAACATTTTTTACTTATTATTAATTTTAGCTTTCAATAAAGGGTGCCTCTCACAATAGAGGAGGGACTTCAACTTGTATAGTATTGACAAGACAATATAATTTGTTTCTAATAGTTATTTACGACTCACCTAAGCAACATTGATGGCTTACATGTAACCTATGAAGAATTTGTGGTACATGAAGATTAATTATCTTATTTCCAAGCATTTTTAGTTATATAGTCTTTTTATTATATAGAATATGGTTGTTGTACCTTGGGGACAAATTATAAGGTGATTTTCTCTAGCTAGACCTTTACATAGCTCTTTAAGGGTTCAAGAAAACCCTTTCCAAAGTATATAGGTGATGGTATATAGCATCAAAAATACCATATATTATCCTTCATAGTTGCATGTGGTATTTTTGGTGTCTAGCAGGAAGACATAGATTTTTTTATCTTTGTTGAATAATTATAGGATGGTGTGGCTAAGTAGTTATATCACTTTTTGGATTATTCTATCACCAACTACCAAACCAATAAGAATTCTTTTGAGCATAGGTTGAAATCTACAAAATATGAACATTCCCTCTTGGACCAGTTTGATTGCATGAGGAAATAAGTGCATGAACCTATAAGTAGTTTACTTCCAAATTAAACACACTTTGACATGGGATACCTCAAGAATCCATGCCTATGGAAAATAATTAGAAAGGTACTTCATCAACATTCAACTTCTCAAAGTTGGGTTTTCCCTAAGAAGATCGCATGTCCAAAATTTGAACATTACCCAAACTTTTCAATGAATTTGAAGACGATATAATCCTAGATGGATAGTTAAGAACATATCACATGAATAAAAATGGTCAAATCTTGGATCAAGGTACCAAAAATCACATAGTAGAGAGTTTCAAGAAGAATATCCTTTCCTTGAAAGAGAAAGTGCCTCAAAATGCATTAGATTCCCCATAAAGTCATGAAAATTTTCCATCACCTCAAAAATTCTTGGAAATCAAAGATCCTCATCATAGAGCTACTCCTATAAATTCCTTATTCAAATTTTAAGAGTAATATGACATAGAATTATTCTGGTGTTTTAGAGCTCAAAGCTGAAAAACAAGATAACAACTCCAACATTGGGTGTTTTGAATATGAATAATAAGGTGGAGATTATGAAGATGAGGTCAAAGAGATGAATATACATGAAGCTCTAAAATTTTCTACAACTATCACCCATAGAGAAACACCTCTGCCTAATTAAGAAAATGACAAACCACTAGAGAATAAGGTAATTCCTCTATCCCCTTCTTCCATTTCAAGTATTCTAAAGACCATAACTATGCAGATCATTGCCTAAACTCAAAAAATTGATAATTTTTTTACTTATACCTCTTTTCCAACCTTTGACATCATTAACCATGCAAACAATACCATGTTCCAAAGCCTAAGGCTAAATATAGGGTGTAGAAATATGAAGTCCCAATTTTTATCTAAGATGATTCAAATGATCTGTGGGACTTAGAATTCAATATTTTATATTTTATATTGGAGAAATAAACCTCTTAAATGTTGCTAACTATGAAAAAGATTAATATCAGAAGAATCTTGGCATGAATAAATTTTCATTGCATATTATCTCCTTATGATATGCGGAGAGGAATTTTTGTTTGAGTTTGAGGTATTTTATTTTCCTCTTAGTAAAAAAAAATATTTGCAATGATGAATCGAAAAATGGGTAAGTGTTTGAATCATTTAGTGAGGATATAGTTTCAAAAATTGAATTATTCCACATAGAGTTAAATATTGTATCCCTTGATGGTTATTATGAGGTTATTGAATAACCTCTCTTTTCTCCATCTTTTTGTTCATTCTCTTTCCAATAGGATGAGATGGGTCACATAAGCAACACCATAACTGTAATAGCAAACATGAGGTGAAGAATGAAATGGTTGGTGTGAAAGAGGTTTATTTTGATGAAATGATAAGTTTGATCATTAAGAAGTATTTAATGGTCTTTAGCAATGTGAGAAACCTAGTATAAACCAAACCTCATAATTGGCTATGATAAAGAGGATGGAAAATAGGGAACCATTTTTTCGTGTAATGAAAGGGGAACATTGTGTTTTATGATTTACAAGTGACCAAGAGTAATTTTATTTTTAGTAGAAATATTAATGGAATTTAACTACATGTATGTCTTAATTTTAAAATCATTTGGAAGAAAGAAATGATATCTCAAGATAATAATGTGATGCAAGAGCATCCAAGTTTAAGGCAATCTTACTCAATTTTTCTTAAGTATGGGCACATGAATCTTGGAAGATGCATGAATTAAAGATAATGCATAAGATTGTGTGTAAAACTAGAGGAAAGGATTAAAAAGGAAGGGTGAAATTATTAGGAGAATGACATGGAAGTTACAGTGCACATGGAAAGGTGGATTGATGCATGGAAGAATATTAGGCATAAAGAAGATTTGGTGCATACAAATGTATTAGCATGAGAAAATTATAGAGTAAATTTTTTCGCAAAGGTGAGTGTGTAGAAGAAGTAGATAACAAAGGCATGAAAATGATGCACAAGAACAAGGAAATGCAAAACAATATGATGGTCTCGCAAGGTTCCCCAGGGAGCCTTGAGGAGGAGTAACACACATGATATAGGGCACATCACTATCTTGAAATATGAATCACACGAATATTTTGAGGGAACCCGGAATGGAAGCAAAGATGCATGTGAAATATAGAGTGTGAAACAAAAGGATAAGAGGTTTAGAAAAGATGGCAAGAAAGGTGACATATGTCAAACCTGTCTGATCACGTCGGCTGATAGTTTTTTGATAGATAATAATTTGGAAAAAGGCTCCAAAGGACCAATTACAAAAAATATATTACAGTAAGTTTCAAAAAATACTTAATATCTATCAAAAAAACCCAACCAAAAAAGAAAACAGGGTAGGATCAACGGGAAAAATTTGATCTACAAAAAGCCCAACCAAAACTAGCAAAAAATAGCTATACAAAAACCACCAGTTAGCAAAAAGGCCACAAAAGGACCTATTTATTACTGGACCTAGTACGAGAGCTTGGCCCAGCTCCATCCACACTACCCACATAGCTATCTTCCTCCTCAGAGGACAAAATGAACAACTGTCTCTTTTTAAATGTAATGTTCGCCACCAAACCTTGAAAGGTATCCACCCTATTCTCCAAATCTCTGATCTCCCCATTCGACCTCTACACTCCCCTCAGCAAATTTCTGTTCTGAGCTTTTACTTGGGTTACAGATTCTTCCAAGGCTTCTAATTTACTAGCCAAAAAAACAAAAACCAAATATTTCTCCCCTTCTTTCACCTTTTCACCAGTTAAATCCTACAAAGATGACAATGCATTTAGCTCCTTCACATCCCTCTACTTGATTTTCAAAAGTTTTTCTCGATCATCCAATGGAATGTAATCTTTCCAATCACTACCCAGATGCCCAGTGACCCCCTTAGTATTCAGAATAGGTTTTCCAGCTCTAACCAACAACATAATTAAACCTTGATGCAAAATCAGCTCAACTTTCTTCTCTTTAAATTTTTTAACTGAGGCACTCAGAGAGTTGAAAATATAAAACGGAATACTAATCTTTTTATTTCACCTAAAATGGTTTAGCAACATATGATGATGAGAATGTACCTTCTTGTATCTTCCATCCAACGTAATATATTTCATAAGATGAAAACAATCCTCTGCCCACAGACCTGGTAAAGAGTTACGAGCAATTCCATCCTCCATAAAACAAATTCTTTCCTCATTTTCCAAGAAAATATGTACCTCTTCCTAAAGATGAGATCTATCCTTAAAAACTTTGCTACCTTCACAATCCATTTTTGTTATGTTACCAATTAAATCTTCAAATACTTAAAAACTTACCCCTCTCATCAAAACAAGACCCTGATTCCAGTACAAGGCAAAATCTCGTGAAATAACATCATCTGAACCCCTCAAAATTTGAATAAAAAAGGAAATACCAGCCTCTTTAAACAGATCCCAAATAAAAGCATCCCATTGCAGACAGGAAGAGGATGACGGCTCCACCCTAAACCTAGCACCCCCCATCTTTGTCTACCTTCTCAAAAAGGGAAGCACATACGTACGAGAACTCTTAACCAAACGTTTAAAAATCTAGCTATCACTCACGACAGTTGGACTAATGATTTGAAAGTATAAATACACCAGCGATGAATTTATTTCCTAGATTCAAACACTCCCAAACTCAAGCATGAATCCTCCTTTTTACTTTGCAGTAACCCTCCCTCATCCCGCCACCATTTTTTATGATTAGCTAAAATACCAAAATTAGCTAACATGTCCACACACCCATTTGCTTCCCGGAACACGTGCTTAAACATAACATCTTCAAAACTTGACATTATAGATTTTGCATCCCTTATAATGGGATCTATATTAATATGATGTCATACCTTACCATTCATTACATTACTAATATATTGGGAATTTCCTTCCACATAAATTTTTTTGATATGTAAGGAATTTTCCCAATGTAACCCAATTAAGATAACATAGGCCTTTGCATAGTTATTAGATTTATTACCAATGGCCTTAGCATAAGCACCCACCATCTTACCAATGTCATTTCTAATAATTCCCCCAACCACTGCTAACCCCAAACTCCCCTTAGCAACACCATAAAAATTTAACTTCAGCCACCCATCAGAAGGAGTAGTCCATTTTGCACTTCTTCTCTCTATAATCTTAGCCAAAGAAGAATTCTTCACAATTATTCCTAAAGAAAGAATAATTTCCTACTCATGGTAAGGAAATCCCCCTTTCTCCTTAATCTTTACTATAGAAATATTATTTCTCAAAGCTCCCAGGATATCACTTCCCACCCTATCAAGGTTTTTTTGTTTTTCTCTAAAAATTCTACTATTCTGTTCAATCCAAATTCCCCACAAGAGATGAGTTAAAACCAAATTCCAGGCCTTAGACAGATTCAAAGAAACAAAACAACTAACTCATTGTTCATACCACTCAGTAAAGGTCTCCGGTAAGAACCAGACTATTTGAAAAAAATTCAAAATATGAGCCATAACTTTCTAGGAGAGGTGATAGTGCATAAAAAGATGTTGAACCGATTCATTATTCTTTTTACATAAAACACACCAATTTGGAATCATCATACCTCTACTCTGAAGATTATCAATAGTTAAAACCTTTTTCTGAATAGTATGCCATAAAAGCGAATTGACTTTAGGGATGAGATCTTTATCCCAAATATTTTTCCACACAACTTGTGGAGGAGGGCAATTCCTAGCCATAACATACCCTAACTTTACCGTGTATCTGACATCCCTTGTCATAGACCAAAACCCTGATTAGAGAATCCAACCACCATATGGATGTGGTGTAACACGAGTTTCCATATGGTGATAAGGTGAATAAGAAAATTTAATAATCTAGTTTCAAATTTGTATCTATGTGGGAATTTGTTTAGAAGATCTAGCAAGGAGGAGAGAGAAAAGGGAAAAAAGTCAGACGCGCAACTATAAAAGGGTTTGATTTGTTCATTTTGGTTTTAAAAGTGGTCAAAGTAATTTTTGTTGAAAGGAGGACAAGAAGAACTCATGAAATACACATGTGAGATCACAAGAACCAGATGAGAGTGGATAAAAATTTAATAGGATATAAATCCAAGTCAAGAGAGTAAACAATCTAGGTTAGGTCCTAAGGAGAACACTAGAGTCTTTAATAACTCTATGAGTGAGTGTTGGGACCTCAATTGAGAGATAATAGTTATGCATTTCATAAATCCATTTTATAAATATAATTCTACAATTAAATACATCTCAATGAGTAATTCTATAGGCAAGTAAGGGGAGTTTCTGGTCATCGTCACAAGGACAATGATACAACAGAAAATATATTCACCTCTTATGAGTTCCATATAGCTTACTTCAAGAAGAGGAATATATCATTCACATTCCCTAACATGCGGGGATTATTTATCTCATGTGTACAACTAAGGAAAGGTCCCTCCTTCATAGAACATGTCAATGGGTTTTCATACCAATGTCAATTTGTGTTACCTCTATGTGAGTGAAATTTTAAGTAATGGAAGTATTAAATCAGTTTGTTTCATAATATATTTGGTGATTATTATTTTGGTTTTTTTATTTTTGTGTGTATATATATTATGTTTCTATTTTGGTGTGTATCTATTTCCTATAAATTTTCCTATTTTCCCTATGTGAGTTACCTCTTTTCTTCTCTTTTATAGCTCAAGGTATGTACAAGGTTAATATTGTGTTTGTTTTGTGACTTTCTTTCCCAATGGAAAAGATACTAGTCCAAAAATGATATTTTAGGGTCCTTCATGGCCTATTCATCTCCTAATTGGATTCGAAATCCAACCCAAGTCATGTCCTTGAGCTAGAGATATTTTTTTCTCCATATTGTTTTAAGAATACCCATATTATAATTGTTTATCTAGGTAAATGTTTATATTCCAAAGGTAATCTCTCACTTACATGTTATGAAGGATGGTTCAAATTAAGGAATTGTCACCCATTCCTTAGAGTAAATCACACCCATGAGAGTTGGAATGCATCATGGTTGGAGATCCATGTATAACATGAGCACACCTAGGTACATCCATGGAATGTGTTAGGGTTGATGTTAAATTTAGAATATCAAAATCCACTATGATCTCTTGCACACTACCCATTCATGTGCATTTTCATGCCACATATGGTATTCATGTCATGTTGAGTCCCACTTAAAATTTGTAACTACCATACCAACAAAAAGTGTCATTATGTGTTGATAAAGAGAAGTTGGAGGGTGTAGTCACAAAATCATGCATTTTAGACATTGTTTAGTCTCGGTATCATACAACTATTTAGAAGGTTTTTGAGTGAAGAAAGTACTAATTAACTGTCATATTTTGGCCATCTTACTTTATTTTCTTTCATAATTCCCAACCTCTTGCACCCATATGTCCAGTGATCTTCTGTCATTTCATATTATTTTATCCTTGATTGGGGCCCCTGAGGCTAGTACTGGGGCACCCATGGGCGTCGTGGTCCCACAAGGGGCACCCTGATCCTTTTTTGACTTTCCCACCACCTTTTGGGAACTTTCAGGTCATTTCAACTTCTTATATTTTTGGTAGTTAGACATTTCAGGGTTAATTTTGAAATTAAATCAAGAGAACCCTATAAATATAAATTTATGAGACCATAAAGAGGGACAAAACACTCGTCACTACTATCATCCAGCTAGAGTTGCATCCAATTGGAGATCATTTCCATCCATTAGCTCCATCATAAGGACAAGGCTAGTTCAATGTGTGTCACACAAGCATAGGGGGATGGATTCTATTCTATTCCATGCACCATTCTACATCTATTTATTTCTCACTACTTCGTAAAAGTGTGACTAGCACAAAAGAACCTAGGGCACATGACACACACACACACACACACACACACACACACCAGAACTACATTTGGTTATGAAATGTACTACAATGCTCAGTTATTAAGCCCACTGTTGTGGTAGATAAGATTAGTATTACCCATTCATTTCCATTATTTTTTTAAGGTTTTGATACATCTTATGTTCTCTTGTAGGTATTTCTTTCATCTTGGATTATCAGCGACACCTAGCGCATTGCATCGAACCTGATGTGATAGAAAATGAAGGTTTAAGATCACCTACAGGACCTATGAAACTTAGTTCTAGACCTTTTCCACAGACCAAGGTCCCCATTTTGGAGACCACAACACCCGCAGGTGCCCCAGTCCCTCTCTAGGCACTCCATTCTAGCTAGATAACTTCGTATTCTCCAGTCACTTTTGTGACACATTCCTACAAGTTCATCAAATTGGGTAAGTCAATTCCATCCTTCTCTTACATATTAGGGTTTTTACTTTCACTATATTAGTTGCTTGGGTCATTTTCCATACATTTATTTTACAATATTTACATGTTTTTCTAGCTTAGATTAACTACTATTATTCCACATTTTATTTAATTTTAGGTAATCGTTTTGGTGAACCTGACTTGATAATTCATGATTCTAGGTTCTTCATTCACTGCTTTTCATCTGAGGGTTTGGTCATCATGAGTATCTCAATAACTGATTATTTTCTTTCCAATCCTGATTTACTACATAGATTTCAATATCTTCTTGCTACTACTCGCATTTGTGCTGACATACACCCAGACTCGGTTTATCAATAATTTTTTGATGCATTCTCTTCACACATAGTATTCAAGTATAATCTTCCTAGTGATATCCATACTTTTAATAATGACCCACCTCTACATATCATATGTCATATTCATAATGTAGGTGTTAAGCACACTTTGATTGATAATGGATTTTAACTTAAATTATGTCCTATGTCATTCCTTGAAGTTTAAGGTCTTTCCACTCATGACATTATTCCATCTAGCATTTAAATCCATGCTTAGGATGGATCTGTCTTTCCTTGTCTCAGTCACATTACATTACATATCACTGTTGGTCCAAAGATTGTCCACATTGTCTTTTTTTTTACTGATTTCCCAGTCTCCTACTATTTTCTACTTGGTAGGTCATGGCTTCATTCCATGCAAAGTTGTTTCCTCTACTATACATAGTTGAAATTCTTACGTTAAGGCATTGAGTACAATTATTTTCGTGACAGCTGTTCATTCCAGTATTATAACCAAGCTCTTAATACTGGTCTTCTTATTTCATGGACAAATATTACAGATGAGCCCCAACCTTTGGAAGAACCACCTCAATTACCACCACTTGACGGTGCCATTTTCATGATAGATGTAGTTTCTTCTATGCCACTTGCTACTATTGTTGTTATGATTCCATATCAGGGGCATATCTAGTCCATGGACATCGTTTTATCACTTGCACCTTCGTCTACACCACCTACATCAGTACACCCACCATTTTCATACACGTTATTTATGAATGACTCATATTAGGAACACATTCCATTTGATCCTACATGCGATGACATTATATGTACACATGAGGGTCTAACTCACTTACGCTTTTCTTTTGAGGACCTATATCCCAAATCATATGCTCCTCGTCTTTATTATCAGTTTGTTTGCATTACTACTACTTATGAATTATGTGTCTTTCATATTATGGTATATTTATTGTGCCACCCTTTCTCTTCTCCACTTACATTAGGGAAATCATGGCTTGATTATATTGGGGGTAATCTAGATCCTGATCATATAGACATTTCATTTCCTACGCCTTTTGGGATTGTTTTCATCTGGAATAGCTCTTTCCTAGGATACACAAAAATTCTCACTCGTTTGTAAGCAAACGGTTTTCTAATTCCTCCATTCATAGACGAAGAGTATGGTACAGGCATGTAAAAGTTATGCTTCAATGGATCATTACGTGATCAACCTGACACTATTGTTTATCAAGTCACCAATGCTTATCCATTTGAATATGATCTTGAGAGCAATGATATCCTAGATGAAATTACATGATAGCCTCTTTAATCACACACGCTTTAGGGGAATAATATTCACATCCCTCTCTCTCATCATCATTTCATCATAGGCACATTTCTCATCTTTGCATTATCATTCATCCACATCCTTACATATTACTACATCACACTCTTAGTATTTGCACATACCTTATCTGGGCATCGTATCCATACCTTTCATAGTCATACACTTTCATCATCGCATACATCGAATGACATACCTTTTTCCTTCACAATCATTGGTTAATTTCATTTCATTCATGTACACTTGGGGCCATTGCATCTAATACATCCCCCCTTTCATCTTAGTATCTTTCATTTTTTCATTCTCACACATCAATCTCCTAAAATACACATACTCATTCATACTTTAGCGTCATCATTACTGGATGAAACACTATTGTGTTTTGGTTCACATTTGATTATCGAGGGCATACTACACATGAACCCCACACACTTCATAATAGATACTACACATTGCGACTCTTCATTAATCTTGCATCACATGTCTTACATCTTACATCATACACTTTAGATTTATTCTACAACTTTTTGACATTTACAAATTTATACATCACACCTAATACTAGTCTTAATCATAATCATCTAGCATTATATAATCCTACATACTACATTATTAATCTATCTTCGTACATTACATGCCATTCTATACATTACACTTTAAACATTCTACACATCTTGCTTTGCATTTTACACATCACACATTTACACATTCTACTCTTCACATGGTCATCTATCATCATTACATATACTACATTGTATTCCATGCATTGCACTCATTACTGTTGATGGGTAATAATAGCGCCCGTGAATGTCTGTAACTCTATGGGTTAAGAATCTCAGTGTGATTACATAACATGGAGCTTTTCCCAAAGTATGGGACTTTACAATCGGGAAATATCTTCAGATGAAGGCCGGTTCCTATTACTTTGTTCAAGTGCACACATACAATTTGAAGAGGATCTACTCTAAAACCTACTCTAACTTGCCAAGGAGATAGGGTTAAAAAGATGCAAGAGAATAAACCTAAATTAACAGAGGTGATGCACCAAAGGAATGTTGAACACCCGTTTTGAAATTAAACAAAAGCCATTAAAATTTTAATACAACCACCATGCACATATAACATGGATTGCAAAGAGAGATTAGGAAGATATAATGAACATAAGAGAGGGTTGAAATCATCCAAAGACTTATTTTTATTGCTCCAAGAATTTGATACAATCCATTACAATGGCCAAGAGGCACAAACTTGCATTACAGTTTGAAATGGGAGGTTTGAACTCCACAAATTCACTTGTAGATCAGAGAAGAAGGGAGGGTGCAAGGAAAAATTGTCTAACCTTTTAGAAAATGCACCTCCTTATAATATATAGGAAGAATTAGAGAAGGAGATAGAAGAAATCTAAATTCTTTCTTCAACCACCCCAAAATTCATTGAATTCTCCTACAACAATGATGGGTTCTACCGTAAAACCATTTCCTCCATGTACTCTTTCTTTTTGGGCAAGAAAGGAAGCCCATACTTCATTATTGGGGTAGGTGGGAACCTGAGACACCTTAAAAAATTACAAACTGTATTTTTAATTTTTAAGAACTTAGTCGTTTCTTGTGGAAATCTGAGCTCCTAGTCAAAATTTATGCCATCTGAAGGTCAAGGTGTCATTATGTAAAAATGGCAGACTGAGAGTTCCGAAATTCCAAAACCCAAAAGCCCAAAAGTCTGAAATTTTGGACTTTCACGTTTCAGAATTTCAGACATAAAGGGGTGATTTTCATGTTTTGAGGTTTGAGACTTCCAAAAATCTGAAGTCTGAAACCTTGAAACTCCTAAGTCTAAAATTTTAGACTTCGAACCTTTAGGATTTTGAGATTTTTTCTCACTTCTTCTCGGCATGATTCCCAAAATTCTCAAAATCCCGAAAGTCTAAATTTTTGGACATTCGGACTTCAGGATTTCAAAAATTTTCACTCCATTTTCCAACTTCACACTTGAGAGTTCCAAAAGTCCAAAATTCAGAATTTTAGAATTTTAGGTTTCCAGACATTGCCTACCCATTTTCCAACTTCACACTTTAGAGTTCCGAAACCCCAAAATCTGAAAGTCTTAAAATTCAGACTTTCAGGATTTCAGGTTTTAGGACATTGCTCTTCCTTTTTTTCCTTGTTTTTCTCCGAAGTGCCAAAAATGAAAAAAACTAAAAAACTTCAATCCTTTCTCCATTGCCTTTCCTCTTGAGCTCTGACCTTATTTGACATTTTCTCAGCCACTCGATTTTCCAACCCTACATTTCATTGACGGTCCTATCTGCAACCTGATTTTTGAAATCGGATGTAAGCTCACATGATCTAACCAACCTCTCAATTTCTCCTATGTAAGGTCGTGCTTGATTAATTTTTCCTGAGGGGAAAAATTAGATAGCAATTACCTTATAATGCACTTTAGTTCCTCCATCCATACTCGACTACAAAGGTTTTACAAATCAAATGGACCTTATCATACTCACATGTGTATGATTTGACCTTCCATCATGTGACATTCCTAGGTTAGTGACATACACTTTATGCTATGTCACTATTCCTAGGTTAGTGATATATGCTTTACGCTAGGTGACCTTCCATCATGGTCACCTATTCCTATCATCTTGTAGTGGTATACACTTAATGCTACATCACCACTCACTCTACTCATGTTGTAGTCATATACGATTTATGCTAAATCATCACTCCTACATTAATTTTTTCATGATATACGCTTCAGTTATAAGGGTTCATGTACATATCATCATTTCTAGGTCGCATGTCATCAATACACACATACACAATCATCATAACGCATTAGACACAATACACATCACACTTTGACCATTTCCTGATGACATACTCTCGTTTTCAATTCATTCTTGACTGCTAAGGGGGGAAAACAAAATGAGCCTCACTGCATACATTTCCTTTAATTCTAGGAGGGCATGTAAGCTCATATCATTCCATCTTGCATTCCATTCCATCCATCCACAACATATTGCATAGTATTGTTTCTTTTACTCTTTCTTACTTCTAGTTGTTCATGGTCACTTTATTACACCTGCTATCTAGATTCCTTGTATGTCATTTATCTATACCATCCACACATACACGTTCATGCCTTTGACTAGTTGTGATCGTAGATACAAATCTTTTACATGCAACGAGGATTCTCGCCTTCTACCCTTTGTACACTAGTTACTGCGGGCATCCACATTCATCTCTCGCAGGTGTTATTGTTTCATTTTGTACTTATCACTTTACATTACTTGATTCTATACATGCTTTTGACATAGTGGTTATCTTTCTAACAAGCTAACAGGTGCTTCATGTGCAACATTTGTTACACAGGGATATTTTCTCGCCCATACTTGTTTCTTACATTGTTATCTATTGTTTTCTCTTGTTTGTGGGTCTTGCCCTATGTTTGGTGTGCACACTTGTTTTTATGTATGTGGCCATGATGGCCTTATGAGTTTTGTGACATCATGAGTGATGTCCACACACGTTTGCAGCCCACTTTGTGTGGCTTACTTGTCTTCTTGCGTGTTATCATTACTTTGCTTGGTAGCTTACACACTATCTTATACATGCATGTTTGTTCATACTAAAACTTGTATTTAGCTATCCTTTTGTTTGTGCATACTTTATTTTCTACCAAGTTCTTTCCCTTCCCCCTGCCCAAGGAAGATTTTAATAGTTCTTGCAGTTGGTTCTATTTTGGGGCTGCATTCTCCTATAAGAAACATCGCATGCACCCCCAAAAAGGAGGGCATCATTCAAGGTTTTACATACTACACAACGCATTTATAGTGGTTCGATTTAGTGCACTTTCCACCCTTGGCATTGTGGGTTACATATAATGAATGGGTTCAGACCAGTCTACGGACCCCGCACACAGTGGCTTTTACAGGACATGGTAGTATATAGCATTTTGGGAAGAAGTTAAAGGTTGGAGGATAGAAGGGAATTTCTCCCTATACTTCATCGGTCAGTGGTGTCAAATCACCAAAAAAAATAGGATGTACAGAGATCTCTTCACACACATTCAGGGAAGAAATTACAGTTTGGAGGATATAACAAAATTCATCCCTACACTTCTCCGTCCTATGTTGTTGGATCACCAAATAAACCTTGGCAGTACAGGATATATCCTTCTACACTTTTTTTTTCTCGACATGGATTAGGAGGACAGGTTCCATTTACATTTTTAATCTGTGTATATTTACATTTACACACTTTGACATGCATATTTTACATTGTGTTTTGTACACATACATACATACATATTTGACTACTTGATCATTTTCCTCCTTATAGGTTCGGTCGTATGGAAACAACAAAAATGAAGACGATATCAAAAAAAGAACTTCCCCGGTAGCACAACACCATACTAACTATGAAGGTACATCACACACATCAGAAATTACATCATTAGCTGTTTCTGCCCTAGGTTCACTCTCATCAATTATTTGTGCTTTCTTCAATCTTTTAGTTTCCACTCTCCATCATATTATTTTCATTCCACGCTTTGTTTAGTCCTTCGACACATTTTCTACTACAATATTCATGGACAACAAATACACATCTCTATCTACTTTATGTTACTGATATTTTCCACTACCCAACATAAAAAAGGGACAAATGTAGTCAAAAAAATCATGTACTTTAGAAACTATTTAGTCGTGGTCTCATACAACTATTTAGAAGGTTTTTAAGTGAAGAAATTACTGATTAACCCCCATCTTTTGGCCATCTTACTTTATTTTTTTTCCTCATTACCGACCTCTTGCACCTGCATGCCCATTCAAATTCTTTCATTCTTTGCGTTATTTTAGCCTTGAATAGGTCACCTAGGCTAGTACTGGGGTGCCCATGGGAGCCCTAGTCCCACCAGGGGTGTCCCCATGTCTTTTTGAACTTTCCCACCATCTTTTAGGCACTTTCTATCCATTTCAGCTTCTTATCTTTTTGTTGGTCCATTTATTTAGGGGTTAATTTCAAAATTAGATCAAAAGAACCCTATAAATATAAATATATGAGACCATAATGAGGGACCAAAAACTAGTCACTACTATCATACACCCAGATTTTGCATTCATTTGGAGATCATTTCCGTCTATTAGATCCATCACAAGGACAAGGTTGGTTCAATCTTGCATCACAAAAGCATAGTGGGAGGGATTTTATTCTATTCCATGCACCATTCTACTACATTCTACATCTAGTTATTGCTCACTACTTCACAAAGTGCAATTGACACAAGAGCACCTAGGGCATAGACACAGACACCACACCAAAACTACATTTGGAGTCTGAAATGTAGAGAAACACTCAGTTAGTAAGCTCATTGTTGTGGTAGCCAAGGTTAGTCTTGTTGGTATCAAAATTTATTCTCCCTTTCAAGTTGAGCAACATCACAGATTTGACATGGAGCTTAGAGATAGATAAATCATAATGTATGTCATTTTGTAGCCAGGCTATGATATCTAACTAGCCCTTTGTCACTCAGATTTGTGGAGAGATGGATAACACCTTCAAGAGGATTTGACCTATCCTCACTACTTTAGGTCATGTGCCTTTCGACCAGGGTGAGAGGACCCGTAGTGTAACCTCTGTTTGATGAAGGAGATGGAGATATCCTTCTTTTGCACAAATTTTATGAAGAAAACCTTGGGAAAGTATGATCAATACTCCATAATTTAACTCTCAAGAGTTGTCACTTCTAAAAGATGGAGATACTTTCAAAAAAAGGCTAAGGTTACTGAAGACATTATGAAATCCTGATTGTTCTGCATATTTTAGTAAATAGATTTTGTTCCTTTGTGGATATACAGGGAAAAATAGGGGTAGTTCAGGATGGATTCATGGTTTTTGAATAATTTTGGTGGGAGATTAAGCATGGATAAAGTTGATTATACTAGATCTTTGAGAGACTTCACAACAATTGGAAAACTAAATGACAGAAAGCTTTAGAATAGATAAGATATTCCTTCAACCAGAAGGTGTGCTTCAATGGAGGCCCAAATCCAGCACAATTTCACACAATATTTGAGAATCTAACATGAAGGCTTGAGCTAAAATACTCAATTAAACATCAAAGACCCCTAGTTCCTCATGCCTAAGATACACTCGAAGGCTTACAAATAATATTTATCAACAAATGACAGTGAAGTGATTTTAAATTGTTTATCTCATCACAGGATGAAGGATCTTCTTGAAATGAAATTGCAAATGCCACTAAACTATCACAGGGATGAGATCCTATGTGATTCAGAGGGACTTTAACACAAGATTGCAATAGGAATAAGAAAAACTACTTGTAGACATTTTGAAATAAAGCAGACACAAATTGTACTCCAAGATTGACACAGATTAACTCAAAATTGATTAAATTCATCAGCAAGGGGAAAGTTTCTTTGAACATCTCAGAGCTTGTCAATGGTTGTACACTCGCAACCAACTTGACATGATTGAAATTTAAAACACAGGAAATTAACAGGTTTCTCGGATTGGTCTCTCAGGAAGATGAGGCTCTCTCAAATTTTCTCTTAAGAATTCAACCCCCCGAACCATTTGCAAGAGTATTCTCATTGCATTTATACATTTCACTCACTCACTCATCCCAAATTTCCAAAAATAATAATATTTGAGGGACCTTTGCTTGTTACCAATTTTCCTTAGAAAGTGACGTTTAACAAATTTACATCTGAAAGCTGCCAGGTGGACCAATTATGAATTGATCATGTTTCTCAAACCCTCGAATAATGACTAGGATGCCATGCCACAACTTTTTGGCATTCCTTTTAATCATTTTGATTTTGTCATGCGAGAAATCCCTATTTTAATCATTTTCTGGAGGCTCTATACAGCTAGATCTGACAGGTAATCCTTTTCACTCTTGAGGAAACACCTTTTTCATCTTTTATGCACCTGCAACCTTCATCATTTCATCCTTTTCCCTCTCTTTCCTCTGTAACTCTACCCCGCATCCATCTTCTCTGATAATTCATTTTTTGCAAGTTCCCAAGAAATTCCAACTTCAAAATATCGACTTTAACAATCCTTGGACTCATAAATTAAGTTTTGAATCCATTCAATGGCACTTTGCAGATAAAAATGACAAGGAATTTCATCAAAAAATGATGAAAAATAGTGTGTATTCAGCATCTCCAGGAGTCTTGGAGCAAAAATGGCAAAAAAACAGATGCAATGCACAACCATGTTGATTTTTCCCCTTTTCTACTTTATATGTATAGTCGTCCATGTGTTTCCTTGGTGCAACTGCAAAGGAGAAGTATAAGGTCAAGTTTCCAAACAAGCGCGGGCCTTCCACGTGCCCTGGGCCCAAGAAAAATGCCTTTTGGCCTTTGAAAAAGTTCTTAGTAAAAAAGGAGCAAGCAAAAGCCTCCATGTCTCAATGGTGCACTTTGAGATGGTCCCCAAAAGTGGAGACCCCAAACAAGCACGGGCTCACAACATGTCTCAGTCCGACAGAGTTGTTAAAAAATTTGAAGGATCAGCAAAAGGCACCATGTGTCTAGGGTCCAAGATAGTTTTCCTTGGCCATTGAAAAGTCCAAGCAAAGGCAGAGTGAGCAGAAGCCTCCAAGTGTCCTCCTGGTGCTTCTTCAAAATAAAATTTAGGGGTTGGTCCCCAAATAGGCACGGTCCCTCCACGTGTCCAGGCCTTAGAAAATTGCTTTGAAAATTTTAAGTATAGAGTCGGGGCCAGGTGGAAGCCTCCACGTGTCTCCCTGAAGAAACTTTGATGGTCACCAAATCTTATCCTCAATTGCTAAGGTGAAATCCTAAGGTAGCAAAACCTAACGTGTCCCTCTGTAGCCTCAGCAACTCGGCCAAACCTGAAAAGAATCCAATATGAACGTGGACAAGTTTTGAGTTGAAGTGAGGCCTTAGATTTTTCAAAGTGCCCCACTGAGCCACATCCAACCAGAAAGGGCCACGTTTCCACAAATGCTGAGATGTAAATTTGACGGGGAAAAACACACCTTGTCAAACCATAAAATGCAGGAAAATCACCATTTGAGCCCAGAAATGAATCTTTCTTTCAAGACAGAGAATTTGGAAATGATATAAGGCCCAAATATGATCTTCCAAGCCACATCCAATCATGTTTCCATAGATATTGGGACAAAAATGACAGGGAAAACAAAACGTGACTGTGGAAAATGGAAGGAAGGGAAAAAACCCAATTTTACACCCAAGTTACAGATCTTTCATCATGGATAGAGGAACAAAAAAAAAATTCTAGATTTAAAGTGATCCTGACCAAAGGAAGGGACTGATCATGGCAACCAAATGGAGGACAGAGTTTTCATGCATCAATACAGGGAGATAGAAAACATGACAGAGCCCGTAAACTGAAGAATTTCAAGGATAAATGGGTGAGATCAAATTGAGCACCAACATCGGCTCCGACTCGGGGATGGGAACTCCCTGTGAGTGCCACAAGAACAAATAGTAGACCAAGTGCCAAAAACAAACCATTGGGCAATGGAGTCAAAGAATAAGCTTGCAGAGTAGAACAATAATAACCAACTCCCCTAAGGATGAACCGAGAAACCAACAAAATGGCCGCCAAGGACCAGGACAAACAAAAAAATAGAAAAACATGAAAGCAGAAAGAAACCAAAAGACTATACACTATACAAATGGAGTATACCTTGATTCTGAGAAATCAATCAAGGAAATGTTTCAAATGCTTGCCATTAACAGGTAATTCAAGCAGTTCCCCATCTAAGTATTTTAGGAAGAAGGTATTTTCACCAATTTGAATGTCAATTGAATAAGGGCCCATCCACAATGCATCAAATTTACCATGCTTTCCCTTATCTTCATGCCTGTTATCCCATAATAGCACAAGATCCCCAATGCTGAAAAGCTCTTGGAGTCACCTTCTTGTATCAAATAACTTCTTCAACTTTTCTCTGAACTTCACATGCCACTGATGGGATGCCCTTCTTTCTTCATCTAACTCAATAATCTGATTGATTCGAGCATCATATGGACTAACTTCTTGATCTTCAATTTGTTGAACAAAACTGAAATGAAGACAATTGCAAATGAAGGGGCAACAAAGCTTGAGTTCCATATACCAACTCAAATGGGATTTTACTAGTAGCTCTTTTGATAGTGATTCTGTCAGCCCAAACAACAAACTTCAGTTGCTCACCCCACTTCTTTTTGTTCAGCTCCAAGGTTCTTCTAATGATCTTCAACAAGTTTTTATTGCTGGACTCAGCTTGTCCATTTCCTTGGGGATTGTAGTTAGAAGCATATGTCAAATTGATTCCATACCCTTTGCACATTGCCACCAAAGGTTTGGCTCTAAAACTCATGGCATTATCAACAACAATCTTAGCTAGCACTCCAAATCTACATATGATTTGATTCAGCATGAAGTCCATGATAACTTGGTGTGTTGCTTTCTTGGTGGGGATTGCTTCCACCCACTTAGTGAAATAATCAGTGGCTACAAGAATCCATTTATGACCAGCACTGGAAGGATCTGAAATTTTGCCAATGAAATCCATTCCCCATTGCTTAAATGGGGCTTCAATTGACACAGGCTGTAAAGGAAGGGAGCCTGAAGCTTTCATTCTTCCAGAAAAATGCTGGAAACTTTCACATTTCCTAACCAATAGAGTTGTATCTTTGAAGAGAGTTGGCCACCAATAACCAGCCCTCAAGATTTTATGTGTTGTAACTCTTCCAGCAAAATGTCCCCCACAAACTCCTCCATGGAGATCAATAATTACCTTTGGGGCTTCATCCTCAATAATGCATCTTAAGAGCACTCCCTCTGGGGTTCTTCCAAGCTAACCCAAAATCAGTAATGACATATTTTTGAGAGGCTAACTTAAGAGCTCTTTTCTGATTTTTACTCAAATGTTCAGGGCAACATAGATGTCTGAGATAAAATATTATATCTTTGTACCATTCAGAGCTTACCAAATTTTCAAGGACATCCACCCTTTCTCCTTCTACTTCATTCACCTCAATAGTTTGCAAGTTTCTCTCAGCCATAAGCTTAGCTAGGCCCAAACCTCTTATCAATTTCATGGTTTGGATATCCATGTCATATTCCTACAACTTGTTTACCCATCTGCATCTTTTTCTTGAGACCTCCATCTCTGATAAGATATCTTTCACCATGGTGTGGGGAACATAAGAAACAACTTTAGAGCTCAAGATGTAAGGTCTGAAAACCTTTGTTTCTTTCACCAAGGAAAATTCTTGCTTCTCCATGATGGTGTACTTCAACTCAGCTCCTTGCAATGCCTTACTGAAAAAGGCAATTGGTCTCTCAGCCCCTTCATCATCCTTCTACAACAAGATAGATGCAATGGTGTTTTCTGAAGCAAAAGAAAACATTTGAAAAGGCTTCTTGTAATTTGGAGCTGCCAAAATAGGGGCATGCTTTAATGCTTCTTTGATCCCATTGAAAGCTTGAATGGAAGCTTCTTCCCATTTGATAACTTGGTCCTTCTTCAGCATGCTAGTAATGGGGATGGTCAGCTCAGCAAAGTTAGACACAAATCTTTCTGATAAAGTTTATTTGTCCAAAGAAGGATTGAACTCCCTTCTTAGTTCTTGGAATTGGAACCTTGTTGATGGCTTCCACTCTCTCAGGATCAATCATGACCCCTTCCTTTGATACAATGTGACCAAGCAACTTTTCCTTTTGCACTCCAAAATGGCACTTCTTGGGATTCAATGATATGCCATACTCTCTACACCTTAACAACATTCTCTCCAAGTGTTGCAAGTGATCATTTATTTT
The DNA here is from genome assembly GCA_019776745.2 of Taxus chinensis. Taxonomy (NCBI): domain Eukaryota; kingdom Viridiplantae; phylum Streptophyta; class Pinopsida; order Cupressales; family Taxaceae; genus Taxus; species Taxus chinensis. Next base: position 684,642,194 of record CM034147.1, on the reverse strand, counting down.
TCTAGAAAACACAGTTACATCATCTTGATAAACAACAATGAAATCATTAATATAACTAGCAAATGCTACATCCATTGCTCTTTGGAAAGTTGCTCCAACATTCATTAAGCCAAAAGGCATCCTGACATAGACATAAGTTCCCCAAGGAGTGGTAAAGGTAGTCTTTATTCTTTCTGAATCCTTCACAACAACTTGATTATAGCCAGAGAAACCATCCAAAGTGGATAACAATTTAGAACCAGTTACCAATTATAGCATATTCTCCATGTTTGGCAGAGGGTAATTATCTTTCAATGATGCTTTATTCAAGTTCCTAAAGTCTATGCACAACCTTATATCACCATTCTTTTTTCTGACAGGTACTAAATTTGCAACCCAAGATGAGTACCTTGTGGGCTGAATGATCCCTCCATCCCTCAACTTCTTCAATTCTTCTTGCATCTTCAAAGAAAGGAGCGGATTGATCAGCCTCTATTTTTTCCTGAAAGGCTTGGCATTAGATTCAAGAGGAATTTCATGTTGGAACAAATCTTCCCTTGTATGCCTTCAACTCAGAGTAAGACCAAGCTAGGCAGTCTTGATATTTCTTCAACAATTGAACATAGGACTGCTTCTCTTCCTTGCTCAGATTGCTTCCTAACCAGATTTTACGTGGTTTTTCCTTTGTGCCCAGGTCGTGCTCTTCCACATCTCTTGAAACCAACATACTTCTGTTAATAATGCAATCAACATTATCAAAGTTTGATTCAAGTGCCACCAAACCTCTGGGAATCATGTTTGTCTTCAGCTGGATGATGTCTTTGCCAAATAAAGTTTCCTTTCCTTCAGCAGCACACACCATTGGTTCCCAATCTATATTTTGGTTAGCAAACTCACCTTGGTTCTGTAGAAACCATTTCACCTGGGCATCATCATTGAACACTTGCCAATTTTTAACATTGTCAGGGATAGATGGCCTTGTTAGTATTTCAACATCATACTCACAAAATGGAGATACTGTACAATTTCCAAATCTAGATCCTAGCACTGCTAACTTGTCTGCAACAACATTAAACTTTCTATCATGGTGCACAATATTAAATGAGTCAAACATTTCAATCAAATCCCAGACTGCATGCTTGTATTGTTTCATTCTCTGATTTTTAGTAGCATACAGTTTTCTAATTTGCTTGACAATCAGTTCTGAATCTCCTTTGACAATGATATCCTTTACACCATATTTCCATGCAATTCTCAAACCCAATAACAATGCTTCATATTCAGCAATGTTGTTAGTGCATTCAAAGTTGAGTTTGAAAGAAAAAACAAACTCTTCCTGGCCTGGAGAAATCAGAACAATACCAGCACCATTTCCAAACTTGGAACAAGCTCCATCGAATAACAAGGTCCAAGGAAAACCTACTTGTTCAAGACATTTACATTGATCAATCTTGTGCTCTTTTCCATCAGAAAATCCAACAAATTTATCAACATCTACATCAGCATACAACACTTCATAAGAAGAATTATTGGGATCTTCAATGAGGTGCAACATCTTCTTCTCTCCATACAACTTTACAAGGCTGCCTTCAATTGGAATGGTGGAAAAAGACATATCCATCTGAACACTTCCACCAACACTTGCAGCCCACTTTCTTGATAACAACATGCCCCATTTGGCAGGGAAATCAACAATAACAACATCAAGTTTCAAGTTCTTACCCAGATAAGCTGTAAGTTGTACCACCAAACCTTTTACACATCCTACAACTGGCACCTCTCTAGAATCCATTGCAGTACACTTGCCATAAGTTGTTGTCACTTTAATGTTCAATTCATTCATGACCTCTAGAGGCATAACATTACATGATGCTCCAGAATCAAACATACAATTGTGCAACAATTTGTCCTTAATAATCAGTGTTGTAAAAAATGGATCAACATTTAATTGAGACTCAACCAAAGATGTTCCCAAGTAAACTTCAGGTGGTTCACCTATCTCCTCCAATGCTGGTGGTTTTTCTAGGTCTACAATGGTTGGAGGAGGAGTGTTTACATTATTTATATTTCTACCTTGGGTACTCCTATCTTCTTCTAATCCCAAATACTCAAAGGCCCTCTTCTTGTGCTCAGGAATCCTAAGCAGTTCAACAATTGGAACAGAAATCTTGATCTGACTCAAGACTTGGGCAATGTCATAAGGAATGTATTTGGGCAAAGCAACATTTGGAGAAAGATTGACAAACTCATCGGATGGCACAAGATTTTTCACATTTTGGGCATGGGTGGGAACACCAGTTCTACTTGAGACAACAAGGCCTTTTCAGATGCATCTTTCTTTGGAGTTTCTTTTGGGATATTGGTGAGAACTGGGGTTTTTGGTTTGGCTTGAGGCCCTGCCCCTTTGACAGCTTTACTTCTTGTGTTATACTCTTTTTCTTGGGAAACAACAACATTCATTAACAATTGTCTATCCTCTTCTGATGGGATTCCTCCATCATACTTCTTAATCATTAGAGCTCTTAGGTACTCAAAATCATTATTAGGAAGTTCAAAATCTTGTACCATATCTATTTCTAAAGTATGAGAGGGAGGAAGAAGAGGTACCCGGTGAATGCAATCCCAAAAACTTGTAGCAGTTCTTGCACTTATTACTTCAGTTGAAGTTGCTCCTTGTTGTGAGCTTGTAGAGCAATCCACCATGCATGCATCATCATCAGTGTTATCATCATCATCAACTTCTTCAACTTGCTGATCTACTTCACATGGTGGGTGGGGTAAGAAACATTTGTCACACCAATCAATTTCATTTGTCTCTTCAACAACAACAACTCTAGGCATTTAGAGGATCAGGCACTACTCTATTTTCCCTAGCTTGGGGTTGTCTAGCTCCCATGGGTCCTTTACCTCTGTCATCAGATCTCTGATCATTTCTAGGATGATTTACAAATTTGTCTTGTCCTTGTTTCCTATGCTGACCTTGAGAACCTTGTCCAATTCCTTTCTCTACCCTGGCTAGCTTGTAAGAGATTTCTTTGACAGCTCCGGCCAAAGTCTTTACAACTTCCTCAAGATCCACAACCTTACTTGATTGAGGCTTCTCTGGGTTGATCAGTTTAACACCCTCCCTCTTAGGAGGTTTTCCAACTACTTTAATGTTGTTCTCAATTTGCAGAGCCATGGTAAAGGCCTGCCTCAAAGTTCTAGGGTTCTTATCCCTCAAATAGTAAGCAACTTTCTTATCAAATGCATCTGAATACTTTATCATAACATGATTCATCACATGGCCTCAAATTAACAGGAAGTCTTCTCAATGTTTTGTTAAATCTTGTATTGAAATCATGCACTGATTCATTAGGATTCTTTTTTATATTTTCAAATTCTGATAAAAGAAACCTAGGGTCTGTTTTTATCTCCATACTGCAATCTAAAATCATTCTTCATCTCTTTCCAAGAATCAATGGAATTATCTGGAAAAGATTTATACCAGTCCCTTGCATCTTCTTCTAGAGTATGGATAAACAATTTAATGTACACATCCTCAAATTATATTTCAAAGTCCTCCATCATATTGACAAAGAGCTTCAAGTGTTGATCACCAGTGATTGCATTATTTCCTTGAAACTTAGGAAATCTATTTCTTACATCTTGTGGCACAACATTTGGATAGCCAGCCATACCTCTAAAATTGATGGGACCAAAAGTATTAACAACAAATGGAGGTTTGGGTGGAGGCTGAGCCATATTATTTTGAGGAGGTGACCTTGGAGGAGATGCAAACTGATGAGGAGTGAGAGGTCTGTGTGGTACAGGGATGCAATTCTCAGAATGACTACCCTCTAAAGGCTCTGTTTCTTGGAAAACTCTATCAGATTTGGAAAATACAGGGGTAGATTGAGAAGAAATTTTTCAAATACAAATGAAGGCCCCTCTCCAGATGGAGAATTCAATTCAACAAAGAGACTACCTAATTCAGATTCACTTGAGGAAGTATTGCAATCTTCAATCACAGGCTGATCAGTTTCACCAATGGAGATCTCTTTTCTTGATGCTTGATCTCCAACAACCTTCCAAATTCTTCTTCCTTCTAAATTAGACTTTCCCAACTCTGGAAACAACCTTCTACTAGGGTCCTTGGTGAAGAAATATCTTCTTCCTTCCAGCTTTGCAGAGATTAATGACAAATCTTACTTGATATATGTTAAGACACTAGTATTTATTAAGAATTTAAACAACACAGAGTCACCACTAAGGATTTTCACCTTAGTTTGTGTAAATGCACTATGAAAGACCTATCAAATGTCTGTCAATACCAGATTCATGCAAATCTTACAAGATCTGCTCTTCTTCTACCCAAATTTATCAATGATGATACAAACTTTAGTGCAATAACTGTATAAGCTGGAAATATTGCACTCAGAACTTACAACTTTGAACAATTCTTACAGATCTGAATAGATAATGATGTTTCAGCAATGTATTTGCACTTTAAAATTTGTAAGAAGCATTACCAGGGTTTATATGTGTTACTTCAAAGAGTCTGATGGTGTTCAAAATTTGCACAAAACTTCATGTCCCTGACAACAGTGCCACGAGTGTTGTTGCCAAAAAATAAATCTCAGAGCTCAAATAATCCTCGAAAAATGGTGCCACGAGTGTTGTTGCCACACAAATAAATCTCAGAGCTCAAATAATCCCCTGGTAATGGCAGCCACCCGGTGAGTGTTGTTGCCACACAAATAAATTTCACAGCTCAAATAATCCCTGGTAAAAGCAAATGCCACAAGTGTTGGTATCCAATTTGTTCTCCTTTTCAAGCTGAGCAGCATCACAGATTTGACATGGAGCTTAGAGATAGATAGATCATAATGTATGTCATTTTGTAGCTGGGGATGAGATCTAACTGGCCCTTTGTCACTCAGATTTGTGGAGAGATGGATAGCACCTTCAAGAGGATTTGACCTATCCTCACTACTTTAGGTCGTGCCTTTCGACCAGGGTGAGAGGACCCGTAGTGTAACCTCTGTTTGATGAAGGAGATGGAGATATCCTTCTTTTGCACAAATTTTATGAAGAAAACCTTGGGAAAGTATGATCAATACTCCATAATTTAACTCTCAAGAGTTGTCACTTCTAAAAGATGGAGATACTTTCAAAACAAGGCTAAGGTTACTGAAGACATTATGGGATCCTGATTGTTCTACATATTTTAGTAAATAGATTTTGTTCCTTTGTGGATATATAGGGAAAAATAGGGGTAGTTTCAGGATGGATTCATGGTTTTTGAATAATTTTGGTGGGAGATTAAGTAGGATAAAGTTGATTATACCATATCTTTGAGAGACTTCACAACAATTGGAAAGATAAATGACAGAAAGCTTTCGAATAGCTAAGATATTCCTTCAACCAGAAGGTGTGCATTCAATGGAGGCCCAGATCCACACGGTTTCACACAATCATTTGAGAATTTAACATGAAGGCTCGAGCTAAAAGACTCAATTAAAACATCAAAGACCCCTGGTTCCTCATGCCTAAGATACACTCGAAGGCTTATAGACAATCTTTATCAACAAATGACAGTGAAGTGATTTTAAATTGTTTATCTCATCACAAGATGAAGGCTCTTCTTGAAATGAAATTGCAAATGCCACTAAACTATCACAGGGATGAGATCCTGTGTGATTCAGAGGGACTTTAACACAAGATTGCAATAGGAATAAGAAAAACTACTTGCAGACATTCTGAAATAAAGTAGACACAAATTTCTCCAAGATTGACACAAATTAACTCGAAATTGATTAAATTCATCAGCAGGGGAAAGTTTCTTTGAACAGTCTCAGAGCTTGTCAATGGTATACACTCAAACCAACTTGACATGATTGAAATTTAAAACATAGGAAATTAACAGGTTTCTCAGATTGGTCTCTCAGGAAGATGGGCTCTCTCAAATTTTCTCTTAAGAATTCAACCCCGACCATTTGCAAGAGTATTCTCATTGCATTTATACATTTCACTTTCTCACTCATCCCAAAATTTCCCCCCCAAAAAGAAGAATATTCGAGGGACCTTTTCTTGTTACCAATTTGTCTCAGAAAGTGACGTTTAACAAATTTACATCCGAAAGCTTCCAGGTGGACCAATTATGAATTGATCACATTTCTCAGACCCTCGACTAATGACTAGGATGCCATGCCACAACCTTTTTGCAGTCCTTTTAATCATTTTGATTTTGTCATGCGAGAAATCCCCATTTTAATCATTTTCCAGAGGCTCTATATAGCTGGATCTGACAGGTAATCCTTTTTGCTCTCGAGGCAACACCTTTTTCATCTTTTGCACCTGCAACCTCCATCATTTCATCCTTTTCCCTCTCTTTCCTCTGCAACTCTGCCCCACATCCATCTTCTCTGGTAATTCATGTTTTTGCAAGTGCCCTGAGCAATTCCAATTTCAAAATATCAACCTTAACAATCCTTGGACTCACAAATTAAGTTCTAAATCCATTCAATGGCACTTTGCAGACAAAAACGACAAGGAATTTCATCAAAAAATGATGAAAAATAGTGCGTATTCGCATCTCCAGGAGTCTTGGAGCAAAAATGGCAGAAAAATAGATGAAATGCACAGAAACCATTGATTCTACCCCTTCTCTACTTTATATTATAGTCGTCCACATGTTTCCTTGGTGCAACTGCAAAGGTGAAGTATAGGGGCAAGTTTCCAAACAAGTGTGGGCCTTCCACGTGCCTTGGGCCCAAGAAAAATGCCTTTTGGCCTTTGAAAAAGTCTTAGTAAAAAAGGAGCCAGCAGAAGCCTCCACATGTCTCAATGGTGCACTTTGAGATGGTCCCCAAAAGTGGAGACCCCAAACAAGCATGGGCTCACCACGTGTCTCAGTCTGTCAGAGTTGTTAAAAAAGTTGAAGGATCAGTGGAAGGCACCATGTGTCTAGGGTCTGAGATAGTTTTCCTTGGCCGTTGAAAAGTTCCAAGCAAGGGCAGAGTGAGCAGAAGCCTCCAAGTGTCCTCCTAGTGCTTCTTCAAAATAAAATTTAGGGGCTGGTCCCCAAACAAGCGTGGTCCCTCCACGTGTCCCAGGCCTTAGAAAATTTCCTTTGAAAAGTTTGAAGTATAGAGGGGAGCTGACGGAAGCCTCCAAGTGTCTCGCCTGTGTAATTGTTAAGGTGGGACCCTGAGGCGGATCCTCAAATGAGCATTGGCCCTCCACATGTCCATGGTCCGCCAAAGTTGTACCACAAAGCTGCACCGACATTCATGAAAAAATTGCCGGTCTAAGTTTGGGCAAGGCAGTAGAAACCTCCACGTGTCTCCCTGGCATAACTCCAAGGTCAAACCAAAAGGTGAATTTTTAGATGAGCGTCGACCCTCCACGTGGACAAGTTTTGAGTTGAATCAGGCCTTAGAGTTTTCAAAGTGCCCCACCGAAGCCGCATCCAACTAGAAAGGGCCACGTTTCAACAGATGCTGAGATGTAAATTTGACAGGGAAAAACACACCCGTCAAACCGTAAAAATGTAGGAAAATCACCATTTGTGACCGGAAATGAATCTTTCTTTCAAGGACAGAGAATTTGGAAATGATATAAAGGCCCAAATATGATCTTCTGAGCCGCATCCAATCACCACGTTTCCATAGATATTTGGGACAAAAAATGATAGGGAAAACAAAATGTGACTGTGGCAAAATGGAAGGAAGGGAAAAAACCTGATTTTACGCCCAAGTTACAAATCTTTTCACATGGACAGAGGAACGAAAAACAAAATTCTGGACTTAAAGTGATCCTCGACCAAGGAAGGGACTGATCATGGGAACCAAATGGAGGATAGAGTTTTCATGCATCAATACGGGAGATAGAAAAGATGACAGAGCCCGCAAATTGAATAATTTCAAGGATAAATGGGGCGAGATCAAATTGAGCACCAGTTTCTACTTTCACTAGATTAGTTTCTTGGGTCATTTTCCATACATTTATTTTACTATATTTACATTTTGTTCTAGCTTATATTAACTACTATTATTCCACATTTTATTTATTTATAGTTAATCAGAGGGTCACAAATTTACAACTACATAATATTGTTATGAATATACAATTCAATTAAGTCATAAGGAACTTTATGCCAACTAAAGGACTAGCTTGTGAAGAGGTACTTTGAGATATTTCTATATAAGATTTCTCTAATGATTCTTGGTGAGACTTTTCACTTCCTAGGATGTTGTAAAATGACACTTTGATGCATCTTGATGATCTTAGAAATCTGAATAGTTGAGAGTTTGAAGGATTGTTGTCTAGACGTTACATTTCCCTTAATTTTGTATAGAATCTTCGTTGAGAGGAAAAATGAATGAAACTTTATATACTTCATCTTGAAGAAATGCAAGAGATATTATTAACACTATGGTTATGTCTATTTAATGATATCATGTGCTCTTACATCACATGTTTTTCTTTCTTCTTTATTATCATGCATGAAATATTCCAACTAGAGGTGTTTCTTCTACTAAATGATATTCTTGTAGAGTTGAATAAGTTCTGCATTTGCTTATTCAAAATTTAAATCTCTCTCTCTCTCTCTCTCTCTCTCTCTCTCTCTCTCTCTCTCTCTCTCTCTCTCTCTCTCTCTCTCTCTCTCTCTCACACACACACACACACACACACACACACACACACACACACACACACACACTTCTTTCCTCCTAATTATCATGTTGCATTCCTTTCTCTAAGAGTAAAATCCCACCTCATAAGTTAGATTAGTGTAATTCTTATACATATTGTCTTTTTCGTTTTAGATTTCAGTAAAAGGTGCCTCCCCTCATAATTGAGGAGGACTTTTTCATGCATATTGTTGACAAGATATGACATCATGCATATGACATCATATATTTATAATAGGGTTTAATACATATGAATGAGACTTTAGGAACAAAGTATACAATATATATGCCAAAAGCTAGAAGTGGTTCTCTTACAAATAATTTGGTCAAGGTTGAATTTTAAATTCCTAAGTATGGAAGGAAAACTAATATAACAATTAATATTATAGATGTCTATAAAGATTATTTCAACCACACATTGATACCCAATCATAATGATATGCAAGTATTGATTGCTAAGTTTTATAATATAGTGTATTAAGGAAGACAAAGTAAAATGTGATAAAGAAGTGACACTTAAATCTTATCAACTAGAGAAGGTAGACGAAATGAGGACTATAGAGGTTTACATATGATTATAAAGAGAATGCATTATTATTAATAAACTCATCATTTTGCACATTTTAAAGAGAATTATGTGCATGGTATTAAACAACATATACACGGATTTGAAATCATGTATATGGTCATGTTTGATAGGTTTGGTGATTTCTAAACCTATAATGCATACATAGTATAACTCATACACAGTAATATTTTGTATGTGTTCCTGACATCAAATATTTAAAAATAATTGATCTTTTCTCATTTTTTCTCCACCCAAGTGTGAATTTCTCTCCGAACTCTCCAATTGATTAAAAAAATACATCAATTGGTGCTAAAGAATTTACTTATAAATCACAAGAGAGCTTGTTAAGTAGGATTTTCAACAATGTCATAGAAGAGAATATGTAAAAGAAAACTTTATTTGTGATAAAAAAAACCAAATTTAGTAATTTTCTTGGGTTTTATTCATTTTTTATCAAAATCATTCATATTTTTTCTACAGCCCTTTAAGTCCCTCCACATCAAAATAAATATGTTGGAGTTAAAGCTAAAGAGGAAAACCCACCTAATACTCCTAATCCTCTTGAATTTCAACTAGATCCCCAAGGTAGTCAAGATTATTTGGCTGCATATATATTGGAAAATAAACTACATATTGAGGAGTTAATTAGGTTCATAAGAGATTATCATTCTACTAACCCCTGTCGTGTTTCTTTGGAAAATATATTAGAGTCATTTGTAGAAAACATTGACTTCATAATGGTCAAATTAATAGATGAGAATCATATAGAAAGTCTTGTAGGACCTAATATGTCGATAAATTGTTAGCATCTATTATGAGAGAAATAATTTTAAAAAAACCCAAATTTTGGTATTCATTGACCCAAGAGGCAATGTGGCTCTCTTATTGTCATGAAATGGGTTCGCATTCCATTATTACCACTATGATTCATGATTAAATTTTTTTGGAGATCGATGGTGTATGGATTATGATCACTCACCTTGTAACAAAAAATGAGGCTCCTTTTTATTTCTCGAAGAAACTCTATTATGGGTTTTTCCTCTATGAAATTTATAATTATTTTGATTACTCATAGTTTCACGGCTAAAAAAAATGCTCTATTTATGATAGACTATGTGCATATCATGCACATAATCATCATGTGATATTCCCTACCCAAAGTACACTTTAGCGTGAGACACACCTGATTATAGTGAAGGAGGTCATACAAATTGACAAATTTCATTCACTTAAGGAACCAACTAACATCATTGTTCATCATACAAACCATTCTTCTCATAATGATGTTGGTAAAGGTTGAGAGGGGAGTGATCTAACTAGTGTTAGCACTCAACCACAGTATTTGTAGATCTTATGGTGTTATATGCACTAGACCCTCAAATGAGGAGGGTTTTGTGCATACCAATTGTGTTGGTGTTTATACTGGGTTAGATGAATTGGTTTTAATTAATGAGTTTTTGAGAGATACATTTAGTTTTAACATCTCAACCCCACCATTGTAGGTATCTTATATATTTTACATGTTGCAAAAAAATTAGTCAATTTTATTTTTATTTTTTAAATATTTGAATCTAATTCGCTTATTAATTTAAGTAATTTACATACACTTTTTATATTTTAGCATGAGATAGTAATCTCTTGTTTTCCTAACTAGATATTGTTGCTACCATGTTAATGTTTACATAGAGCAATTTTGAAAGTTTTAAACTTTTATATTTGATATTAAATGTATATGGTTTGTGTGTGTGTGTGCATGCACATGCGCGTGTGTATGCATGTGCATGTGTGTGTGTGCGCACATGCGCGTGTGCATGCATGTGCATGTGTGTGCGTGCGTGTGCATATATGCACGTTTGTGTGTGCGCGGTGCATGTGTGTGCGTGTGTGTGTGTGCGCGCATGCGTGTGCATGCACGTGTGTGTGTGTGTGTGTGTGTGTGTGTGTGTGTGTGTGTGTGTGTGTGTGTGTGTGTGTGTGTGTGTGTGTGTGTGTGTGTGTGTGTGTGTGTGTGTGTGTGTGTGTGTGTGTGTGTGTGTGTGTGTGTTTGTGTGCGCGCGCGCGCGCACGTGCGTGCAGGCATGCGTGTGTGAGATCAACTAATAATGATAATTTATTAGTAAAATTGAAGATGACGAAAGACGTTTCTCCATCTCTACAAAAAGAGCAAACATATATGTTAGTACTAAGAATAGAACAATGTGTAATTGTAACTATAGAATTGTTTTTATAATGGATATCATATATTAGTTTATGTGATAAATAATTGAATCAATGGTATAATCCTTCATCATTTCAACTTTAATTCCTAATTTATTTTTATTATATTTATAATTTATAATATATAAACCATCCTTATTGTTCCGTAAACCCTATTCCTACGTTTTCTCATCCCGGAATCTTAATTTTTTTTGAGGTGAATACCAAAATTAACTTAGGAGAATTCTTAGTTAGATGTTGACATTTTCAACTTGTTCGCTATTAGTTTATTGATTTTTGTAGGTTATTTACTTGTGTCTTGGTTTACTCATTATCTAAATGACCTTCATAAATAGTCATTGCATTTTTCTTTATATAATTTTGATAATTTTCGCAAAATACAAAATGAACTCACTTTTGAATTGTACAGTTATTTATGAGGAGAGAATGATGAATGCAATTCATCATTTTAAACCTCCCTGTATGTTTTTAGTCTGAAATAATATAGGAGAATGGATATTCCTTAATCCCGAGCATTGAGTCGAAGAAGATTAGTATTGAAGCACTCGACGGAATTGTTTATTCTTCAATTAAAAAGAAAAACCCCTAAAACGGGCAACAACAGAGAAAGACATTCATGTCGCAGCTATGGCGGGAGAGGAATACTCTTGAGAACGACAGTCTCCACAGTGAGGCCGGGCCCAAACGCCAACAGAACACCAAAATCTAATCCTTCCCCGGTTGTCGCACACCCATTCGTCTTCGATGTCTTCCTCATCTCGTCTAAGATGAAGAGCACACACGCTCCAAACATGTTCCCGTACTCGCTCAAAATGTACCTGCTCGCCCGCATCTTGTTAGGATTCAAGTTGAGCTCGGCTTCCACCTGCTCTAGAATTGCAGGGCCTCCCGGGTGGGCGATCCAGAAGAGCTCGTTCCAGTCGGAGATGTTGAACTGCTTGAAGGCCTCGGCAAGTGCCTGTTCCATGTTTTTCGAGATAAGACGAGGCGCTTCTTTCCGAATGTGGACAATGAGGTCGGCCTCTCTGAGGTGGCAGGCGATGGCATCCTCACTTTGGGGAATAAGGGTCTGTGCAGTCGAGATGAGTTGGAAACAGGGTGTCTCCACCCATGGGATGGGGTCAGCTCCCACGATCACTGCACCCGCACCGTCCGCGAAGAGCGCCTGCCCGACGAGATTGCCGAGATGAGTCTGGGACGGGCCGTGGAACGTGAACGCCGTGATTTCACTGCAGACCACCACAATTCTGGCTCCGCGGTTGTTCTCGGCGAGGTCTTTGGCGAGGCGTAGAACTGTGCCTCCCCCGTAGCACCCGAGCTGATACAACATCACTCTCTTCACGCTGGGCGCAAGGCCAAGCATTTGAGTGATCAGCTGGTAGTCTGCGCCGGGCATGTCAATACCGGCAGAAGTGCAGAAGATGAGGTGGGTTATGTTGGACTCGGGGCGACACCATTCTTGGATGGCCTTGGCGGCTGCCTCTTTGCCGAGATTGAGAACCTCCACCACCAACATAGCCTGCCGAGCGTCCAAAGACGAGGCCATGTAAGTGCACATATTCGGATTTTCCTTGAGTATCTCCTCACTCAGATACATGTAACTCTTCTTCACCGTCGACTTCTCGCCTGCGACATAACATATAACGAGAATAACATTAGCAGAAGGGTGATGTTGGAGAAACACTTAACAGAGTCTGCAAATACTATAACTAAAGTTAACAAAATTTAAATTCTGCCCGTGCAAGTTACATAGCCTATCGCTACACTGTACATTTTACAAAAAAACATGTTAAAATTTTGACAATTAAAAAAATTAACGATGCAAACGTATGAGATGTTTAAGCAAATATGAGAAACATATTATTTCCTCTTTCAAAACACCTGCATCTAATTGGGAAACACCTATCAACCTAAAAACAAAAGAATAACATTATCCTTTTTAGAAGACCTGACCAATAGTAGATGAGCTTACAAATTCGTTTGAACTTGTCTTTGAGCTCCTTACTGATGTGATCACTATTGGTAATGCGGAAGTAGTAATCTGGGTAAGCGCTCTGAAGTATCTCATTGAGGGGAGTTGCAGTGCCGATGGCCAGCACGCTCGCCGGCCCGTCTGCCCTCTGCGCCTTCCTGAATGTTTCCACGTCCACCATCTTTCCTCCCTAACTGCCAATTATTTGAACGTATAAATAATGAATGCAGGGAACCTCCAATGCCGGGAGCTATTTATTAGCAGGATGGGTGAAGAGTTGTAGCTCATAATTACGTTAAGATGTCAATATTATATGGTGGTGGCGAAAGCTCCTCGTGTACTTGCGACGTCTGTTCTGTAAAGCGAGAATTTGAATACCCGGGTTCGTGGTCGAGGACGATGGTCCATATTTGTTTAATCGGGAAAATAAAAAAGTCGAGAGTAATGAGATCTCGATAGATCAGATCAGATCGACCTTAGAATGTTGTCGGCAGACTCGGATCAACTTTTCCCTCTAAACTAATTCACAAATTAATCCGTTACCTACTTGCATTTATATCCCATCACGTTTTTCAATGCTTACTACGTAGCCTAAGAAGTCCGTGCTTTTAATGCTTACACTTATTATTCGACTAGCAATCGCACATGAGCAATGTGATGTGAACACCAAAAGGGAAGAGTTGGATGAATCAAATTTGAAGTGGAGTAGCAAAGGAAGAATTGGAGTTGCCTGTCCAAGGTAAATGAGTTGTCAGTAATTTCAATTGCACAAATAAATATGTTCTTAAAAACTTCGTTTGATGAGGTATATGAAATGTGAGTGCAGTTAAGTGATTAAACAATGAGGACAAGGTAGCCATTTGATAGGGTTCAAAGAAAAAAAGCCCTCAAACCCTACCTAAAAAAATCAAAATTTTCTCATCGCTACATTTGTTAGGCTTTTGAAATACACCATCCTCAAATTGCATGAAATTGGCATTGCTACAGCCATCAAAATCGTTGAAAGAAATTTTGGGCCAATTTATCATCCATTCCTGATTACAATGTTGGCAGCTCTAGCAACAAAGCAAGAGTCTATTAATACCAAAAGTAAGGATATGTATATATCCAGTTACACACAATATAGAAACCTCAACTTCTGTAACTGAGCCAAAAACACATGAGATTTAGATCAAAAATTTTGAACCCAAAAGAATTTTCTGGTACAAGTGCTTCCCATTGATGAAATCTGAGAACTTATCGAAATCAGCCCATAAGTCCTGCATTGTGGCTTGCTGATTTGTGGGAATGTATTGGGAGATAATAACACCTCCACACATTGTAAAATCTCCGTTGGGGTTTGAAACTACAACCTTTTCAAACACAGATGGAAAATGAAATAAACGCAAATGAAATAATGTCAAATGCAAATGAGATGAAGAAAAGATCAAACAGAACACTGTATGCAAATCAATGATTGGAGGTGGAGCCGTGGAGGATGTTGAAGTACGTAAAATTGTCGATTGTCGATCCCCCTGTCACATGTCGGAGACCAGGTCGCCCTTCCCATTGTAAGAAACACCTTTCGACATACTAGAGAAATATGTCAATTGCAATTAGGAATATTCTTTAATGTCGACTCTCAGCTAGCTTAGTATTCGTATGAATAAAGGAGAGACAAGTGAACTCATTTGCAATAAATACAATGAGGAGCTAACTTAATACGCTATAATCTTGCTATTTTTTAGATAGTTAATAATTTCGTTAAGATTCAGAGCTTTAGGAGAACAAATATGTTCATGTTCTTCATGTTTTTCCTACCATTTATTTTTTTGGGTTTTTGAACATTATAGAGCATTGTGGGTATCGTTGGATATGCCAAGCATATTATTGTTTCATATTTGAGCAACGATGATGATGGTCTTTGTTTCCTTGTCTGGCTTTTGCTTCTGTTTTTTAGGGGTGGAGGAGGTATCTGTTTATATTGTATTTTGTTAGCCTATAACTTTAGATTTATTTTTCTAAAAAGCACCCTATTATTGTTAAACGAGTATGGAATAACCTTTATCTCCTCTCCCACTAGTAGCAAAAAAGGATATTATTTTACAACAATATTAAGAGTGGTCTGATTTGTGCAATGGGTACAAGCAATCCAAAAAAGTGTGTAGTCTAATATGAATTTTGGATTTCATAGTTCATTTACAATCATGAATTTGAAATGGAGGCATTTATGAGATTGTAACGACACACATATATCTGGATAGATTAAGATACAACTCTAAAATTATTGATGTGAACAATGTTGACTAACCACAGGTAATTCAGAAAGTGTATAATAGAAACTGGTTTATTTGTTTGTAATAATGTCTCTATGTAAATGTTAGTAGGGGTTTGGATATGGTAAGGGGAACTTGATATTGAGATTGTGGGGCACAAGGCTAAAACATTAACCCACACTCATTAGGAAACCCAAGCTCAAATCTTTCCTGGGAGTTTGTTTCCAGGGGTAAGAACTAAAGAACAGATGATCCTGGTGACCCTAGGATTACACCTGGATAGCAGAAAGATTCATCTCGTCATCAAATAGAGAAAGCTTGATAGTTTCACATTCCCCAGTTGAATATATTGCATTTCTTGTTAATGCTATCTCAAATGGGGCAATGACAACTTGATTTAAAAATGAAAAAAAATATTTACTTTTAGTATCCCGTTAAGAGTTATGATTTGGGTTAATCTAATCTTATGTTGTTTTGAGTTTTTAGATGTCAAATATCTTATCTGATTCTAGGCATAAACAAAGTGAAGGAAATGAAGTGATCGTTGAAAAACCTTTATTCATAAGGCCAAATATACATTATGAATTTTGGCACGGGTTGTTGTATTTCATATTTGAGCAAGCATGCCATAGATGAAAAGACATGAAATTCATCAATTAGAAAGCTTGCAACAGCCGTGATATTCTGCATACTCTTCATGACCGTGGAAATGGTTGGCAGTACATAAAAGCCAACAACCTGGCAAGTATGACTGATACTACCCATTTACTTGTTAGAAACAGTAATTTCTACCTAACTGACAGCCCAGTCAATACAAATCTCTGCACCTACCTTCTAGAATGGTTTGTGGTTGAAAACATGTGAGAATTGAATGGTCCTGTGTTTGACTGTGATTAAACATGTGGAAAATCAATCTCCAGCACTTTCTAAAATCCTCTATAAAAAGAGGTGAATGTAATGTCATTTGATAAGGCAAGAAAAGAAATAAAATCTGTCTTCTCCATCCATCTAGTTTATTTTGTTTTTGCTTCTGCCCATAACAAATTGGTATCAGAGCAATCAAATTTAGAGCAGCTCCCATATTGGAGCATATTTATTTATTTTTGGTTTCTTATTTTGTGTGGCAGATTTTTGAGTTCTTATATTGGCAGTGGTATCTGGAGTTTGTCCCAGCCGGTGAGAGGAAGAGATCAAGCAAATAAAGAAAGATATTCTAAGGAGCTTGTTGTCCAAAGGAGACTTGGCAAGCATGTTTTTTTTTAAAAAAAAATCTAATTTGCTATTTTGATTTTATTTGGCTGTAAGGCACCATTTCAAAGTTTATTTTATCTTTGTTAAAAGAAGCCACCAATTGCAAAGCCAATTGTGCAGACATTGATTGTCAAGCCAAAAGGTGATAAGGTTGGTTTGTTGGATGAGGCCGAGGCACTTGTAGAGACGGACGGGTAGTTGGCCGAGGTAATAAGGTTTTTTTTTTAATTTAAAAGAAAATCTTATTTTTTGGTATTGAAATAAATTAAGGTATGGCTTTTAGTATAAATCAAGCCATAATACCCATTTTTTCTGGCAAAAATTATGATACTTGGGCTTTTAGAATGAAATTGGCATTTGATTCATGTGAGTTATCAGACATAGTTATAAATGGTTATGTTGAACCAGAAGATGAGTTTACTTTGAGTTTAGAGAATGAGAATATTCTTAAAGAAAATAGGCATAAAAATAAGAGGGCTTTGCAGATTATTGCACAAGGATTGGATGAGTCAGTTGTTGGAAGGATCAAGCCAGCTACTATAGCCAAACAAGCATGGGACATCCTAGAAACGACATATCAAGGTACGAGTAAGGTAAAAATTGCTAGATTACAAGCACTTAGAAAAGAATTTGAAAATTTGCAGATGAAAGATTCTGAATCAGTAGATCAATTCACCTATCGTGTTATGGATTTGGTTAATCAAATAAGACAGACTGGTGATGAGCTAACAGATCAAAAGGTTGTAGAAAATATTTTGAGATGTTTACCTAAAAAGTTTGATGTAATTGTTGTGGTAATTGAGGAATCCAAGGATTTAACTAAATTTTCTATAGATGAGTTGGTTGGTTCATTAAAGAACTATGAAGACAAGATAAGCAGGAATGATAATAACTCATTGGAGCATGCATTCAAAACAAAAATGACATTTGGCAGAGGCAGAGGAAGAGGAAATCCAGGATTCAGAAGAAGAGGAAGAGGAAGAAACAATTTTCAAAGAGAAGAAAGACATAGTCTAGATCTAGGAGGAAGGAGAAATCAAAATTTCAGCTTAAGGGGACGCAATAACAATTAGGCCTCACAAAGGTATGATAAATCAAATGTTCAATGTTATTATTGCAAGAGGTATGGCCACTTTGCTAATGAATGCCGAAAGAAAGAAGCTGATATGAGTAAACAGAATGCAAACTATTTTGAAAGTAATTCAAGTTCTGTATTTATTACATGTAATGTAGCCCAGGAAAGTTCTAGCAACATTTAGTTTCTTGATAGTGGTTGTAGTAATCACATGACTGGAAACAAAGAGCTATTTAAAAATATGGACACTTCAGTTAAATCAGAAATCAAATTGGGGAATGATAATATAGTTAAAGCCATGGGAAAAGGTGGAATTAATGCGATAACAAAAATTGGTACAAAGACTATTCTTGATATTTATTTTGTACTTGGATTAAAACATAATCTCCTAAGTGTGGGACAATTTATTGAAAAGGGTTATAGAGTTGTCTTTAAAGATAATGTTTGCACAATATGTGATATTTATCCAAGTAATATGGTGATTGCAAAAGTTGAAATGACAAATAACATAATGTTCCCACTTCGCATGAAAAGTGGAAAAATGGAAGAAATTGAAACAAGTTTCAAGGCATCAAGTAAAGATCAATCATGGGTATGGCATTTGAGGTATGGTCATCTAAAATTCAAAGGATTGAGTTTGTTGCAGAAAAAGGAAATGGTAAGAGGTTTACCTCCTATTGAAACACCATTGAGTTTATGTGAGAGTTGTATTTTGGCCAAGCAACATAGAGATAGTTTTCCAAAGGGAATGTCATATAGATCTCAGGCACCATTAGAAATTTTGCATATAGATATATGTGGTCTAATGAAAACACCATCATTAGGGGGAGCATTTATTTTATAACATTCATTGATGATTATAGTAGAAAAACATGGGTTTATTTCCTCAAATATAAATTTGAGGAATTTGGAAAGTTCAGGGAGTTCAAAGCATTGGTTGAGAAACAAAGTAGGAAATCCATCAAAGTATTGAGATCAGATAGAGGAGGAGAATACAAGTCAAATGGGTTTTTAGATTATTGCAGGTATCATGGAATAAAGAAGCAGTTCACTACAAGGTTCACACCTCAGCAGAATGGCGTTGTAGAAAGGAAGAATCGTACAATCATGGAGATGGCAAGGAGCATGTTGAAAGGAAAGAATCTATCAAATGAATATTGGGCTGAAGCAGTAGCCTGTGGAGTTTATATATTGAACAGAAGTCCAACAAAAATTGTGATGAACATGATTCCACAACAAGCATGGAGTGGTAAGCATCATAGTGTTTCTCATTTTAGAATATTTGGTTGTATTGCATATGCACATGTGCCTAAAGAAACAAGGAGTAAATTGGATGATAAAAGTGAAAAATGCATCTTTATTGGTTATGATGAACACTCTAAGGCATATAAGTTGTTTAATCCTATAACCAAGAAAGTTTTTTAAGTAGAGATGTTGTATTCAAAGAAGAAGAATCTTGGGATGGAAATATAGACAAAACAATTTCAGGTACAACGACAATGCCATATGAAGACCAAAAAGAAAAAAGTCAAGGAGACCAAGGGGAGCAAGAAGAACAATCAAATCAGCAAGAAGGAATATCAGAAGGAGAAAGCTCACAAATCCAAGTTGAGCAAGGAGAATCATCAAGTCCACAAGTAAGTAATGAATCAAATCCTACACTTACATCATTGAGACCAAGACTAAAAGGTAAAAAGACAAGAAGCTTACAAGAAATATATGATCATGGAGATGAGATAGATTTGCAGTCTAATTTTGCTTTATTTTCCCAAGATCCTATATATTTTGAGGATGCAATTAAGGAAGAACATTGGATTAATGCAATGAATGATGAAATAGGTTCAATAGAGAAAACTAAAACATGGGATTTAGTTGATTTACCCAAGGATAAAGAATCCATAGGTGTGAAATGGATTTATAAAACTAAATGTAAGGCAAATAGAGAAGTTAACAAATATAAGGCAAGGTTAGTAGCTAAGGGATTTGCACAAGAATATGGAGTTGATTACAATGAAACATTTGCTCCTGTAGCAAGACTTGATACTGTTAGAATGGTACTAGCAATTGCATCTCAAAATAAATGGAAGGTCTCTCAAATGGATGTGAAATCAGCTTTCTTGAATGGTTATCTGGAAGAAGAAGTTTATGTGCAACAACCACCAGGATATGAAGTCAAAGGATATGAAAACAAGGTTTAGAGGTTAAAGAAGGCACTTTATGGATTGAAGCAAGCACCAAGAGCATGGTACAGCAGGATAGATTCATACATGATACAAAATGGATTCATCAGAAGTACTAGTGAGCCTACACTATACACCAAAGTTAATGAGCAAGGTCAAATTTTAATTGTTTGCTTATATGTTGATGATTTGATCTTTACAGGAAATCTTTCTATAGACATGTTTAAATCAGCAATGACAAAAGAATTTGAAATGACAGATTTGGGATTGATGAAATATTTTCTTGGCATTGAAGTCATACAAAATGATAATGGGATTTTCATTTGTCAAAGTAAATATGCAAAAGATGTATTGAGAAGATTTCAAATGATAAATTGTAGTCCAGTTTCTACACCTGTGGCAGTAGGAACAAAACTAAGTAGAGAAGACAATGAAACAGATTTTGATTCAAGTGTATTCAGAAAATTGGTAGGTAGTTTGATGTATCTCATAGCAACTAGGCCAAATATAATGTATGGAGTCAGTTTGATTTCAAGATTCATGCATACACCAAAGAACTCACATTGGCAAGAAGGAAAAAGGTTGTTAAGGTATATTGCAGGAACTATGAATTATGACATAATGTATTCTACATCGGATGTTTTTTAGTTGATTGGATATACAGATAGTGACTTTGCAGGAAGCATTGATGATAAGAAAAGTACATCTGGATATGCATTTCATCTTGGAACAGGTATTGTAGCATGGGCATCAAAGAAACAACCAATAGTGACAATCTCATCAGCAGAAGCAGAGTATGTAGCAAGTACATCAACAACATGTCAAGCAGTTTGGATGCGAAGAATCTTGAAGGATCTAAAGCATGAGTAAGAGGAGCCTACACCAATCTATTGTGACAACCAGTCCACTATTGCACTATCAAAGAATCATGTTTTCCACAAGAGGACAAAGCACATTGATACTAGATATCATTTCATCTGCGAATTGGTCAACAATGGAGAACTCATTCTACAACATTGTAGATCAAAGGAGCAACTTGCAGACATATTCACAAAGGAATTAGCACAAGAACAATTTGAGTATCTAAGAGAAACTTTGGGCATTGTAAACATTGATGTAATTGGTAGTAGAAATTAGGGGGGAGTGTTAGAAACAATAATTTCTACCTAACTGACAGCCCAGTCAATACAAATCTCTGTACCTACCTTCTAGAATGGTCTGTGGTTGAAAACATGTGAGAATTGAATGGTCTGTGTTTGACTGTGATTAAACATGTGGAAAATCAATCTCCAGCACTTTCTAAAATCCTCTATAAAAAGAGGTGAATGTAATGTCATTTGATAAGGCAAGAAAGGAAATAAAATCTGTCTTCTCCATCCATCTAGTTTATTTTGTTTTTGCTTCTGCCCATAACATTACTAACAGATATTGCTAGTTCAACATCAGGCTGGGAAGAAACACCTCGTAAGTCATGGATTTCTTTGAGTTGAGATTTTAGGAGTACTTGTTTCCATTCAACTTATTGTGCTTCTCAAAAGGATTATTTTCTAGAGTGCTATTGATAGGATATGTCTTGATACGACATAATTTAATGGTGGCCTTATGTTTATTGTTGTTCCAATTGGGATTATTGTAAATATGGTCATGATTTACGTGCTTGGTCGTTGCCATACTCATGATCACAGTCACATTCACAGTGAAGAGCATTAATATGATCATGGACATGATCATGTTGAGAAGGCTATGAACAACCACAAACATGACCAAACTCATAGTCATAAAGTTAAGCATGCTCATCAACATGGCCATAAGAACACAAATTTTCAAATAGGTGGTGCTCATGAACATGGCCGCCAAGACAAAATAGGATCGGTCAAACCTTTGATTCGTGATGCAGAAAGGGGCTTGCAAGCTTCGGGTCATGATCATACTTTTGTTTCATCTGCTAAAGATTAAAGGATTGGTTATGAATTGACAATTGCTCAAACAATACTAATAAAGGGAAATAACATTAAGTTAGATCATGATGCGGGAACAAGTATGAGGATACATAGAGACAATCAGTCAGGTTTCAACATAAATGTTTAGGGTGCCTAACTTCTTGTGCTGGGGGATTTGATCCAAAGCATCGGTGTCATGATTGGAGGAGCCATCATTTGGATATACCCTTGATATATACTTTGAGGTTGTATGGGAACCATAATAAAGATGCTAAGGAGTGAATTATAGGTTTTGATGGAGAGTAGTACACCTCATGATATAGATGCTACAAAACTTGAAGAAGGTTTGTGTTCAATTCCTGGTGTTTTAATTGTGCATTAACTACATATTTGGGCCATCATAATAGAAAAAAATCCTACCCGAATGCCATGTGAGGATTTAATCAGATGCAAATGTTGATTTTGTTTTCCATAGGGTAAAATACTATATTGTGAGAGAATGAATTCATAGGCACTGAAGAATGAATTTGTCTTGAGAGCTTATTTCCAGTTTTCAAGCTTGTCCAAGTACCTCCCTTTCTATTGGTATCCCACAAGTGCATTTGCATACAGTCCCTTCTCGCTGTTGCGAAGATTAGAAGTCCCCACATCATAAAACATAGGAATAATCTTGGCACCATTTTCCAAAGTCTCCATTGGAAGAACCAACTCAACTAAACACCAAGCAGATTCACAATATCACTTGGAGCAAATGGTAATATAAATAGAAACATAGCAGATTACATTCTCAATTGTAGAAGAATGTCTTGGGAATCAAGAAACACATGGAATCCATTATTCCCAAGGGATTTGTAGCTTTGACGTCGGGGCCGCGGTGGTTGATGAACACATCATAAAACACAGGGCCCTGTCGTCATATTCTTAAGGTTTTCATACCCTTTCTCGCAATTCCATATGTATCTGTAATAAGACGTTTTCTTGCATGATCCCTCTCCACACAAGTCAAACTCACATGCTGTAAAAATAACCTT
This sequence comes from Taxus chinensis, assembly GCA_019776745.2. Classification (NCBI taxonomy): domain Eukaryota; kingdom Viridiplantae; phylum Streptophyta; class Pinopsida; order Cupressales; family Taxaceae; genus Taxus; species Taxus chinensis. The sequence continues at coordinate 684,619,048 of CM034147.1, read as the reverse complement.
ATAAAGTAATTATTGTGCAATCAACCCCGTGGCAATAACGTAAGGGAAACAGAGAGAACTTACAGTACAGCACAGGGTTCGAAGAATCGACAGAGGAGCCGGAGAAGGAGGAGGAGTTGTAGAGGGGGCCTTTTCATGTAGGTTACATTGAATGATCCTGTCAAATTTTCTATCATTAAATCCTAGGAAACGCCAAAAAATAAAGCGCTATATGTTAAAAATATAAATTGTCGACTTACAACCGGGTATAACTCAGGGCAGAAACGGAAGAGAAAATCTGATGGCGGCCTATGTCCAGCCAGGATCGCATTCGTGGATGGGAAGATATAAAAGTTTTGCTGCAATTTTTCTCCAAGGATTTATCCTCCCCCATCTATAATGCTTTAAATTTGAAAAACACAGAGCTTACTTATCAGGATGCAACAATCCATATTAAATTTTACGTTAATGCACTGCATGTGACAGATGCAGACGTTGATTTGATTTTCCTGCAACAATACTAATGGCGGACCCTTCATGCACATGTAATGCATGTCAAATCCTCCTTTCACAACCAACTGTCCAGATTTAAACAATCGAAGACTATGTGCCAAAACAAACTGATAATCGTTGATCGGTTTGTGATGTGTCAGACATGCAGGGACATTTTGTGTTGTAAGTTCTTTTAATGCTTATTACTGGTGGATGGACTATACCTAAGGAGGATTGGGAAAGGAGAACTTATATTTTCTGTAGCAAAGGGATGGTAGAGACAAAATGACACTTCATCACAGAGTGTTTAGCTTATAATGATATTTAAATCCCGTATGAAATTGACTTGAAAGTGGACAAATTAAATGAGTTATTCCAAGAAATAAAACTTGAAAAGATCGTGGGTTTTGTGCTCAAAATTTGCAGTAGAAGATCTTATATTGAAAAGAGTCTGAAATCATCTTAAAGTCTCATCTTTTGGACACATAGAATCTTCAGTCTCGTGGACGTCATTAAAATCTTTCATTTTAATCGATTCCCACATCTAATGTCATTTCTTTGACACCTACATTAACTTTTTTTAATTTTATTTATTTATTTCCTACATCTTTTCATAATTTAATTCAACCTCATTCTTAATTTAATTCAATCCACCTTTGACATGTAAGTAAATCTATGCTTATTAGTTCCTGCCGCATTTGATAGAATACCATACATTTCAGGTTGATTAATTAGTTTATTATTTTGTAACTACTTATTTTTTGAATTTTTCTACTTATGTCAATATCTTTAATGTATGAACATAATGTAACAAAATTCCAATTTTAAAATTTTGAAATATATTCATTTATCTCTGTTTTCATTGGTGATAAAGCAATGATTTGCCTATTTTTAAATTTTATTACACTACAACTTTTTGTAAATTTTTAAACCATACATTTTTAAAATAACATGTGTATTACATTTATTTAAGATGTGAGAATAAAGTCAAACTATTTACCATATGTTACAAGCCTTGTCCGCCATAGTTCTGGAAATTGGTCTGTACAGGGCTTATAAACATGAAATTTAAAAATGATGAACTAGGGTTAACGTATAAACTTTTACATAGGAGAATTGTTGCAAACATCAAGACTGTACTTAGTGAATATGTAGTGAATCTACTTTGACTGTTTTTTTGGTCCAACATCTAAAAAATTCCAATGCTCAACGAAGCATGTTACCAATTAAATCCCTGATTATATCGTATTGGCAGATCTGCCTGTGGCTAAAACCTTAAGCAGTGTATCCACTACAAATGCGGTTATACTTGCTGGTAGAATGTCGACGAGAAAATCAAAGCCAAAGTTCATTTTAGTGTGTGTTGTAATCTGCCAATTGCTATAGATGGCCATCTGGTAAATTTCCCCATTCTTTTGATTGGTAAATTTCTATCTCCAGGTAACTTAAGTTTTAGATGCTATGACTGCTACTAGTAATCTTCGTCTCTAGAGAAATAAAAACCAATATGTGTATATCCTCTTTGAGTATATAAATCTCTGGGCAAGTCTATGATAGGTACCAATTGGGTAATGAGAATCTTTAGCTAAATGCTGCCAATAATAATTGATTACCGATACACGACAAATCAAATCAAAACCGAAATAGTATAAAAATTGAAAAATATAGTCGAGGCTTGAAAGTAATTATGGCTTTAGCAGGCAGGCCACAAAGCCCAAGCCATGAAGAAGAAATTGAATTCCCGGATAGCTCACTCTCCCATCTTGGTAAACGGTTATATTGTTTAGGAGTTGGGTTTTTAACCAATGTACCTGTTATTCTGATAAGAAACGCCCTAGGTTATGATAACATACCCTACACAATGCATAATTCTACCAGAAATCTTCCAACTCTAAAGTAACGGATTCAAATAACGAACAATATGTATACAGCCGCTTGGTACTCTTTGAAAAAGTGATTTGGCAAGGCTTGGGTTACTCCGTAGCTTGGTCTTGAGGTCAAAACCTATGAAATACAAAATTAGAACAATATGATTTCAAAAACAAACAATATGTATTCACCACTCGGTACACCGAATGTAGTTGATTTGGCAAGGTTCAATTTATTTTGGAGCTTGATCATGAAGTAAAATACCTATGGGTACCATTAAATGATACATATCTAAGGTGGTGTTTCCACCATGAAGGCCATGTACATCAAATTTGAATTCTACCTAACTAGGCTGAGACCTAAAAGATCATATTTATATTAAGTCTCATATATATCAAATTGGCATGTTAACTAGCTTGGCGAGACCTAAAAGATCACCATTATATGAAAATATTCCACTGTCTCATATGTCACTGGTTAAGCTAATAGAATCATTAACCATTAGTACTCCCATGAATTGTTATTTTAGCTATTGAAATTGGCGGGCTAGTTTCTATTGAAGATCAAATTTGTTGTGTGTTGTAACATACATTATTGAAGTAGTTCATTCCTTACTACATTAAGTGATTTTAGCACATCTCAATGTTTCGAGATATTAAGATCTAATGTTCTTTGCTTTATTTTTGTTGCTTTGGTACCATTTAAGTTCATTCTAATATATTCCATGTCATTGTAGGTGGAGAAGAAGTAGTAAGTCTTAAAACAATTTATCTTATAAATGATGCCAAATCATAGAGACAACTACACTAGAAAGGGGAAAGAGCAACAACTACAATAGGTTTTAAAGTGGGTTAATAAATTGATTGGTTGGAGCCAACCATGCATCCTACATGGCCCCACTTCCATATTGTCTTATATATGCCATTCTGCCACCCCCATGTCTACTACGTTTTTGAAATGTTTTTTAAAATTCTCCTTTACAACAGCCTTGTAGCTACCAGACAAAGGTAACAATGATGAAGATCCTCCATCTGCTTTTTGCAATGTTCTTTTTAAATTCTCCTTTATAATAGCTTTGTGGAGGCAGAGGTGAAAAATAAGATGAAGATCCTCCATTTGTAGTCGAGGCTTCACACATTATCTATGGGGTCCGATGAGAAAGTTGAGGAATTCTTAAGTAATGTTGTTGAGTTGCGAACAAAACTATTAGCACTCAATGAGATAATCGAGGACAAAATCTTGGTCTTGATCACCTTGAGAGATCTCCCTTCCCAATACAGAGTGTTCTTCATGACACTGAACATCTTCAAGAGGACGATGTCATTCAAAGAACTTGTGAACCTGCTACAGTAAGAAGAAGCCATCAACTTAGTCCAGGATGAGTTGCAAGACAAATCCCTTATCTCAAAGCTATAACATGGTCAAAAGTTCTGCAAGGTACCCCCAACGAAGAAACCACAAAAACAACAACAACAAAAATCTTCACCACAACACAAATCTCAAAATTCAAAGAGGTGTTGTGACATATGTCGAACCAACACCCATGACATGGATAACCGTACTGGTATAATGGATTGAATCAAGGCTCTTCTAGTCAAGAAATCACAATAGGGAACGATGATTCTCAAAAATTGAAAAGACATCCCTATTAGCGGAAGAATAAGGGACATATCGCAGATCAACAAGATGATGGATCTGATGAGGATACACCTTAAGAAGCGAATTTTGGTGCATATACAAACATAGTGCTAGTATCCCAGACCTCGTAGCCCATGAGGAATGTATGGTTGAGAGACTCAAGTGCCAATAAACACATTTTAGGCAACAGGAAAATGTTTGATTCACTGACAGACCAACCGGATGGAGATCGGGTTAGGATCGATGACGATAAACAATATGTTGCAGAAGGAATAGGCCAAGTCAACATTCCTCTCGGAGTACGCAAATGTACACTTACAAAGGTATTCTATGTTCCTAGATTACCTTCTAATCTCTTATCAGTTAGCCAACTTTTGAATCATCATCTGAAGGTGGATTTTCTTGTTGATAATGGCATCAAATCATGCTTGATCTCAGGAAAAGGTATGGTTCTTGCTAGAAATTTTTTAAAGATAAATTATCTTCTTTAGATGTTGTTTCATCTTCTGTAGTAGCTCTATATGCCTCTACAGTAGAATCTACTTCCCTTTGGCACTACTGTTATGGTTATCTCTCTACCGGATCTTTGTACCAACTCAATTCAAAGAAGATGGTACATGGACTTCCCAAGTTGTCCAATTCCTTTCCTATTTTCCCTAGATGTCTTGCAGGTAAATAACACAGGGATCCGTTCAAGACAAGCACCTTTCATGCTAAGAAACATTTGGAGGTTGTTCATACAAATCTTCTCGGACCATTACTTTCTTCATTCTCATGATACAATTACTTCCAACTATTCCTGGATGAATACTTATGGGAAGACATGTATGTTTTTCCTAAAGCTGAAGAGTGAGGAAATTTGTCATTTCCAGGTCTACAATTAGCGTGTGGTAAAGGAGACCAGCCAACTTCTTCTTCTACTCCACTTAGATTGAGGGGGGTTGGGAATTCACATTAAATAATATATTCGCATTACTGAACCAATAAGGAATCAAACAGAATTTGACTTCTCCCTACACACCCCAGTAGAATGGTATTGTTGAGTGGCACGATCACACTGTAATTTGGCTCATTGTATGTTGTCAATAGAAAAGCGAGAGGAATGATCTTAGGCATAAGTAGTTTAGACAACTGTTTATCTTCTTAACATGGAACAAATGAATATTTTATAGGACAAAGCACCATAATAGGTATGGAGTGGTAAAAATCCATTGATTTCTCATCTACGAGTGTTTGGTTGCACAACATATATGCATGTCCCATCTCAAAATAGGAAGAAGATTGAGCTAACAATAATCCATGCATCCTAATGGGATATAACACTACATCAAAAGCATACCATCTAATAGATCCTAAGACGAAGAAAATCTACCAAATTCGAGATGTGGTTTTTCACGAGTCATCCTTTGACTCGGTAATGCAAAAACAAGAATCAACACCAACCACCTCTCACCAATTGCTCTCTGAATCAAATGATGCTGAAGAGGAGACTTCTCATAGAAAATATGAGTTGTAAGAGGAGCTGTATGTTGATCTTGAATATTAGAAAATGTTACCATACATTGACCAGGAAGTTCTTCACATCAGAAACAAAGATCTCATCTGAAGTGGGTATAAAAATCTCTCCTGGCTACTTCTTCCAAAGTCAAAATGAGGAGTCGGGGAACGAATGAAGTGAATTTTGCACTCATGATTATAGTAGTTGATAGCTATGAACCTAATAATGTTTGAGAAGAACTAAGTCAACTTCAAATAAATAAAGCCATGGATGATGAGTATGACTCACTCATGCAGAATCGGACATGGGAACTTATCGATCTGCCTATTGGAAAGAAACCCATAGCATGCAAATGGGTTTTCAAAACTAAATATAAGTCAGAAAGATCCATCGAAAAACACAAAACATGACTTGTAGTAAAGGGATATGCTCAGAAAGAAGGCATTGACTATGAAGAAACCTTTGCACCCATAGTTGAAGATAAAAAACATCAAGGTTGTATGTGGATTTATAGCACAAAATGGATGGAAAATTCAATAGATGGATGTCAAGAGTGCTTTCATCAATGGTGATCTCAAAGTAGAAGTTTACATGACCCACCGAAAGGATTTGTTAATGAAAAACATCCTAAAAAGGTATGACATATCATCAAATCATGGTATGGACTAAAAAAAGATCATAGGGCATGGTACATCAAGATAGATGATCACCTTTTACATCATGGTTTCACCCATAGCCCTTCAGATTCTAACTACTACATAAAGAAGGAGGTAACAAAAAACGTCATTCTTGTTTTATACATTGTGATCTTGTGATCACTATAATTCTAGAAGATCATGTTGATATTGTGAAGAATGACCTCAAAATATCCTTCAACATGACTAACTGGGGGCTACTCCATTATTGTCTTGGCTTGGAGATATAACAGAAACATAATCACATTTTTATCTCCCAAATAAAATATGCCAAGACAATCTTGGAAAAATAAAAAATGTTAGATTATACAAACCTCTTTCAACACCATTGGAGAAAGGTTTGCAACTCTCTCGGTTCCAGGAATCACCTCAAGTGGATGTAACTCTCTACAGAAAGCTCATTAGGAGTCTCATCTACATGACCTGAACCAAACCAGACATATCTTTTATTGTGAGATGTCTCTCGATATTCATGCATGATCTAATAAGTGTCACTGGGTTGTAGAAAAGAATGTTTTGAGATATGTTCATGGTACACTTGAATATGGTATGGAATACAAGAAGAATACTCAGTTCTTCTTGCAAGGATATACCGACTCAGACTATGTTGGATCTTTTGATGATAGAAATTCAACTTCAAGATTCATATTTCATCTAAGATTTTGACCAATATTGTGGATCAGTAAGAAGTAAATTGTTGGCTCTCTTTCATCAAATGAGGTAGAATATCATGTCAGACATGGAGTTGTGTGCAAGGCAATATGGTTACATCGCATTCTGGCTTATCTGAACATTCATGAATAAAAGGCACCTATGCTTCATAGCGACAATTAGGGTGTGTTGAAGCTTGTGAAGAATCATGTTTTTAATGAAAGGACCAACCATATTGAGTTCGTATGTCACTACATTCGAGAGCAGGTTTTAAACCACCACAGACAGCTCTAGTAATACCTAATAGATGCACAAATAGTTGATATGATTACCAAATCCATTAGAAAGGTGAAATTTGAGTTGTTTAGGGAGTACATTTATAAAAATAATGTAATAAGGGGGAGATTGTTAGCATATTGATCTAGGCATTTGCACAGATAATTAGTAAGAAACTAGCATGGGGAACTAGTCGTCAATGTAAGTGATTATTCCATCATTTTTACAATCTTCCTTTCAATTCTCTCCTCTGTCTTGTATATATTCTACTCCATTTGCATTAATAAATCATCGAGCATTGCATATTTTGTCTCAGAACTGTCCGCTTCATGACTCTTATTTATTTTTCATGTTTCTATTGTATTAATATAAATAAATATAAGAAAATAAATTATATATATATATATATATAATATATATATATATATATCATTGTAAAATGTGAAAAACATGTAAATCATATTTAATCAATTGTATTCTTCATTATGTTCTTACTTTTAAAATTAAATTTTACATATTTACACTTCATTACAACTTTTCATTTGTAGGAATTTCCATATTTTAATTTGAAGAGTAATTTAATTTTAACCCTCTTCAAGTGATAGATTCGATAGCACTTTATCCTTACATTGAATCAAGAAAAATTTCTATTATTTTTCATAAAAAAAATTAAAATTCAAATAGACAAACTTTATATGTATATAATTTATTCTCTTTGATAACATTTTTTAAAAGTTTTGTAATAAATGAAGATTTCAAGGTAGTGAGATATGAACATATGACCTTACAACTTACAATTAGAGACTAACATATCATCAAGTTATATAAAATGAGTCATTTATCACTAATACCCTTAAATATATTACCTTGGAAGTAAAATAATAGCTAGTGGCACAAATTCTACATATTCTAGCTGCTAAACAAAGGTACTTAATTACCATTAGAATATCTACATATACCATATGGTAAACAAAGGATACTTAATTACCATTTGGGTTTCTAGTTCATGACAACTTATAACTATAAATTGTTCGTCAAGTTTTTATCCAATAAAGAAACACTACTCAATGCATAATGCTTACCCGATTAGGTAGACACAAATATTTTAAAAGATTAATGGATGCATTTCCTCTTTGTATATTTAAGCTCATAAATACTTTGACCCCACACAATTTTAATAATCCACCACACTCTCAAACCATTTCAATTTTAGTTGATCATAAATTCAAATCCTTACATATTGTGAATCTATTTTTATTTGGCAAACATGGTTTTTTGACATCAACCATTGTCAAGGATGTTTTATAACTATTGTTTTGAAATTAGTGTTATTATGATAACAGGAAATTGTTAATTTTTAACCATGTACCACACCAAAAACACATGTGTTTCTGTTACTTAAAACCATCAAGCTTCATCACAAAAATTTATTTATCTTTGTTATTTTATTGTTTAATATTATATTATACTAATTTGTGATGGTAATTAGGGGATTGTTGTCACCTGAGATTGTGCCCTTTGCTGAGGCCAAGCTCAACACCTCGGTGAAACATTGGAATGTCCCCAAGGTGTGGGATTTGTACATGCCAAATAGTGGAGGTTATTTAATGTACACTCAACTCCTCATAATTACAGGCCAAGGTAGTCGATGTAGAGGATGATGAAATGATGTTCGGCTATAGATTTAGATGGTATAATGGTTGAAAGAGTGGTGTAATGGGAATGCAAGCAATTTGGAAAAGAGATACCTCTAGCTATACTCTTGGGAAAGAAAAACTTGCTCATCGAGGGCAATAATACCCCTATAGACTTCATCGTGGTGTATGGTACAGTCGAGAATAATGGCAACATGGAACCCAAGGTCTATGTCTTGGTTGGTGAAAGGGTTTTTTTTTTTTTTTGCTACTTCAGTCATTGGACGTGGGTCGGTCCTGATCAAACATGATCATGTGGAGAAGAGTAATGGATGAAGGAATAAAAGAAGAAGGCTTAGATCTGTAAGGGTAATAAGTGTATGATAAAATGACGAATATGATTATTTTCTTGTAGGGATTCATAATCAAGAAAAAATAATTTCGAAATGATTTTTGTGGGGAAGGTGAAGAAAGGAACACCTCTTGGATGCGATGTCATCATCGATGTCTTGGTCTCCAACTAGAGTGGGGACGCGAGGGATGTTTTTAACTCTTTCGGGGAATATTTGAATATCCATAGTTATCCACGGTTGAGAGGAAATGATCATTGTGTGGTGTTTTCAATGGTCGGGAGAAAAGCACAACAAGATTATGTGATGAGATGTTGTCTTAAGGTGATCTCGTGATATAACTAGAGCCTTGGGGATGTATTGTGAGGTTATTTGAACCAAAGTATTGCTCATTTTCTTACGGATCAGCAAGCATCCTTGTTTGAAATATGATGTTCCTTGAACCCGAAATGAAACATTTGTGTATTTTACTTTTTGCAAGTTTGAGTGTGAGTGTTCTTGAGCTTGTTTTGGTTTAGAAGCTTTCATTTATGTGTATTCAACTCAATTTTTTATTCATTGTCTGTGTTTTCTTATTTGATATTTTGTGAAGGTTTGATTGGAGTATGTTTGAATGCAATACAAATAAATCAAGTAGACACTGGAAAATGGGTCTTTAGAAGTAAAAAATAGTTTCTTTTCAAAAGTGTTTTAACAACCAATACACCATTTTTTTCACTTGATTTAACAGGAATTTAATCAGACAATAATTATTTTATGATTTCATGAGTTTTATAAGTTGTAACAAACACATGAAAATAATAAATTACAGCAGCAAATTAAAAGTGTTCTTACTATAAGCAAACGTTCTACATAGAAAAGAAATGAAAGTGATAGTGTTCAAGACTAGTACTTTCATATCAAAAATTTCTACTTTGTTCAATTGAAATATTCTAACCTATTATAAATGGTTTGGAAAATGAGAATAATGCAAACTAAGATCTAAAATCTAAATTCATCTTGATCTACTTTGCAATTTAATTTTTCTTTATCTATGTATGGGTGCAAGCCTAAAATACAAATAAATGAAACTATTTTCCTCTTAAATTTGGATCCTCTTTTTTCTATTTTTTAGGAAAATTATTAAAACCAAATTACTTTATATCTAAAAAACAAATTACTTCCCTATTATAACACCCAGAGTCTGATCCTAGAGATGGGAAAAGTCTAGAGCATGATGATTTAAAACTTCTAATATAATAATCATGAAAATTACAAGAAAAAGCAAAAGCAAATTTATTATCGTCTTTTTCTCGATTTTCAAATTAGTACATGAAGAAAGGAATTTAAATTTAATCTAATTATCAAAACAAAAAAAATACTTATACTCATCCTCTCTCTTCTGTGACTGAAATGAAGTTGACCTAAACTTTGTTATTGTACCCTCATCAAACTACTCCATTTGAGATCATTGAAAAGTATTTTTTGGTTGATATTATCAGTAGGAGAGAATAAAGCTTGATGTACCTAGGAGAAAGAACAGGAAGCTGATATGAGGTTGGTGTAGGGGGAGGTAGAATTCTGGTCTGGTGTCCCTTATGTTCTCAATTTGGTAACAACATAAATTCATAACCCTTGGGTGCTTTAAACTAATTTAGTAGACTCCTTTGGGGATTGGTTTCTCTCACTCTAGATGAAAATTGGCACAACAACAATGTTGTATGGAGTAGATTCAAAATTCTAGGGGGTAGAAAATGAGCATAAAATTTTTCCTAATAGCCAACCTCTAAGGTTTTTCTAATCCTAACTCAATATCAAAACTCAATCTAAGGCTTCGATTCAAACACTTAGGGAGTAAAATCAAGTGCTAGAGGGGTAGGTGGAGTGAACTGGGTGTTAAAAATAGGGAAAATACATTCAAAGGTCAAAAAAGGATTAAATTTTACACATGGCAACTAAGATTTTTACTTGAGTTTCACATTTTTTCTTATAAGTGGGGGTTATGAAACTACTAATAATTTTTAAAAAACCATTGTGGTGGTTACAGAACCTCCATAGTGAGGGATGAATACACCGCGGTGGTCATGTGATCACTATGGTAGAGGGTAAAACCATCGTGGCAAATTTTGTACCAAATTGACAAAATAAGTGCAAGGAAGGAAAGACAGAATAAAAAAGAAGTTTGGATGGGCCTAGAATAACCAAAAAAAGGTTGAAGGGTTAAGAGGGATTTAGGAAATGGTCTTGATATTGTAGTCATGAAATCACACAATTGTTATTTACAACACACCTTTATGTATGTAATTATATGTATGATTCATGTTGTATAGTTATTGGCAAAAAAATTGTTGAATGGGAAAATTAATGGGATCTCACAAACAGTGTACAAGACTAGGTCCCTCTACTTGAATGGGGAAGCTCCATTTATTGAAAATAAGGAAATTAAAACAATCTAAACTAATTTTTGAGGTGTTCTAAAGACCGGGGATCACACATGAATACTTCCCTAAACCTGTGGAAATTTCTTGTATGTAATACAAGGGAGGAAAATTATAGAGTGAGGGAGATAGGAGAGAACAATAAGAAAGGGATTTTAATAAAAAAAATAGCATAACAGAGCTTTTTGCATTAAAATCAGAAAATTTCACTTTCATTAATGAGAAGAAACCATTCAAAAAGAAAGAGGAACAATAAACAAGAGAAAAAAAAATTATTGCATTATGTTGCACAGTTTACAATTCCCATGGAATACAACTTGAGATGGAGATAGAACAGTAGTAGATAAGAAATAGAGGAAATGAAGGTACTTGTATCTAGAAAGACAATGGTAGATAGTAAACAGGAATTAACCATCCCCTTGAAATGAGGGTGCCATTCACATTTATAGCACTATGATTGTCCTTTCATCTCCCACACATGACCTTTCACCTTCCTCTGTGACTATTAACCTTTCAAATTCATGTCATGACCTTTGATATCCCTTCATCACATGTGACCTTTCACCTTCCTTCATCATACAAATACCTTATTTCATCTTTTGGTCATGCATCACAGCATCCTTGGGCCACTTAAAATATTCTTAACATGTGATATCATCTCCGAGTCACCAAAAATATCCTTGACATGCGACACTGTTGTTTGAGTCACCTAAAATCTCCTTGATGTATGACAACAAAATGAATCCATGTATTGCTTCCCACCATCTTACCTGCACATGAAACACACTTTAAAAATCTATTTAACACATCCCTCTCGACCATTATGGGGTTTACATAGTTAGAGATTGGTCGGAGGGCAGGTTCACATTACTTGGTTCAAGGTTTTTTTGAGTATGGGATAAGTTTTCATGATAAAAAATAATAATTTTTCATGCTAGACATTTAACATGACAATGTTCAACTAGCTCTAGTTTGGGGACTTGTTTCATATTAAAAAAATTAAAGATGGGGCAAGTAAGAATCCCAAAATCTCAAGACACTAAGAGGACCAGTGCCTTATCCATTGGGCTAGAGAAGTCATTGCAAAACAAGTATGGATATAAGAAAACCTCATTTATTAAACAAACACATGACATTAAAGGAAAGGGACACAATGGAAAGGGAAACACACAAACCTATATACACCTATGGTACATTCAGGGGATAACCCAATTTCACTATTTGTATACTTTCAGATATTTCCCACTACGAGGTAATTCCAGGTGAGTTTCATTCAGATAAGATAGTTGGAAAGTATTATCTCCACATGTGTCCCATATCTGAAAAGGGCCAAGCCATAGAGTGAATCAAACTTTCCATGGCTTCCTTTTGGTTCTCTCCTTTATCCCACAATAGGAAAAGATCACCAATCTAAAAATATCTTTTCTTTTCCTTCTTATCAAAAAAATTCTTTACTTTCAACTAATGGTCCTTTATCCGATCAACCACCAGTACCCTGTCTTCAAATATCTTCTCTAAGTACAAAATCCTTTTGTCAAGTGAGTCTTGAAACTCACCATATTCTATTGCTTTGATCAGTTGCAATGTTGGTAACTCTATAGTGATTTTAAATTCTACATTTATCCCATATAGAAGTTGGGATGGAGACATACCAATATATTTTTTTGGAGTGATACGATCAGCCCATAATGCATCATATAGATTCTTGTCCCAATTTCTCTGATTTTGATTTACAATATTTCGTATAATTGTCACAAGATTCTTGTTACTAGATTTTGCTTGACCATTCTCCCAAGAGGAAATAGTAAGATACATGGGATAAGGATATTCCCTATCCATAACAGAACTTAGTTAATTCCAAAGAAGAGAAATATTTGGTATTGTCAACAACTATCTTCTGTGCGATGCCAAAAAAGATAATAATATTTTCCTTGATGAAGTTACATATAATTTTCTAATTGTCTTGCTCAATGGGTATGGCCTCCACCAAATTAGTGAAGTAATACGTTGTTGTGAGCATGAAGATATGACCTACACTAGAATGAGGATTAAGAGCACCGATGAAGTATAGACCCCATTGTTTGAAAGGCTCTTCAATCACCACTGATCTAAGTGGAACGTCAATGAGTTATGGCCTTCCCAAAAACTCTTGGCAAGGCTCACACTTATATATCCATTGCTGAGCATATTGAACGAGAGTAGGTCAATACTATCTCTCTCAAAAGATCTTGTGTGTAGTGACCATAGTGGATAAATTCCCACTACAAGCTTGGTCATGATATGCTCTCACCAATTGCTCATGTTTCTCTTTTCCAACACATCTTAAGAAACATCCATCAAGGGCTATATTATACGGTACAAGGTTCTAAATCACATACCTTGCAACTTTGAGCTTGTGGTTCCTTTCTTTGATTGTAATCCATATGCTTTGGATAATCACCGTAAGTGAGGAAGTAAGCAATATCACTATACCACTCCTTGGTGGTATTCACAAAGATTACCTGGGTTAAGTCTTTACTTACACATTCATAGCAATGACATTATTTATCTTCATACCGAGTCATGAAAGACTCATCTTCGGATATCAACTTGCATAATCCATTACCTCTAGCCAAATTAGATGGCCTTATCTCTGGGTTATACTCTTGAATCTTCAACACCCAGTTACCTCTTCTTTCTCTGAGCTCTTGTGGAGTCAAGATAGACTTTATAGATGATCCAAGAACCATCACAATGGTGTGAGAGTGTAGGATGTATAATCTTAAATTCTTGACCACCTTAACCACATCATAAGCATGATTTTCCATGGTAGAGTATTTTAGCTCATGATTCTTGAACAGGTAGCTCATGAAGTAAGTATGTGACTCAATCCCTTTCTCATTCTTCTGAATTAAAATAGCTGAAATAGTGTGATCAGATGCATAAAAATACACAATGAAATATTTATTGAAATTAGGACATACTAGGGTTGGAGCTTTGGCTATGGCCTTCTTGACATTATCGAAAGTTTAGTTTCCCTCTTTAATCCACTTGAAAATCTCTTGGGGCTTCATCAATTTTGTAATATGATTAGTTAACTCATAAAAATATGGAACAAAGTGGCAAAGGAAGTTGACCTTACCAAAAATGAATATTTTGAATGGCTTGTACTCTTTTTGGATAAATATTTGTTCCTTTTTTGCTCACAATATGTCCTAAGAGCTTGCCTTTAGTCACTCTAAAGATTTAATTCTTTGAACTCAACGATATTTCATGTTCTTGACACCTTATAAAACTTGTACGAGGTGTATCAAATGTTATTTCATCTTCTTAGAGAATATTGTGAGATCATCTAGATAAATGACAATACATTTGTTCTTCAAATCCTAAAGATCTAACTTCATTATGATTTAAAAATTGGCCCCAACATTGACAAGAGAAAATCACATCCACCTATAGGAAAAGGTTCCCCACGGAGTTGTAAAAGTAGTCTTATATTAATATTCTTGAGAAACCTCAATTTGATTATAGCCGGAGAATCCATCCAGCATAGAAAGCATTTATGAACCTATGACTGCTTGTAAAACCTGATCCATGATTGGGAGTGGATAATTATCCTTATAAGAAGCTTGGTTCAAATTCTGAAAGTCTACATAAATCCTTATTTCTCCACTTTTCTTCCAGAATGAGACAATATTTTTCACCCATGTAGAGTGATGGATTGGAAAAATTATCTTTGCATTTAGCATTTTCAAAACTTCCTCTTGGATTTCTTCGACAATCTTTGGATTATATTGTCTTCTTTTTCCAGAATGGTTTTGCTTTAGGCTTGAGAGGTATTGAGTGTTGCATCTCTGTTAGTTTAAAATATTTCTATTCATCATAACAATATAAAATACTTCTGAATACTTTTTCAACAATGAAACAAAATTTCTCTTTTCCTCTAGTGAGCAACATTTTCCTATATTTGAAAATGAAGGTTTCTTCTTTCTCCCAATGTTGACTTTCTCAAAATCAGTAGTACTCTTAGGATAATCCTTAGCTTTATCTTTCACAAATCTATCATGCCTATAAAATAAATCTTCAAGTGAGACTAGGCCCTTAGGACATATTATTACCTTTTAGCACAAGCACTCCATTGGAATCAACCCCTTAAGCTTCACCTTTTTCTTCTTATTGAGTTGAATCTCAAGGTGAATAAGTACTTCCTTCAAAGAACAACTTGTTAAAATTATCTTCCTACTCGAGGGAAGAGAGGATATGTTTGGGGGAAGACATCATTAAATACTTTCTAATGGTTGGCATTATTGGGCACACTTGGCGTCCATATAATCTCAATAGAATATTTATCTCTATAAAAATAAGGGTGTGGTATTAGTAAAGAAGCTAACACAATAAAAGAATCATATTTTTTATTTTTTTCATGGGGAACAACTTGTATAGAGAAAGCATAAAATTATTTAATGCAATCCCACACTTTGTTCCTGTAATTTTTGAGTCATGAATTCTTCACTTGGCATTGATTATGGACTTATTTCACAATTACCTCCACATCTCCTAGGCATTTCAATTATTTAATTCCCAAGGACTCAGTTGTGTTCATGCCTGAGAGAATGGCTTCATATTCTACATTATTTGGGTATTTTCAAATTGGAGCTTAAAAGTAAAATGAAACAACTCACCTAATGGGTAAATAAGAACCGCACCAACTTCGGAGCCTGTACTGCAATAGATTCCATCTAACTCCATAGTCTAGAGTTTATCTTCATCTTATTTTGAGATAAGAGGAACATCATCATCTCCTCTAGAATGCATGAAGTACAATTCCCATGTCCACTTTCTTACTAAATAAGATCCACTCTAGGATCTTCTAATTTTTTATATACTTCATTTTTCTCATTTGCAACAACTTTTGAATTTGATCTTTAATAGAATATTTATTGAGGACCACTCCATCTAAATTTCTCCTCCCAAATTACTCTAGAATATTCTACTCAACAACACCCCATATGAGGATGGAATGTCTGTCACTAAGATAGTTAATAAGACTTTTGTCTTAGGAAAATCGGCTAGAGAAACTTGAGCATCCTTTATTCTTCCCACAAATGGGAATTATTTGGTTTCCATTGAATAAAATTGGCCTTTATCCCATGTTAGAGTGACATCAAGGGAATTATATTATTTTATTGGCATCACATTGTCAGAAACACCTCAGTCTATGATATATTTATTCAATTGGTAGCCTCCAACAAGAAGAGAAAGGTAGAATGGTTCAATATTATCAGTCTTGGATGCACTTAAGGCTAACATGTTTTGATATGATGGGGAAAGAGAGTTAGTAGTAACCCTTTGGAAGAGGGCATGAAAACATTGGTCTTGGGGTTATACTACCTTTGATAAACCAAACTAGTTTATCAAACTATTTTGGATGGGTTTACAAATATTTAGACTCATAGATTTGGACCTTAGACCTTTTGACATGGTCTATGATATCGAAAGAGGAGGAAGTAGATGTCATTGAAGTGGTGGAAGATTTACAAACTGAAGAAGATGCTACTTTGGAAGAAGGTGTAGGCTTGGAAGATACTGCAGGCTTATTAGGTACCTTAGAAGTTTTTCTAGAAACATTTATTGTTTCAGAAGAAACATCAGAAATCTTAGAAGGAGATGATTTAATAGATGTAGACTTGGGAGACCACAAAATCAAAATATCGCGCAGTAGGAGGAGCTGTCTATGAAGCGATTTGGCTCAGACAGATACTTAAAGGATTGGAAATTCCACAAGATCATCCAACAATCCTACATGTAGACAATGAAGGAGTAATAAAACTTTTTCAGAATCTAGTTTTTCATGAACGCACCAAACACATTGAGGTGTAGGTACATTTTATTCATGAACGAGTTCAGAACAACAACATTCAACTTCAACATTTCCCGACAAAACATCAGCGTGCAAATATCTTCACAAAATCTCTTGCACGTTTTAAATTTGAGGCATTCAGAGTATTTCTCTCCTGTTCACTTCAGAATATGATGAATTAAGGGGGGGAATGTTATAAATAATCTAACACTTAATTCACCATATGTGGATTAACGTGTAATTATAATAAATTAATTATTTAATTAATTTAGTTATCTTAGTTGTTAGTGTGTTGTTATCATCGCTTAGATTGTGGAGGATGTTCTTTAGTTAGAATATTATTCTCGGATGATTTCCTATAGAAGTTTTTTTAGGGGCAATATGTTATTTCTGCATATTTTCTTTGTTTAGGAGATTTGTTCCATGTATTGAGGAAGAGATAGAAGCTGTCCAATATCTATAAATATTGCAGCTCTCTCTTTTGGTTGTAATGCTTGATTTTAAGATTAATAAAATATACAAGCTCTGTCTTGTTTCTGTATAAATGCTTCTGAGTTGTTTTGTGTAATTTCTTATCATCAAAGTATTCAACTACAACAAAAAACGTGTCGCAATCTAATGGGAGGTATGAAACTCCACGAGTTTGTTTGCCAGAAGAAAAGGGGAGCCTCTAAAATAGGAGAATGTTAAACCATTTACAATGAGCCCCGACCCTGCTTTTATAGATTCAACACAAAAGGGAGAAAGAGAGAGAAGCGGGAAAAATAGTCTGAAGTTCAACCACTGCTATTAATGCCTCCTACAAAATCTACCCCCAAATCTGTTTTAACTATATCGATTTCTTGTTCGGCACCTCAAAGGAGGAGGAAACGGTGGATCATATCAAATCTGATCTGGTTGTTGGAGAGAAATAGATCCTGCATTAATGCCCTAAAGACATTTCTCCATTTTTCTTGCACTTAACCTCCCAAAACTTAAAGTTTCAGATCTTCATGGCGTAGAAGAGGCTGAGATCTTTCCAACGGTGCCATATTTGAAATTTGTATCGGGTCCATACAAAAAGATAGGAAAACCAGTTCGAAAATGGGCCCCTTTTTTTAAATGGGACACGTGGAGGGCTAGCGCATGTCTGAGGGTGGCCTCTATATTTTACTTTTGGAGTGGTGTTGGGCTGACACATGGTTTCCTTTGTGACCTACTTAATTTCCTTATGTTTTTTGGTTAATTTCTTTGCTTGGCGGGGTCATATATTCGATCGGGGACATGCGGCGGCTTGACGCTTGCTTGGAAACCTCCCTTCAATTCTGCTTTTGAACTAGTGCCGTTTGGACACTTGACACTCTCCGCCGGCCTGTCATAATCCATTGACTATTCAACCCGACTCTGTCCCCTTTTTTAAATTGGACACGTGAAGGCTCCATGCTCACTTAAAAGCCTGATCAATATTTTCCTTTGAAGGAGCATCGGGTTGACACTTGGAAGCCTCCGCAGGTCTTTGGAATTTTCATTGGCACTTTTTTTGTTTGAGTCTCCACTTTTTTATTTACCCTTGGAGATGCGCCAAGTTAACATGTGGCGGCTTCCACAATGCTTCTATACTTAGCCTTTTTTGAGGCCTGTCCTATCCGCCATTTGACTTTTAGCTTTTGACTTTGCCTCCACTTTGGGCTTGGGACACGTGGGGGCCAAATGCTTGTTCGAGATTCCCTTTTTGGATTTGACTTTGGATATGCATCATTTTGACACTTGGCAGCATCCGCTGCTCCTCCATACTTAGTCGATTTTGGACTCATTTCGAACTGTTCCAGAGCCCGAAGACCTTGAACCTTCACCATTTCTTCTCTTTGAACCTCTGGCCTCTTTGAAATTGTCTCCTCCTTCCCTGACCCTACTATTCCATTTTTGAGCCTGCCTGTATTCTGATTAATGGATTTAAGGCACGAATTCGTTCAACAGAGCCATTTTTTGAAATTCTCCTGCGCAGGGTCAGTTGATATTTTTGCAGGCCCCGCCACTTCTATTGTAGATTCTCCATGCAACCTGTTTGTAGGATTCGAATGTGATTTCTCTGGTTCTTTCTATGTGAGGTCGTGGCTGATCCAATATTTTTCTGCAGGGTAAAATATGGATAGTATTTTTGGCGATTCACAGGGGTATATGCTTGCTAGATGAGAGGACCAGTTTCCTTGTTATGTCCATTGGGCACGGAGTCAAGAATGATGGCCTAGTACTAATCCTACCTCTGATCCATGAGCCCAAAAATCTACAGTCTCAATTTTCATAAGAAAACTCAAGACTGTTTCGAAGATGGATTTTAGTTGCTTTGTATTTGTTTTATTTTGAAGATGACAACTATACAGGTAACCATGAGTTTCTCTGTTGTGAATACTGAAAGGAATAACACGTCCACTTGAAGGCACATTTTTATTATGTGATGACACAACCTAGAGCAACAAAGAACATGTGCCACAACACTTAGGGAAACAAAAATACACTATAACAAAACAATGTGCATACGCACTTAGGGAAATAAAATCCTATGCTAATATTTACAGGGGTGGAAACCATTCAGTAGCAATATTTGAGATGGATCCCATTTACTAGGATCTGTAATTTTTCACCATCCAATTTAGTCAGTTGGAAGGCATTGCTATTCTTGCACTCTGTGATCATGTAAGGGCCACTCCAGATGGCATCAATTTTGGAGTGTTTTCCTAGCTTTTCCTGATCTGCATCCCATTTCAAAACTAGGTATCCTTCTTGAAAAGTCCTTATTTTTGCTTTCTTGTCAAAGCATCTCTTGATTGAGACCTGATCCTCCTCCATTGTTTGAAGTGCATGCTCTCTGGTTTCTTCCAATTCCATCAGTTCTACATACCTAGCCTCCATTGGTTCAAACTCAGACATCTGCAGCTGTTTCATGAGTTCCAATGCTGGAAACTCAATTGATATAGGGAAACATTGCTTCTTTCCCATAGATAAGTTTGAATGGAGAGCTTCCTGTAGACCTCTTGGGTGTTGTCCTATCAGCCCATAAGACTGATTTGAGTTTTGTGTGCCAAGTTCTTTGATTTTCATCAAGAGTTCTTCTGATAATCCTTAACAGGTTCCTGTTTGTAGACTTAGCTTGGACATTACCTTGAGGGTAATAGTTTTATGAAGTGCTCAAGTAAATTCCATTCCTAACAACCCATTCTATGATTTTGGAACCTATGATTGCCAAGGCATTGTATGATATAATGGTGGCTGGCACTCCAAATTTGGTCACTATCCCTTCATAGAAATCTAGTATGCTAGACTCATTAGCTTCTTTGAGTGCCACTACCTCGGTCCACTTTATGAAATAGTCTGTTGCTCTCAGGATCCATTTATGGCCTTGGCTACAATTTGGATTGATGACCCCAATGAAGTCCAATCCCCATTGCATGAATGGATGGTCAACTGAAATTGGGCGCAATGGAAGTGTTGTTAGCCTTTCTTTTCCTCTAAAGAATGCACAGTTCTTGCACTTTTTAATCCATGCATAGCAGTCACTAAACACCCTGGACCAATAATAACCCTCCTTTGTGATCTTGAGTGTTGTCACCCGTGGAGCAAAATGGCCTCCAATTATTTCATCATGGAACTCTTGTAACACTCTCTCAATCTAATATGTCCTAATGCATCTTAAAAGAATGCCATTGATGCCCCTTTTGAACAAGATGCCATCAATAAGCACATATGGGATGGCCTATAGTTTGAAGTGTCTCCTTTTTTGTTTTACTAATTTCTGGAGGACACAGGCCTGTTTGAAGGAAGTGCACCATGTTCTGAGTCCAACAAGGAGTGGACACATCATCATTTTCTTCCTCTTGACTATTCTACAGGACAAAAATAGCTTCTTTTTCATCACTTGCTTCGTCTTGTTGACTCACATCCAGTTGTTCACACAATCTCTTCCCATGGACCAGTTTAGTAACCTTGATCTCAATTTCATACTCCATGACACAAGTGATCCATCCTGCATGTTTTTCATTTAGATCCTTACTGAGGAGGAAGTATTTAACTCCTATATGGGAGAATACCAGTTGGATTTTATTGTTTGAAACCAGATGTTTAAATGTCTTTAACCCTCTGATCACTGCAAGGACATGATTTTTGAAGGAGTATCTCACTTCATAATCTTCCAGACCTTGGCTGAAGAAGGCAATTGGATGCTCTGTACCCTCCTTATTCTACTGCACTAAGATTGTAGAAATTGTGTCACTGCCACCAAAGGCATTAGTATAAAGTCCTTAGAGAAGTATGGATTCACGAGAGTTGGGGCTTGTGATATAGCTTATTTGATGGCCTAAAATATTGCTTTTCCTTCATTTTTCCACCTAAATTCCAAGCTCTTCTTCAACATCAACGTTATTGGCTTGACAAGGGCAGCAAAGTCTGGTACAAACCTGTAGACAAAATTGATCTTTCCTAAGAAAATTTGAAGATATTTCTTATGGATTGGTAATGACAATGCTTTTATTTTTTTAACCCTCTCTAGGTCAATTGCCAAACCTTCCTTTGACACAATATGTCCTAGAAGCCTACTCTCATGGGCCAAAAATATGCATTTTTAGGGTTCAATGATAAACAAAATCACCTACATCTATGAAATACCTGTCTTAGGTGAAAAAGGTGATCTGTGGAATTCTTGGAGAACACAGTGATGTCATCTAGATATACCAGTACAATTTTATTGATCAACCCTTTGAATGCCATATCCATTTCCCTTTGGAAAGTGGCTCCAGCATTAGACAATCCAAATGGCATTTTTCTGTAGGCATAAGTGCCCCATTTGGTGGTGAAAGCCATTCTCAACTAATCATCTTCATTCACCATTATTTGGTTATACCATGAGTATCCATCTAGGAGGGATAATCTCTCTGATCCAGACACCACTTGCAAAATTTTCTCCATTGAGGGGAGTGGGTAGTGGTCTTTGAGGGATGCTCTATTCAAGTCTCGAAAGTCTACACACAACCTAATCTCTCCATTATTCTTCCTTACTGGGACCAAGTTTACAACCTAGCTTGAGTGTTTGATTGGAAATATAATACTTGCCTCTATCAACTTGTTTAACTCTTTCTTCATCAGAGGTTCAATGTGTGGATTGACTAGTCTCTACTTTTGCCTGATGGGCTTAGCAACTGGATCTAGTTTGATTGTGTGTTGTGCTAGCTTCAGATTGAACCCTCTTAGCTATTCATAGCTCCAAGAAAATACATTTGTAAACTCTTGGAAAAGTTGCATGAATTCATAGCTTTCTTGCTCGGTGGCCACTTTGCCAATTTGAAGTGTTTTACCTTTTCCAACTAGAATTGACTCTGAATCTTCTCCTTTGATCTATATGTTAGCCTTCTCTTTTAAAAACTAATCATTAGGATTGAAGATAGATTTTAATGTCACCAAAACTTTGGGAAGATTGTTTGTATGCAGCTACACTACTTGATATCTATATTGCTGCTCTAATTTGTCTTTGATTCCTATCTAAGAATTCAGCTTCCTCTTGTAAAATATTGATGATCAGTTCATCATTCTCAAATACCTGCCAGCATGTGTTGTTATCTGGCACTGCTAGCCTCACAATCACATGGATATGTGGCTATCCTTTGTCCCTCTTGATGTTGTCAACCACATCGAATGTTTCTTCCAACTACTGCAATACTATCAGCAACTTCGTTATCCTTCCTGGGTATGGACACAATGTTGAAGGCTTCGAAATCCTCAATGAGATCCCATACTCTATTCTTGTAGCTTTTGAGCAGGTCGTTCTTGATAGCATTTTGTCCTTTGACTTGATTGGCAACCGGTTCACTGTCACCAAAAAAATTGCAAGTTTTTGATTCCTCATCTTCTAGCCCAATGCAATCCATGAACCAAAGACTCATATTCTGTTGTATTGTTTGAATAGGAAAATTGGAAACAGAAAGATGATTAGTATTTCATACCTTGGAGTGACACAATCATAGCTCCTCCTCTGGCTTCTTGCCTACTTCTCGAGCCATCAAAGAAAAATTTCTATACTTCATTATCATCTTTGTGTTTAAGCTTAATGATGTCAGGAAGAGGATGATTCTCCTCATGCAAGCAATAGAATCCTAGCTTAGATTCTTCCATCTCCTTATAGGAGTCAAAATCATGTCTTTTGACCACCCATTCATCGAGGGTCAGGTCTGGGATACACCCCACTTTGGTATCTACTTCAAAAGTGTTTAGGAGGTCCTCTTGATCAAAAGCCGAATAATTTGCATTGATTGGTCTAGGCAATTAAGACTCAATGTGATAATCCACTATGGGCTCGATTTGATTGTGGCCTTCACTCAATACCTTGTTCTAAAAAGCATATGCAACCAGTCAGCAGACAAATAACCTCCAATTTTGGCAGTGAAGTCCCTAGAAAAACATAATGCAAAATGTGGTGGCAAGTTTATGACTGATACGTTCTGCAATATAGTCACATTAGGGCAGGCATGTAGAGTGAGGCTCAGATCCTTGATGACGCCAATAGTTTTCACTATTGTCCCATCCAATATTTGCTACCCCCTCTGGACATGACTACATACTGGAGACCTAGTTGATCAGCTATTTGTTTGGGCATTACAGAACTACTTTCCCCCAAATCAATCATGTAATTATGCACCAATTTTTCCCCAATGATTAATGAAACATAGAATGGAGGAGGTCTCAGGTTTTTACCTTATTTCTCTTGATGGTTTCCCCCAAGTTGAGTTGTATTGGTAAGCACTTTCTCTTGCCGGTTAGGGGGTTGATTTGAGCTTGACCAATTGGCCATAGCAGTTTGCAATAGATCCCTCTGCCCTAGAATGACCAGTGACTCCCATTATGAAATGTTCACACTTGTCTTCTTCATTTTTTCAATGATATTAAATGATCTATCCTTCTACTCCCCCTTCCCTGGCACATTTTTCATCTTGCACATGGGTTGTTACAACTGGTGCCTTGAGTGGATTTGGAAGGTGGCTTGGATTGGCTCTGCATATTGGGAGTTGTATTTTAAATGCCAATACCTTGTTTGAGTAATGGAGGATTGAGGATAACCCGAGTTTGGTGAATGTCCTTCTCTAATATTTCTCTTCTTAGACCGTGTATTGGCAACTATACTTTGAGAAGGAGTCTGATTCATTCCACATAAGTCTTCAGCTTGCCAATTAACAAACATAGTTTCACTTGGAGGTCCCTTTTTCTGAGCTCCTTACTACTTATTTTCTTCTTAGCTAGGTTTTTATGACACACCAATGGTTTACACCATCAAATCCTAATTTAGTGCACCATTGAAGCACATTGATTGATTATGTAGCTGATTACATGGGAAACACCAATCATATTCTTATGCCATGTTATTTTGTGCTAGAACCAATGCCCTTGATGTTGAAGTTGTGTTTAGATCATATAACCTAAAAGGTCTAGTAGCTTGAGGTTTTCATTGGTGTTGACTTTGATTTACAGCCTGAGATGGTGGTCTATTTTGTTGATACGGGGGTCTAGTCTGATAATGAGGCTGATATGGCCTAGAATTTTGAGCCTGGTATCTTTTGATGGTTACTAACTAATTCCCCATGTTTTGAAGTTGTTTCATAACTTCTTGAAGCTCCTTTGAGGTGTTAGATGATGAGGTGGAGGCTTCAGCTAAACTTTGACTCTTTGGAGTGGGTATAGGATATAATTTGGGTGTCTGGTTAGTACTTGGGTTTCCTAATTAGGGGTATATAGGCATGGATGGCCTAGGAGGAAGTTAAAGTAATATCAAAATTTAAAGCTCTAAGAAAGTATAAGAAGGCACCTTCTTCTGTGGGCTTTACTACCACTGGAATCCTATCCTAGGTCTATTGAAATCTAAGGTTGAAATATTTAAACTACTCGTTCGGAGCTCTCTTGATTGTTGTTAGTTGCTCCAACAAGGATAGGTTATCTCCTTTTTCTCCAAACTAGTCGTGAAGAGTTCTACACAGATGGTTCCAAGTTTTAATAGAGCCTGCTGCTAGGCTCCTGAACCATTGTAAAGCTTTACCCTTGAGTTAAGAGACTAGTAATTTAACTGAAATGTCCATCTCAGTGATCTCATGGATTGTACATACATTTGTAATGTCTTAAATGTGGTCACCAGGAGAATTCTGGTTTTCTCCAGTGAAATATGGGATACTCTTTAATGCTGCCACCGGGACTAGATTTTGTGCATTCATAGCAAGTGGGCTACTGCCAGTGAAATTGACATAAGGATTTGGCTGTGCCATCCTGATCGGCCTAAGAACCCTTCTTGATTGAAAGAACAACCTACTAGGAGGAGGTGTTGTTAAGGCTCTGTTTGGTGGAGATAGAGACCTTTGGACTCTTCTTCCTTTTTTCCTTCTATCTGGAGACAAGTGTAGGTGTACAAACTATCCCTCTTCTCTAGTTCTTGACCTTGTTTGCATCCTTCTCATAAACTTGGGAAACTTGGACTGCTGAAACCAGTGGATTCTATTCCTTTTGGAGTTGCTAGATGTGCAATTATTAAAACATTCTTAAAATCTATAATCACAGAAAGTGAACATCGATCTTACTATAATAATATGGAGACTTCTTGTCCCATTGGGCATGCCAAAAATATTAGTGCAAAATCACAGCGCCCCAAATGACCTCTCAGGTTAGGTGTTTCAATCTCATCATTTGATGTGATTTACATAACATTGAGTTTTCCCCAAAATTTTGGGAATTAGAAAATGGAAAAAATCTCCAGATTAAGGCTAGTTCCTATTCCTTTTTCTAGGTGCATATGTGAAATTTTCAAAGGATTCTTTCCTAAACCTAATCTAATATTGCCAAGGAGACAAAGATAGAAGGAATACAAAAATTAAAACTAAGCTAACCAGGTGACTCACCGAAGCAAAGATGATCATTTATTTTACTGATAGGCACAAACCAAAAGAAATGCATACAATAATCAAACACAGATAACTATTTTTGCAATGGACCAGATGGGAGAGATGAAGACAAGAAATGGTTGAAAATCAGCCACAAACATGTATTGTTGCTTTGTAGATTTGATACAATGCATTTACAAAATGGCCAAAAGGTAGAAAATGTGTCACAATCTAATGGGAGGTATAAAACTCCACGAGTTCGTTTTCCAGGAGAAAAGGGGAGCCTGAAAAATAGAAGAATGTCCAACCCTTTACAATGAGCCCCGACCCTACTTTTATAGATTCAACACAGAAGGGAGAAAGAGAGAGAAGTGGGAAAAATAGTTCAAATTTCAACCACTACTATTAATGCCTCCTATAAAATATGCCCCCAAATCTATTTTGACTGCATCAATTTCTTGTTTATCACCTCAAAGGAGGAGGAAACGACGGATCATATTGAATCCGATCTAGTTGTTAGGGAAAAATAGATCCTGCATTAATGTCCAAAAGACTTTTCTCCATTTTTCTCCCACCTAACCTCCCCAAACTTAAATTTTTGGATCTTCATGGTGTAAATGAGGATGATATCTTTCCAATGGTGTCATATTTGCTAGATTTTGATCCCCGAGTCGAAAGATATGACCCTTTGAAATTTGTATCAGGTCCATACAAAAAGGTGGGAAAACAAGTTTGAAAACAGACCCCTTTTTTTAAAATGGGACACATAGAGGGCTGGCACATGTCTGAGGGGGGCCTCTGTATTTTACTTTTGGAGTGGTGTGGGGCTAACACATGGTTTCCTCCGTGACCTACTCAATTTCCTTATGTTTTTTGGTTAAGTCCTTTTCTCAGTGGGGTCATATATCTGACAGAGGACATGTGGTGGCCTGACACTTGCTTTAAAACCTCCCTTCAATTTTGCTCTTCAACTAGCACCGTTTGGAAACTTGACAGTCTCTGCTGGCCTATCACAATGCATTGACTATTCAACCTGACTATGTCTCCTTTTTAAGTCTAGATGCGTGGAGGCTCTGTGCTCACTTCAAAGCTCGATCAAGATTTGCCTTTGAAGGAGCATTGGGTTGACACTTGGAAGCTTCCGTAGGTCTTTGGACTTTTCAACGACCTCCCTCTTCTCTTTTCAGACCTTGGACTATGTGGTGAGCTGACGCTCATTTGAGTCTCCACTTTTTGATTTACCCTTGGAGATGCGCCAAGCTGACGCGTGGCAACTTCTGTGGTGCTTCTATACTTAGCCTTTTTTTAGGCCCACCCTATCTGCCGTTTGACTTTTAGCTTTTGAAATTGCCTCTATTTGGGCCTGGGACACGTGGGGGCTTGGTGCTTGTTCAAGCCTCCCTTTTTGGATTCGATTTTGGATATGAACCATTTGGACACTTGACAATGTCGGTCGTCTCCTCCATACTTAGTCAATTTCTGACTCATTCTAAACTGTTCTGGAGCTTGAAGACCTTGAACCTTTGTCATTTATTCTCTTTGAACCTCTGGCCTCTTTAAAACTATCTCCTCCTGCCCCGACCCAGCTATTCCATTTCCGAGCTTGCCTACAATATGTTTAATGGATTTAAGGCACGGATACACTCGACAGAGCCATTTTTCAAAATTCTCCTATGCAGGATCAGTTGATCTTTCGCAGACCCCACTACTTCCATTGTAGAGTCTCCCTGCAACCTGTTTTGTAGGATTCAAACATGATTTCTCTGGTTCTTTCTGTGTGAGGTTGTGGTTGATCCAATATGTTTCCACGGGGCAAAATATGAATAACACATCTTACAACTGTTCTTCAAGAACATGATCGGACACACCACTAGCTCTTGAAGATCTTGTATACCTTTTATCATCCAGCTTAAATATGTAATTCGAACAAAGTTGTTTAAATCTCTCCTCTTCTATTTCTAAAATTATCTTGCTCTATCTAAGGCTTTTGTACCTTCTTCTTCAGAATAAAGGAATATTGTAGTAATGTGGTAATGGAATAAGTTTAGCCTTTTGTGCCAAATAGCATCCCTCTAGTCCAATCCAATATCTTTTTTGGTGTGGAAGATAAGTTTAGGTCTTAGGACTAGGGGATTACCAGGGATAACCATCGGTGAAAGACATAAAGCTCAATGAATTTTCAATTTCTAGAATTTTTGATTTTTTGGAATATATATTGTTTGGATTTTGTGGAATTAATATTGGGTATAGATATGCTAAATTTTCCCCATGGTGGGCACCAAAAACTATTGGCAAAATAATTTTTCGGATAGGAAAATTAGTGGGTTCTTACCAACAATGTATGGGACTAGGTCCCTCTGCTTGAATTGGGTGGCTCTATTTACTAAAAAATAAGGAAATAAAAACAATCTAAAATAATTTCTAAGATGGTCCGAAGACCAGGGATCACACATAAATACTTCTATAAACTTGTGGAGATTGGTTTTATGTAATATAAAGGAAGAAAATTGCTATTTAAGGAGATATGAGAGGAAAATAAGTAAGGGATTTCAATCAACAAATAACATAGAAGAGTTTTTTGCATTAAAATAATAACATTACACTTGTATCAATGAGAAGAAACCTTTCACAAAGAAAGAGGAACAATCAACAAGAAACACAAAGTTTTATTGCATCATGTTGCACAATTTACAATGCTCACGAAGTACAAGTTGAGATAGAGATAGAATGGTAGTATAAAAGAAACAAAGGAAATGAAGGCACTTATTTCTAGAAATATATTGAGAGCTAGTAAAAAATCACTAACCATCCCCTTGAAATAGGGTGTTATTCATATTTATAGTGTTATGATTGTCCTTTCATCTCCCACACATGACCTTTCATCTTCGTCCATTACTATTGACATTTCAAATTCCCATCACAACCTTTGATATCCCTTAATCACTTATCACCTTTCACCTTCCTTCTTCATGCAAATACCTTACTTCATGTTCTAGTCACATCACACCATCCTTAGGCTGCTTAAAATATTATTGACATTCGTCATCATCTTTGAGTCACAAAAAATATCCTTGACACAACATCATTTTTCGAGTCACCCAAAATCTCCTTGATGCATGACCAAACTATTTCAGATGCGCGACAACATCTCTGGATTTCTCAACACCTTTTTATGCATTACCAAACTTTGTGGTCATGTAACTACATTTTGTGGTCGCTTAGACCTTCCTGATGCATGACCAAAATTTGTGGTCGCATGACTATATTTTGTTGCTGCTTAGGTCTTCATGATGTGAATCTAAAATTTTTGGTCACATGACTAGATTCGGGGGTCACCTAGGTCACTGTGACGTGCATTTACACCTTTTTTTCACTTGTCTATAACCTCCAGGACGCCTAAAATTCACTTTAGAGCGACAAAAATTGATGTCAGGTGACAAAAAATTATTGGCACACATCTACAACATGTTGTTGGACATCTTAGGGATTTCATTCGCACGACTAGAGGTTTCATTCATGCAATTGGAGTTTTCTAACATGTGTCTTGAGTTGTCAAGGTCGCTAAAAACTTAATTTCTTCACCTCGGGAGACAATTTTAAAGAAATTTGGTTATCCAATATATGAATCTTTATGTAAGAGGGAAAATGAATTAAATGAGCCTATTTATATGTTCTTAAAATGAATTATTCATAAAATTTTATCCATATATAAAATTTTACCTTAAGGTGTGCACTTGTAGACTGAGTGGCAAGAACAATTTATGATCACCATGGACTAAAAAATCATATGGTTCATGAAGATCATTAAATATACTTTCATTTGAGGTTTTTCTAGGCTCACCAATCTTCATGAGGATCCTGAAACCTTTAAAGGAAATTGAAACTTGTAGAAGGACCTTTGTGTCGCATTGTCAGACAGTTTTTTGCATCTCAATGTTCCCAAAATATTTCCTTGATGAGTGCAACATGAACAATGTTTTGTTATCTCTCCAATTCTTGGGGTATGATATTATAACTCTTCATGAGGATCTTGAACCACTTCAAACAAGGTGAGTATCTTTTTAGAACTTTTTTTCCCCAATACCTTGCTCATAAATTTTTGTTTTTGCATACCTTGTTCCTAAACCTTATTTTTCTTCAAGAAAATGTTTAAAATATCTTATATGATTACATGGATCTATCATACACTACTTGGAGGCCTTAGTTATTCTTGGTACATCCCTTGGAAGTGTTTATTAGCAAGAGCCCTGAAAATAGGATTTTCGGGCCGCCAGGAATGGCTTCTTCAAAGTGGATCAAAATGAGTCCTTGTATTGCTTCCCACCATCTTACCTCCACATGAAACACACTTTAAGAATCCAATTAGCACATCCCTCTTGACCATTATGGATTTACATAGTCAGAGATTCGTCGGAGGGTAGGTTCACATTACCCATTTCATGGATTTTTTTAGTATGGGCTTAGTTGTCATGGAAAAAAAATTCAATTTTTCATGCTATAAATTTAACACAAAAACACAAGATAAATGTCTGGCATGCAAAATTAAAAACATTTCCCATGACAACCAACCCCCTACTTAAAAATTTCTTTCTTGGTTACTGTAAACATTTCTTCTAGACATCTTGTTCATAATGTCATCCTCATTATGGCTTAGAGGAATGTTTAAACAAGATTATCAAGTGTGTTTCGTGTGCAGGGATGTATGCCTAAGGTGATTGAATATGTTACTGAGATTTGAAGCGGAACAAATTTTCATGGAGTCCTATGAAGGTTCATTTATTTTTTCCATTTTGCAACTGGTGAATACCCTCAAGAAGGTGATTCCAATGGGACAACCCATCTAGAAGTTTTACATATGAGTTTTGGATTCATCTAAGGTATTTTGGTGGAATCATGTAGAGCCAAGTGATGCCAGTAATCAAACTAGCGAAATGTTACGAATCTGTGTCCTACCCTTATCTTTTCATTATTAGTTGTTATGGATGCATATGCTTTGTAAGTCATCCCATGAGCATATTTGAATTCTCCCACATACATGGGAAGTAGTATTTATTAGAATAGAATTAGTATAGAAGTAAGTGTTGAGGTGAATGAAGGCATCCAATAATATTATTATATTAATCTTTCTCTCAGGAGGTTGCCCCCTCAAAGTGTCCTGTGATCTACAGTTATTTAAGTTATTTTCCAAAGTTTATTTCATTGTTCATTTATTTTCTGAGCTTGTAAATATATGCAGAAGGGTCATCAAATATGGTATCAGAGCACTTTATTTTCCTTCTGGGTAGGTTTTGGAGAATTTTTTTTCTGACCATGGCTTCCTAAGAGTTGCACCATTTCCAAAAATATTTTCTTTGCATATTTTGTCTAAATATTTATTGTAAGTCTGGATAAGGGTAAATACTCATCTACATAATTGTCATCATAAATTGTCATCAAATTCTTGGAAATATTACTTAGTTGTTTTTCTTCAGAACAACAATACTAAAGGGAAAAGTGGCTACCCCTAGTATAATGGTGGTATAATACATCACATAATGCTTCTACTAATATAACTCCATATGAAGCAGTTTTTGATCAAGACCCACCAGAATTTATCCGATATACCTTAGAAGTTCGTCGCTTCAAGTGATTGAAAACACTCTCCAAAATCAAGATCCAATTCTTGGCACACTATGAGATAGTCTCCATATGGCACAAAACTGAATGAAGAAGTAGGCTGACGAGCATCCCTCTTAGTGCACCTTTCAACTAGGAGATATGGTTTTTCTTCACCTACATCCATACAAGGAGTCATCCCTGAAACTAAAAGGGTGTCATAATCTTTCTTTGAAGTTCATATTTAACAAAGCTCATATTTAACCATTATGGATTAAAATACAAAATAAAAATTAAAAAAACATTACAAGATGACATTGTATTTAATGTGGAAAATGCCTAAGGATAAAAAGCCACAATAGAAACATAGATTTCCATTACGTGGGAAACTTATTACAAGTATTGTAATTTACCCTCCTTCACCCACTTCTCTCCCTTTTGTATTTTCAAAATGTTTTCCCATGAATTCACTTTCACCATGCCCTAAGCGCCATATTTAAATATTTTTGTGTGTGTGTCTTCTCATGAAGCACCCCACCACATTTATAAATTGATTTCAAATAATCAATTATGCATATAAACTAGATTTTATATTAAATAAATAAAAATAATATAGATTTTTATTTAATTAATCATAAACTTAGGTTTATAACTCAAGAACAATTTAGAGGAGTTAAACCATACTTAAGATTGATGTTATAAAAATCCCCCTTAATATTAAGTGCCATTTATATGCCAAAATTTCCAATTTGTAAAACATGATTTACAATCCTTAAACCACACTGAGGGTTTAGGCTAACATATCACATTTGAACAATTTATACACCTTATTAATGCTAAACTTTGTTGGCATGTGAGTGGTTGTAGTGTTGTCATAATTGATGAAAAAATTATATACTCATTAATTAAAAGGTGTATGAGGTCCAAAGGATGCTTGGAATGATGATTCCATGGATAAATAAGGTGTGAATTGGTTGCAAGAGTGAAAACGGATGGATTAGCTTGGTCTATTAGGAATAATCCTTAGGCCTAGACAATAGAATGACCTGGTATGATGGAATGAAGGTATGAGGTAGCTAGAGAATCATGGTAAAGGAATGGAAAGCATGGATATATTGTGTTGACACACTCATGAGACTCTCAGAGTGTAGGTATAGACATGAGCATGGTTTGCAGGTAATTATCTAGACCCATTCTAGGTGCTAGGAGGGAGAAAGAAAGTAATTTAGAGAGCTAAGTGATACCATAAGGGAATGTGAAGAGGTAAGATATCTTGTCTCAAATGTGTGTGAGTTTCTCCATGATGAAGAACATGGAAGGTTCATGGATTATAGGTTGAAACAAGTACACCTAGGCATATTTCTAAGACCTAGCATAGGCATGGCTTGGAGAATGGAGTGCAGCAAGCTAAAGCAGGGAAATACAAGCATGGACTATGTGTTGTAACAATGTAGATATGATATGGAAGGTGCTACATGTCAAGTTTCATCTTGTAGAGTCATGATTCAGGTCTTTTGAAAGCACATTCTTGAGGATAAGTACAGAAAGAATGAGGAAATCAAGTAGGTTGATGATTTTTAGATAAGTGTAGGGATAAATGATCGTGTCAACATGTCAAGGAAGTCAAAACATTAGTGTGGACATATTTTCAAGCCAAAATATTAAAGGAGAAGCGAGAAAAGTGGTTTTATGTACATTCAATTTCTCAAAATGGCTGATTCCAGCTCGAGGGTGAAGTTTGAGATGTTCATTTACATGTTAAGATTTTGCATGGAGACTTGGTGCTTTTATTAGTGTTAGGTAGTTTGTTTTAGAGAATTTTCCAAGTGGAATGAGTAAAAGTGATGGACTATACTTTATGAATCATCCTCAAGAATTTAAGTTGCTCCAAACCCTCCTAAATCCCTCCTCTTAGAGTGATGGAGAAGAATTGATTGTTTTGGTCATGAAATCTATTTTGAAAGCTAATTTGATTATTTGGGCATGTAGAGGATTCCTTCTACTTCATTTTGGTGGTGGCCTCATTCTCTACCTGACAGTTAGGAAGGTATAACAATGTGTTCTTATTTTAAAGATATTTACATGTATAGTCATGTGATGAAGGCTTCATGGTGAAAGGATTAGTTTACGAGAAAGATTGGGATGTTCCTTAAGTACTTAGGATAAGTTTCAGGTAGGTCCTCTTCAAAATTTTGGTGAATAATTTTATAGAATATGACCTATCGCTAATGTCTAGAAGAGGCAAAATCAATCTTGTTAGCTTGAAGTAATTTTGATGTGATAGCATATTGTTGAAGTGTAATATGAACATGGAAGGTTACTAGAGGTCCAATATGACATGTTTAAGATCATGAAATGATCAAGTGAATTTTTTTAAGGTCCAAGTTCAAATGGTCTAAAACTATCTCATTATCCATGTCAAGAAGGTCTCAGGAATGGAAGTGTAAGTGTGAATTTCTCCACATAGCACATGTAAGTGAGTACTTAAAGTGTAAGTAGAAGACCTTGGTTAATTGTTCTAATGTTTGATTTGGGATTAAAGGTATTTTTCGTGTGTTGGAAGTCTCCTAGAGTAAGACTAATTTTTAGGTCCTGAAAACTAAGTTAAGCACTCTTTGAAATACATGCATATCTGAGCCATATACCTTGAAATGGTGTAGGATTTTTATTTCACTAAGGATGTGTGATTTTAAGAAAATTTTCATAGGAGTATTGAATATGTGATTGAAGGTATGAAATTTATCATTTTTAAAATACATTTTTTTACTTGCAAAACCATTAGAACATTTTCCTAATAATTATGTCATGATGTGTATAAAGGTGATAGTGTTTCTCCATTAATATCACATTAGACATCTTCCATGTATTAATAAGATTTGAAAATTCATACTTTGGTGTTGATTGATCATTCTTGTGAATATGTTTTTGATCCTCCATGATTTTGTTATTCAAATTGGGAAGAAAAATGAAAATGATGTGTCCTGAAGAGTCTCTCTTCCTCTTTCCATCACATCATTTGAAGTATAGAGTGAATGCATGCACTCAAGTTGCAGAATTTATTCTTGTAGACCATAGTCCTAATGAAGCATCAGTGAGTGAATGACGAGTTAAAAAACTTGTCAAGGGTGTAGAGGAAAAGGAGAGGATCCTTGTAACTTATGAAAAATTCCATGACACTTGTTTCATTTCCTACTTTTCTAGAAGTAAAATAAGGGTATGTTGAGAGGAAGAAGACAAAAGGAATGACCGTTACACAAGAAGATGTCAAATGTTAGGTTGTAAGAAGAATATTTTCAGCTGGTTAGATCTGTAGTGAAATAGGAGAGTTTTATAGTTTTCCATAGTTATGAGAAGAGTTATGATAGGTAAGTAGAGGTTTGTACTTGCAGTTGACACCCTACAAAATTAACGATGACCTAATGACAATTTTGAAGTGATGTCATCTAGGACCTTGGTACGAGTAAGAGGAAGTTGGAAGTTGAAGTGTTGGTAGGTGAAGTTAAAGAGGTGTAATATTATGTAATTATCTTCTATATGTATGCCTTAGTGTGCAAGAAAAATATTTTTAATGACTGTATTGAAAATAATGCACTGATAAGAGAGAAATGTATGAGAGGAAAATTGTGTATGAATAGAAAGCTTGATGAGGACTGAATTAGGAGAACAATGAGTTGATGAAGAGTGGAAGAATATTATTTCATTCATGTGTGAATGAGGGATAAAATGTGTGTGTGAAAGAGGCCTCGAAATTTGTACTTACAGTAGTATGAAGTGATGATAAGATAGGTGATGAAAGAGATGTGAAAGAGGGATAATAAAAGCTGAATAAGAGATCACAATATGATTTATTACAAAAAAAATTAAGGTGATCAAAACTCTAATAAGTCTAAGTTGTTTCTTACCAAAATAGGTACTTCGAGCTTCCTTTCAAGTTAGAGATTACAAAAGGTTAAGTGGGTGCTTGACTTAATTCTTGGGAGTTGTTGATTCCATGCAAGTAGGAGATTGCTAAAGGTTAAGTGGATGCTCGGCTAAATTTTGGAGTGGGTTCTTCAAGTTGAGTGGGTGATCAACAAATTGAAAACTTGGTTATTTCTCATAGGAAATTTGTCCAAGTAGTGCATTGATTTCAACAAGGTTTTCTCCCTTTAAGGGTTTCCCACATTAAATATGGTTTTTATGTGTTCTTGATTGTTATTTTCTCATGATTGAATGTTGTGTTTCCTTATGGTTAATATTGAATGGATTGTTGAGATTTGAATTTGGTTTCAAAATCTAAATAAGAAATGATTAACCCCTCCCCTCTCAATGCTTGTGTTTCCAACAATTGGTATCAGAGAAAGGTATTTCTAGAGAAAGCTTGATAGCTTGAAGGAGATCTTCTTGAAGCACAAGTATGGGTAGATTATCTGAAGAAAATATGAAAAGGAAGTTTGAGATTGTTGAGTCACTAATTCATGGATTGAAATAACAAAACATGTGTATGGAATTTGAGCATGGTCAAGCCCTCAAAGAGATGGATTCTCAAGTTGAGAGTGTAGAAAAATACCTAAAGTATAAAGAAGAATATTTCCTCAGGTATGAAGAAGAAGTGAGAATCTTGAAAGCTGAAATAGAAGAAAAAAAGTTATATTGAAAATGTATGGAAAGTTAGAGAATATATCAGAAGTTCTTGATGGAATCATGGACAATCAAAGATCAGGTGACAAAACAAGTCTAGGATTCAAAGGAAATCATATAGAGAAGAGTGAGGATGACAAGGTTGGTCTAAGGAGATTAAAAAACATGAAGGAGATCCAGGAGATAAATTCAAGAAGACCTAATCCTATTAGGAAACCTAATGCATCAAGGTATGAAAGATCCTTTAATGGTTATTACTTTGTTTGTCATAATTTTGGACATATATATAAGGAGTATAGGAATCATTTCAAAGATTACCATCCATGGAGAGATATCAGAGATGAGATAGTAAGGAATAAAGTATGCTTCAATTGTCAAGATAAGGGTCATACTGCTAAGTATTGTCTCTATGAACCATTTAGAAAAATTTGAAAAAATGAAGACACTAGAGGTAATAAATCCATTATATGTTATAATTAAAACAAGGTTGGTCATGTTTATAGGAAGTTTCATGATAAAAAAAAAAGTGCAAATATAGGCTGGAATCTCATTTCACATATTATGTGTTATAATTGTCATGAACAAGGACATTTTGCATAGAATTTCTATGAAAATGAATATACTAGGTACATTAGTAGACTTCATGCATTCAAAGCTAAAGGTAAGAGGGTGTTAAAAATTAAAACTAGTCCTAAAGGTGAATATAATACAATAAAGTTAGAGAAAGTCACTGAAAAGAAGGATATTGAACACAAAAACAAGGTCAAGGAAATTAATTCTAGGACTGAAGAGGAGAAGCATGATAAGAAGACAATATGCGGAGATGGTAGAAAGGATAATTTATAGGTAGTAATAGGAGAACCTAGCTCAACCAAGATATCAGAGAGTTTTAATAAATTCAGTAAGGAAGAAGGCAAGCCTAATGCAAGCCATGAAGAAGTTTTACCCCAAACTATGGTAGAGAAAGTGAATGAGGTGTATCATGTATGTTTGTCATGAATTTTATCGAAATATGAAATTATCACACATAAAATTTCAACCAATAATATTGAGAAGGTTTCAAAGGGAAAAAGAGAGAAGATAGAGTCATTGAGCTATTTTGATGACTATGTACTGATTTAGTGATCAAACAAGCATTGTGTGTGTTCTCTAGGATTCAAAGAGACATGTACCATTGGAAGGAAGCATGGTAGGTTCTTGGAGGTGCCTTCTCACTTGTAGTTTCTAATCAAAGTATTCACCATATTGCAATCGAGTGAATATTTTAAGGTGTAGACACAAATTCAAGCACTTGGGTACATTTCAAGGTCTTAAAAGCATGTTCGCATATATGTGATTCCTAAGAAAGAAAAATAGTGGTTGAGAATTATCTTTGGGATCTTTTATTTTTCTATTATTTTATCTTCTGTTTTACACACCCTACAGCCCCTTCAGAACTTAACTCATTTATCTTTCATGGATTTAGACACTAGCACCTAGCCAATACAGCAGCGCCTAGGTGTTGATGTCCCCTCTGGGTGCCCCTGACCCTTTGTTACCTCACTCACTCTTTTTGGGAATATTTTTCAATTATGGGTCAACCTTCCAGTTGTCAATTACGAAATTCAAAAAAGGGAGTCATATAACTACATAGTTATGTTTTCAAAATGAGGGACCAAGCACTAAGAATTACTATCATCACCTAAACTTGCATTCCAAAGGAATCCATCTCGCATCTAGTCAAGGGACAAGGTCTTCATACTTTTGCATACATTGCATAGGAAGGGGAAGTCTATTATGTTCCATCCACACATATTATTACATTGCTACAGTCTAGCTACAACCTGCTATCAAGTGTAACTTACACAAGGGCATCCTATTCTAACATACACACTCAATAACTACATAGATTATGAGACGCAGTTCATTTCCCAACCATAAGTTCACTATTAGGGTGACTACCAGGGTCAGTAATAATATGTAGATGTGATTTCCCCTTAGAATTTCTAGCCAAAATGATAGTGTGTATATATTTAAGGATCTCTTGTTTGAATTTCAAAACTAGTGACACAAAAGGATGACTATGAACACGGGATAAGAATTAGAAATCTAAAAAATAAAACCACAAATGTCAAAATGTGTAAAAATAATAAAGAGGATAGAAGCACCTAGAATGGACAAAATCACTTGGGCGCTAGTGTCTACAGTGGATGTTGGTGTCCTCAAATAAATGACGAGCATTGTGAAAATGCCAAAATACAGGGATCCCTATGACCTAACCCGAATTGGGTATAGAAATGACATATGTGAGAGAATAACACAATAGAACAATCAAATCAAGTAGATTGACAAAGGATTGTGTTGCCAATGAATACTTTTCTTAAGTGACATCCATGCATATAAACAACACACTGATGGTATATTAAAATAGTAATGTGTGTTTGATTTTGTGTATACACTTGTGTCCTAGGGAAACACAGTCAATTTCTCATATTAGCACAGTCTCTAATAGTTTTCAAACCAGTTCTATAGTAGCAGGAACTTGACTCCAATTACGGAATTCAATCTATCTGTAATTTCACTTACAATTGGAACAATTAGGACTAATCAGAAAAAATCAAAACAAATCTAGATGTACCATCTACAATGGTACTTATTTGGGAAGCTTCATAGAAGGAGAGAAAAAAATTACCTCTCTCCCCAACACTCTTCTCTTGGCGTGAGATCACCTAAAAGACTTTCCGTTGGAATGAGATCTCCCAAAAAAATCACTTTGGGTGTGAGATCACACAAAAAATTTAATTTTGGTGTGATATCACTCCAAAACATACAAATGCGACAACAAATCCAACAACTCCAAGTAAATAAGGACAATTCTCTATCTCTTACATTCTTATACATCAGGTGCACACTTTCCTTTTACATAATTTCAGTGTTCACACTTTTTTTACTTACTTATACACATTGTACTTTGGTTTCTCATATACTGAACTTTGACTACTCTTTCATTCTTCTTTTGCATGTCTATCCTTAATACCCAACAAGTATTAACTTACATCAGCAAACACAACACACTACTACGCATACGCTTCACCCCTAAGGTCCACTTCCCTTTCCTAGTCTCCACACTTCACATTATGATCACTTCACGCTTCACTTGTCCACTTGAGAGGCCATCCGCTACACTCTTCTCTACATGATCATAAGGTACATATCTTCTATTTAATTTGTGCTATCAAGTATTCACTCAACAACATAAAGTGGGGAAAAATTAGACACAAAATCTATGCACCTGGGTATATTTATAGGTCCTAGAGCATACTAATATATATATGATTCCTAAGCAAGAAAACTAGTAATTGACAATGTCTTTCAATATTTTTTTATTTGTTTCTTATACTTTTATTGGCCTTACACACCTTACAGCCATGTCGGTATTTTACTGATTTATCTTTTATGGCCTCAGACACTAGCACCCAGGTGCTCATATCCCCCTTGGGTGTTCCTACCCCCTTTCTACCCTTTTCTCACTCTTTTGGGTCTCTTTTACTTCTTGGGAATCTTTTATACTTTTGGGCTGACCTTATAGGTTTTAGTTACAAAATTCAAAACAAGGTAATCATATATATGTATATATATAGGTATAGCTCTCAAATAAGGTACCAAGCACTAAACATTACATACTACCACTGAAGATTGCATTCAAAGGCACACGATCACTTCAAATTATCCACCTAACACACTCACTCAAGGGACAAGGGCTACATTCTTCTACATATACAACATAGGAGGGGAATTATATTCTATTCCATCACACACATTTACATCTACAGAATTCTAGATCTATCCTACTATCTTAGTGTAACTTGCACAAGGGAATCCTAAGGTATCATTACACACACTTACACACAAAACTACATAAAGTCTAAAATGTAGTACAATTATTGTTACTAAGTTCTCTCTTCAAGGGACTGTCAGAAACAAAACCGATTCAACACCTCTTGCTCTAATCCTCCTTTTTTATTATATTTGATGTGGTTTGCAGACATGTGTAGGTAGACAAGTTATTTTTGTAGGTTACAGGTACATTTGGAAATCAAGGAGAAAAATCAGAATGAAAATTAGGGACCAACAACGGAGATCCTCCTTTACATAATGAATTAGAACTTGAGCATCTAGGTAGACACTAGCTCCCAGATCTAGTCATTATCATTCAAGTGCTCCTATCCTTCCATGAGCACTCTTGTCTAGAACATTCCTGAGTCTCATATCCTCTAACAAGTATTGAAGACACTCCTCTTTCTCTGTTTCAGCTATTCACCTTCCCATATCACTTCTAGATTGCTCAAGAATCAGATACATCTCTTTATATCCCTCTCTTGCGTAGGTTTTCACATTTGTACATGCTTGTTTACTTGCGTATTACTATATATTAGCATTTATATATCATTCATTACTGTAGTTACTCTACAATTAGATTTAATTCCATTTTTATTTAATCACATAGCTTTCCTATCAACTTATACAATAATAATATTTGTAGTGTACACTTTATATAAAGTAGGAATTATTAAAAAAATCATAAGCATATTTCTTTCCTAGGTTTTTGCAGAATTTTAGTTTTTTGGAATTGTGGGGCATGTTTGAGTTGCATGATTGAAATAAAAGTTAGAAATGAGGCATGTTATCTTAGGGATAAAACCCACAACTATGAAGTGAATGCATTGTCCTTCCATTTAAGTATTTCTTTCTTTTGTTCTTTGCTCCCAATTTTTTTCAATCTGAAGCTATTTGGTCACAAAGATTGTAGTATTTGAATATGTTATATTAACTTTTAACCTTACAACTCTTTCCACTTTACAAGTTTTTTCTTATAAATCCTAGTGCAATGATGTTTTTATGCATGTTATAAATGAGGAATATTGGTTGTTTTTGAATAACTGTGAACTTATGCTTTGCATAAATTTTGAAGTAGAAAATATTGCACAGATTTCCGATGACCTTATACATTAAATAAAAATTGAAGTGTGGAATTTCTACTAAGTAGGAATTAAAAATAAACCTATATATCATATTTCATTGTTGTGGTTTTTTTGGTCTTTCAGTTTTCTCAAATATTGTAGCATATTTGAGATGTGTGATTAACATT
Organism: Taxus chinensis; assembly: GCA_019776745.2. Classification (NCBI taxonomy): domain Eukaryota; kingdom Viridiplantae; phylum Streptophyta; class Pinopsida; order Cupressales; family Taxaceae; genus Taxus; species Taxus chinensis. The sequence goes on along the minus strand of CM034147.1, from coordinate 684,577,485 downwards.
AATTTTTTTGAAATGAGAAATGTTATCTAAGGGATAAAACCCACAACTATGAAGTGAGCACATTGTTCTTCCATCTAAATATTTCTTTCCTTTCTTGTTTGTACCCATTTCATTTCAATCTAGAGTAGTTTGTTAATAAATATTACATTCTTTAAACTTAACTTGAATCTTGCAACTCTTTCCACTTTACAAGTTTCTAATTATAGATCCTAGTACACTCTAATTTCTATGCCTCCACTAACTTCCCACATTCCATCACTGATAATTGTGATTCAAATGCCATAAAATGCCATTTTATATTATTTTACCTTCTCATTTGCACACAATTTTACTTCATTCTTACTTGATGTTGGTTCATTGTAAAGATGTAGCTAATTATTTTGAGTTTCATAGCTAAAATAAACTAATAAAAATGAGGTTTGTTTTGACATCACTATATTTTGGGTTTTATCTTCTGAAGGTGTTAATTTTTTGTATTGAAATATCTATACTAATTTAATATTGGAAATATGATTCAAGTTTTACTATAAATAATGTGAACGTGATAATGTATTGGAATCTTTGTATTGGTTATTAATTGTGCACCCATTTCCTTTCCATTCTTATCTATTGTTAGTACACCATGGATGTTTTGTTAGTTATTTTTAGCCATTAGTCCTTCCACTTTAGTATTTTCAAATTACAAGGTTACAGTGGGATCTACAAGATGAAACTACTAAGGTGGAAGGAAATAATGTAATGCAAATGTATAGGCTAAAAATAATAAAGTAGAAATATAATTATGAAATAGAAACATGTTGCATTGGAATGTAAAAGTAGAAACAGGTAAACATGAAATGCATCATTCAATTTTAAATCATGGATGAAAACTTATTTACGTTGTAAGATAAAATTCAAGAATATGAAAAAACCTCACTTATAAAATTTTATTTCAATCATGCGCCTCTTTCCATTTTCAGCATATAGATTTATGAGATTTATATAAAATTTGTAACTTCTACAATTGAGGAGAAAGTTATTATAGTAATAGTACATTGTATCTCTTTACACTTTACTAGGATTTTCTTATAGATGCCAATGCAATAATGTTTTTACTGGATAGAAATAGACCTCATGTATAAAATTTTATTTCAATCATGCACCTCAATTGTAAAAGGTTTGAGATATTATATCCCTATTCAAAATTTTGCATGTTGCATTTGTGTATTAGGATGAATTTTTTAGATCATTATTGAAAGTGATTGATGTATATGTTTTTAGATAAAAGTGATGAGTGTAGTAGTTCTTGACTCCTTACATATATGGCAGCAGGTCATATTGGAAAACCAAGAAAGAACAAAGTGGAAACAAATTTTAGATGATGTTTTTATAACTTCATTAATTTGATGATCCTTAATATCATAATCACAATCATAATCCTAATCATATAATGTAGTAATGACACATATTTATAAATATGTCCATAATCATAAATAGAATATTGCACTACATTTATATAACATGTGGTTTACATTGTATAATTATCTATTTCAATCAACTCCATAATATTTTTTAACTTCAATTTTAGTAAACCTTAGAATAGAAACCGAGAACATCCAAGCTGGAAATACTAATCAATGCACTTAATTCCCTACATTTGAAGAACTTGCATTTGAAGAAGGATATTCACTATTGGAATTCAAAAAAACATTCATTGAAGATGGATTGTCACACAAATTGTTAAATGTGGAAAAATTAATTGGGAGCATGTGCATAGAGATAAGGGACCAAAAAGCATCCAAAATATTTTTTTTCCTATTTTACAGATAACGCGAGGGCATTGTGGTTCAATTGTGTTAGAACATGACCATGCAATAAAATGAGCATGTTATAACTTTCTCACGTTATGGCGTTGATAACACAAGCACATTTTCACTATGTAAATTTAAAATTTTCACTAAGAAAAGCAAAACACAAGCGCACTATAACATAGTGCGTTTATTTCTTTGTCTTATAACCACCCACCCTTTGGTTTGGATATATTAGCTTAAGGTTGAGAATGTGTAATTTGTGAATAAATCTATGTTTTACATAAAAACATAACAATCTCAAGTGTATGCCCCATTTTTCATGTGTTATAAACCAATATTCCAAAAAAAACATGACTACAACATCAAGTTCTATTTTACATTTGTGATGATATATTTCTTTCTAAAATATGATTAGTTTAGGACTCTCATCCTTAATTTATTTTTACTCGTGCCTTATTGTCTTGCCCAAACACATGTATACATTTTATATATAATTTATGACTTTCAAAACCAATTTTATTTTAAAAAGGATTGATCTAAACTGCATTATACACACACTCAAAAAAAATGATTTTCGACTTGTTGGAAAAATAATTTGTCACAAGGGAAAATTAGGGGTTTTCACCAATGCTCTTGGACTAGGTACCTTTATTTAGGAATGGGACACCTCCATTTATTTAAAACAAAAAATATATACACTACTCTAACCATCATGGGTGGCATTTCGAGCTGGGGATCACACAGGAATACTATCCACTAAACACATGTGCAAAAAGGAGATGGAGGAAAGGTGTGTGTATGTAGAGAGGGGATAAAGTGAGAAGGGGGTTTTACTCAATAAATAAAATATTGTTGAAGTTTATTGACATAAAACTAGAATATTTCCATGTTAACAATGAGAAGACGCCATGTCAAGGAAATAGAGAACAAAACAAAAGTAAATCAAATTTTATTTACATAATATTACACAAGTAACCATGTTCATGGAGTAAAGTTAAGATGGAGATAAAAATATAAGTCAAGGAGATAGAAGAATTGTAGTTTATTTCTTGTAGAAAGACAATGGGAGTTATCATCCAAGAAAATCAAAACCTTTAGAATGTAGAAGCCATTCTAATTTATATCTTTACAATTTGTCTCTTTATCTACCCCCACATGAAATTTCATAGTCACACCACTTGTGACCTTTCACATTCCTCTAGGAAATAAAAATAAGCCCCTTTATTATTAATGAAAAGGTGACTCTTACAATTAAAAATTACAATGGTCACTTTAGTGAATAAGACAAAAGATCCATATAGTATAATTTCCAATGCATAATTAGAAAGTGGAGAGAGAATAGAGAGAGGAGAGGGAACAAGAGTGAGAAGTGAAAATACATAGATGTGAAAACATCTTGTTGATGAAGAACCTACTTATGATGGATCTTGCATGAATTCTCCACGACTGACGTTTCCTTCCTTTGACCTCCTGTTGAGTTGGAACACTATGATTATAAATTCCTCTCTTATGAGATTCAGACATGCTCTAAGGAATTAAATAAGTTTTTTGTGAGACTTGCACTAATATTTAAATAAGATGATCCTTTTTGAACACCAGGTCAGAGTTAGAACATGGAGAAAATCACCTCCCTCTTCTTGGCTTTTAAATTCATCTCTGTGACACAGATGTTCCCTTTCTGAATAAAACAAACCAAATGAATCTCAAGAAATTTATTTATCTTCTATTATTCATTGGAAAATGTCCTCTCCTCCAAATAGAATAATTTCTCCTTCATTCAATGAAAAATACATAATGTGAAATCTGGAATCTATCAGTCACTCAGGTGTTCTGCACTATTTTAAACTTATCCAGGTGCTCTTTCTTTAGCAAGAGAGGCTAAAAATACTTATTTCATGACCAATATCTTGACACTTACTAGTTTTAGTAAGCCTTATTTTGAGAAGTCCATTTTAATTTCCAGTTTCTTAATTTGGTGCTTTTGAGTTTCCCTGATGTGCAAGGGGCAATGACAGCTTAGGTAATGAACTATTTGTAGCAGTTACTATTTATAGAAAATGATTTTTAGGAAGAATTACTATTTTTATAAGTGGTCCTTCCTAGTGTTGGAATGGAATGAAAGTGGTCTCAAAAGTTTTCTTAATTCTCAAGGATGCTTTGCTCCAATTTTTGAAGGATTTCAATCGCCAAAAATCAATAGATTTGAAAAATGAGCTTCTATTTTGGGATACTTTGTTTGGACATTAAAAATAATTTATAACACCACTGGATGTAATTTTTGAGTCATTTGAAATTATTTTTTTCAAGGAAGCTACAATCAAAATCTCATGGTAAACAGACATGGGTTTGGAAGATATCAGTAAAAAGGGTTTTTGACCATGGAGGATGGCTGAAGAAATTTTGGCAAGATGACAACATACCAAAGGAAATGGAGGAGAGAAAATTACTCAAATAAGACTCAAAAAATATTAATTGTTGCATTTAGATTATTTTTCCTCTTTCAAATGTGTTTTCCCTCTCATTTGCACACCTTAACTCACATTAAACCGAAACAAGCTCAACTCGGGTCATGTAGATGTTAGAGGTGTGCTTACACCCTAAAATATAGAGGGAAAAGGGACATCACTCTATCCAAAGTTCACCATGTGTTTTGTCTTCATGAATATGGGGATAAATTTTACAAAAATGGTAAGTTTAGAACATGTTTCTAACACCCAAGTTGTCACTTTTAAGTGACAAAAAGTTACTTCCATAGGGGGAGAATTTTTTTATGTTCCTGATGTCCTCTTAGCTATTGGGAAAAAATGGAAAAATTGAAATCATACCTGAGAAATGCCACCATGGGTCTATCTATCATGAAAAAGTGGTCAAATTTTAGGTTATGGTGACTTTATAACACTTTCTAAAACCTTAAGTTGTCACTTTAAGTGACGCAACCAAGTCCTCCATAAGGGAGAACTTTTTTGTATCACCCATGTCCCATTGCACTAAGGTACAAAGGGAAACTGGTACATCATGCCTCCAAAAATCTACCCAAGCTTCTTGGAATGTTAATATCATCAATCGCAATGCAAAAATAGACCAAGGAGTGGTTTTTCAGGCCTAGGAGCAAGACATGGAGTTCATAGGATCAAAATTATATTAATTTGAATCTGAAGGACCCAATGAGTCCATTAAAATCATTTTAAAGACTTGCTTAATCTTTTAGTTATTTTGAGTCCACTTTCCACTTTTTTATGCACATGTGCACCAGTAAGAGAAGTTGTTATTAGAGTCCAGAACGAGTAGAAAAATTCCAATGCATGTACCATGAGGAGGGTACAATTTAATCTAATTTACATTTTTTAAGGATCCTACTGTTCATGAGGTGTATGAAACCCTTTGAGCAAGTTCCACCTAGTAGAAAGACTCTTGTGTTGTACTCATGGACAAGTTTCCATAATCTTTATACTCCCATAGTTTTATCATGATTATTGCACCATGAAATATCATCTTTCAGATTTCTAATGCCTATGATTTTGCTTCCCAACACCTCTCAAGGCTTCCAAAACCCTTAGAATAAGCTGACTATCTCCTTCAAAAAATTCTTTTCCCAGTGCCTTACCCAAAAAGATCTAGTTTTTCCTGAAAGTTTCCTTACCTATCATGGTTCCAAAAAAAAAATCTTAAAATTCCTTAGATCTTCTTATTACTCTATTGAAAAACCTCCAAATGGGTTGTTCCCTTTCATTTATCTTCTGCAGAATGTCCTCCTGTGACAAGAAGACTAAAAATAGCCTTTTGTGAGCATTTGAGAGAATTGTTCTTTCATAAATCTCAGTACCCTCATGAATCAAGCTAGATACACTTATCTACACATCAAACACAATTGAAAATAATGTTAGCATGTTCCTCTCATCCAGAATGAGGGAGAAAAAGTTGAAATGTTGGTCGAAGGAAAGGTATCCATTGACCAGGAAAAGGAATTTATAAGTGGGGTTTGGTTTTCATGACCACAATTTTAAATTTTATGCGCTAGACATTTAGCATGAAAATAGTTACATATTACTTGGGGAATTGTTTCAGATTGGAAAAACAAAAAATGTAGCAATCATGAACCTTAATTATCTCATGGGGGAACATATTGGTGCCTTATCCATTCAACAAATAGAGTCATATAGCTCACAAGAAGTAAAAACCAAAACAAACACATGAAAGAAAGGGAAACACACAATAGAAAGGTAAAAACACCACACAATAGGGAAAAATAAAACTGAAAGGGAAACATGACCTAAATCACCTATGATACATGAAGGGGAAATCCCGCTTTCACTGTATTACTTTTTCTTCTCTAGATGTTACTCATGTACGAGTAGCACCAAAAGACTTTATTATGTGAACCCATTGATTTGTTTAATTAATTATGAACCTTTTCTCAAATTATTGAGAAATATAGGTGCTGCAAGAGGTCTCCAAGCACCTAAAATAAGAATATCAAATGTCTCCTCTTTATCAAATTAGCATGAATCCTTTTACAATCGAAGATCAATATGAATAGCTCACTTTTCTCACTGCCCTGAAATTCTATTTTAGGTTCCCAAATCATTATTACATTAATTTTTGTTCATGACTTAATATTTTTCATTTGTTCACTATCACAAGGTTGATTTTTGACCATTACCAGCTCACCAAGTTTGTAGCTATCCTCGTTCTCTCCATTAGGAAAATGCTCTTAATTTTTCATGTTTTGGGTCAAAGCATACAAGTGTGTCCCACTTTGTGGCCATAAATATTTTAAAATAGTATAAAAACTTCAAAAAATCAAGTAAATTTTGGATGCTTTGCACCTTATTGTTTAAAAGCTCTTAAAAATACATTTTTTCCTTTTAATATGTGTTTGGTCATGTTTTGGTTGTCAGACATATTTTTTTGAAAGGACAAAAATTATTAAAAAAAAAGTGGGACACATTTATATGCTTTGAACAACCATTTCTTTGAGTCTTATTTTACATCTATAGAACACATCCTTAAGTACCAAAAACCATAATGTTATGATGGTAAAATTAAACACCTATTATATACATGCGGATAAGATAACCACAAGGATCTTAAGCATACTACAAGATTTGCAAAATGCTAAAAAAAAATACCTAAATAAAGTTTGATTTTATGGACCTGCAAAATATGCACGAAATGGATACTGTTATAAGGGGATACAAACGTCATGAAACAAAGGAAATTTTCCATGAGTGAAGAAACAAAGTCATACATCTTTTCCTACAAAACATTTCACCTCATTAATCGCAATCATTGGTGACAAGTATGTTGGAAAGATAAATGGATCCATGAATTCACATTCATAGTTGTCCTTATACACGGTTTAATGTACATTGAGCTATTTTTATCATCCTCCGAGCATATACAAAAATATCGAACCTTTTTTCATCATATGAAGAATGACCATTCAAACTCATAAGTATTATTAAATAGTCATAGCATAGGTCAAGATTGTCGAACTGTTGTGGGTTTTCAACTCCCCTAGCTAGACATGTATCAAAATATCTAGTAGAAATTCATTCTTCAAACTAGTTGTAACATAATATTTTATAAAATACTCAAGGAATGCCTTCTCACATCATTTCAACCTGTAACAATTCACATGGGGACTTTAGGGAGACATGCAATGGAGGCATCAATCAAAGCATCATCGAAAGTGAACTCTTATTGAGACATCCTCTGTCTCATGTTACACAGTTCATATCATTTGGGGTTAGCAACTATGTTGCAATTAAAGGAACTAAATGCATAAAAAAGGTCATGTGAATTGATTGATAGAAGGCATTAGACAACAGTCCATTGATTTCATGGGGATTGCACCTCGTCTTGTTCAAGATCTACCAAATACATAAAATGGTATTTGTTGAAAAGGCCTTGCCATCAGCTTAAAGAAATCTTCCATTAGGGAGATGTAGAGGAAGATTCTAGAGGATTTCCAATGTCATCCTCTTGAATATTGATACATAATTTATACCCTCGAGTTATTTTCCCTCTGAAAAAATTATTTCATATTTCTTATTGTAAGTAACCTCTTCATGGTACCTTTAACTAGTATGGTGGAATATGGCCAATCCATCTTTATATCTCCACCAATGTCTCTGCATATTATTCATCTCAATAAAAGGCATCAAAACATAGTTCAAAGTTTTTTGTCAGATCTTGCAACTAGTATTTCAGCATTGACATTTATTAGATAATGGAAAAATCCACAAAAGATAGAGGTAAATCCTGAGCACTATTAACTTGACTCACACTATGCAGGTACAATACTTTGATCTCCACTACATTTTTATTTTACAATACAACTTTTATGAGGCTTAGACCAAGATCAATGTGTATTATTTCTCTTAGTCTATTCAAATTGTCTGAGGCACCATAGCTGAAAAATCACATTGACCCTCATGGATAGGTCCAAGGGTTGAATCTTTCCTAAAGAGGAATGATATTCAGGAAAGTTTATTTCTCTTTAAATGTTCATAATTTATTTCCAAGAGTAGCAAAATAACAAGGTGTTAGTTTTTTAAAGTCTGTGATACAAAAAGAGGGGAAAAACTTCTATTGGAAAAACAAGACAAGTTTATCAAATTGTTTAGGATGAGTTCTCGAATACTTAAATTCATAAATTTGGACCTTGGACTTCTTAACATGTTCAATTATCTAAAAATGAGACTCAGAGGAGGGTGAATGTGTATATGTAGTAGTGAGAGGCTAAATACTTCTTGGAATGACATGAGGGTGATAGAGCTATGTTTATTCACATAATGACCATGTGAATGTGGAAATTCTTCTTTATTTTTTTTAAGGATATTGTCAAAAATTTCCATGTCATTGTAAAGATTTGAGATGGAAGTCTTGATTCTCCTTTTGTTATTGTTGGCTAATGGATTCAAATCCTCTAATGGGTATTTTAATTTGCATATGGACCATTATCCCTCTAATTAAATAGTGTGCATGCTTGAAGACCACATAATGGCTATGGATTCAAATCCTCTAATTGTTTTCGATTCACCAATATTCTAATGGGTATTTTCACAAAAAACCAATGTTGGCTTGAAAATTTGGATCAAATTAATGTATTAGTTGACTAAATTGTCTAATCATTTTCATATCCTCTAAATAAACAATGTCAGAATACTCTTCTTCGAAGCCTTGCATGACATTTGGCATTAACAAGTAGGAACTTCATGAGGTGCATCATAGTTCTAATCCACCTGTAAAAGGTCTAAATCTGAGTATAAAAAAGTGATTTGGACACACTCTTCCAGAGTGGACTTAACGGATATTGTGTAAGTAGCTTCTTCAATGACACCCACACTCAATAGATTATGTTCCAGACCTTTGAACATATAGAGATCAATGGCACTCAGTCTTTGAAGGTTTGACCATTTTTAAGACTAATAGTTCCTTTTACTGATATTTCACTTTCCCGTAGCATTATAAAACCAAACTTCTATTCAATGTCATCTTATTTACCTTTTTCAAAGAGTTTGAAACATTTTTATCTCATTTATAGGACAACCACTTTCAATATACCATTGGGAAATTCCTTCATTTTGTGGAGAAAGTGTTGTCTGATTACAAGTGGATGGTAACAGCTTCCTATAGGTATTCTTTTCTAGCATTCTGTGATTTCAGGCCACAAAGTCTCTCTTGTTGATTCATCCTTTTGATTCATTCATCAGTTTTTACTAATTCTGTGATTTTTCCAGAGGGCAAGAGGTCTAATCAAAAACACATATTCTCTAAAATGTGCAATCCATGCCCAAATTTGTGGCACTTATAACATCTTCACCTTCAAACTTCATCAAAGGAGACTACACATTCGGAGTTGAAGTATGCTATTTGAGAATCCATAAAAACTTGCATTTGTCATGACTTCTTGAATTATGGAAAAATTCTTGCATGAACCATTCAGAAATTCATGAAGAGGTGGTGTAAGAGCAAGTGAAACAGTATTCCTTCCCCATGGAACATGTGGTTGAGGTTCTTCCATTTCTTCATATAAATTGTTTACAATTTATAATTACAAGTACAGAGTTGTAGAATCATATAAATTGTTTATAATTATAAAGCAACATGAATTCCTAATAGTTTAGTACTATTAATTACAATATTGTTTGAAACAAAATATTTCCAATAAAGTCCTTAATATTATCCAAGTTTTCTTTCTAGTCTTTAAGGTTTCCTTTTTATATGTATAATTATTCACAATAATATTTTTAAGTATAATTCACATAATATCATTAAACATACTTCATATTATAGATTTTGTAACATTTTTACATTTCATATTACATGTTTTTTTCTTTTTGTTTATATTTTTTCTATATTTACTTGGTTACTTCTATCGGAATTTCTATTATACCCTTGATGTGTGATTACTAGTATTTAACTTAAGCATTGAAATTTCAAACAATAAAAAATTGGATAGTAAAAGCATGTACATGGTAATGGATAGGATTTTTTTTTTGATGAAATGGTCTATATTACTTTATAAAATATTACAGCCTATCCACAAAAAATATGGGTAGTAAAGGGCACACCCCACGATCAAACTAGCTGATGGCTAGGAGACTAAAGTATCATGCCCAAGGGGAAATAACAAACATAACAACAATGCCAGAAAATGAAAGGAAAAACAAACTAGGTTTCCACAACAAACATAGAGGCAGGCAGCAATGGAGGCCCCTTATCCTCTAGGTTATTACCAAGAAGATTGTTGCCATCTGGAAGGGGCGGCCAACCTAAAGAAAATTCTTTGTCTTTGTCATCCTGCTAATTAGGAGAAATGGAAAGAGCCAATCTAGGGACTTTGCCAGAATCCCACCCATGAGATTCTTATCAAGAAGTTCTTGATTCCATTCCTACCGAGATGCTTCACAAAGTCGGTGTCATCTCTCAGGCCTTAGTGGAAGGATTGGAAATGGTTTCCAGATACCCCCTTCTTAAATTAGGTCTCCCCCAGGCTGCCGATGGTGGCCTTGTTTAACTCCAGATGGTCCATCAATTCTAGATGGTCATCTTGGGAAGCTAGATTTCATACCATTTGGAAAGCCATTCTTCACCCCAAGATAGCCTATTTTTCTTCGTGTCTTCTTTATCAATGTCTCCCTCTTGGGTGCAAATTAGCTCACTACGGGATTTCTCCTCGTATTTTTTTGAGCACATTGAGATGCTCATACATCTTTTCTGGTACTACCCAAAACCTCAAGCTATTTGGATTTGGATCCATTATTTCTTTCGGTCGTTTAGACCAGCTCCATTCTTTGGAAACATGCTTTACTGGGATTCTATTTCCATTCCCCATGATTTTGCATAAGTGTTGCATACTTTCAGAGTGGAGATCCTTTTTTTACATGGAAATAACGTGATTCTGTTATTTCTTGCATTCTTACAGATCTAGGACTAGGCCCATAAGGTGGAGCTGGAAGTGCGGCACCTTCTGACCCTTCTAGATCATTGGGCCAAAACTCCTTACACTGTGGCACAGGAACCTCTTACCTACCCTTCTAGAAGTGTTCATTCAAGAGGACATCATGGTCGAGGCTGGTCGGACTGACCGTGCTCATCATCATCACTCTCTCAAGTGGTAACCCAAGCATCAACGTAGCCCTATCAACCACGGTGGTTGGGGTCCCCCACATCGTTCCATGCAGCACAATGGATAGGATTTTCTAAAAATCATATCTAGGAAAAGGAAAAAAAATTTAAGTGGGTTGGTTAAAGTTGAAACTGATATTTTTAATTTTAATGTCCACACCAATAGCTAAGTTGGTAATAAGAAGTATGAACATAATATTTCTCTGACGTTAATTAAAAAATGAAAATATTCACAGAAATCCTAGATCATATTTTCTCTACAATTCCTCATCTTCTAAATGTTGGACAAGTTAACATAGAAAGCAATACATTTTAAAATAACCTTGAAGAATGAAAAGTAGACCATTTGTAAATATGGATTTAATCCTACTCAGACCTTGGTTTTGGGAAATGTTGGGTATAAAACCTATTTATGTAATAATTTTATGAACGTTTGAAATTTTTACAGAGATGGTTTTGTGGCTTAGATTTAATTGAATTTTAGAAAAGAAGCAACTATGAAGAAATTGCCGAAAACAAGAATTTCCAACACTCAAAAGTTCCTTTGTAGGTTGTCGATGATGCCCTGTGATTAGAGGTTGAGAATTAATGACCATATGATTTGATTAGAAAACAAAGGATATTTGAACATGGATTGGTTATTGTTTTTTTTAATGCTCACTATCTGATTTATTTTATATCCTCAATCTTTTTCCCTACTAAAATGGATCCATTTTTATTATAATCTAGATTAAAAGTAAACACAATCAAGTACTCTATTGTATATATAAATCATATGCATTAGATTGTAACTGGGAAAACAATTGGCAGTATGTGTGTAGTATGGTAAATGCTTAAGAAAATATTTTTTATAACTAGATGTCAAATGAAAAGGGGTATGGGAGTATCAAATTTAGAATTATATTTTTTAATATCATAACATTAATTATATTTCAAATATTTTGTATATATACTTTTTTTTCCTTTCAGTCTTTTTGATTAATGTGTACCAATTATCATGAAAAAATTAAAAAATAACTATTGAATTGAAATTTTATCTAGAAAATATTTCTTTAGAACACAACTACACATAAAAAATTGACTGTATAATGTGTTCTATTATTTTCAATATTATTATTGCTAATTTCATATAATCATTAAAAATGTAATTATCCTCTATTTCCCAATCAACTATATAGAAGTTAAACATCATACATGGAACAAAAAAACCTTATTAGGATATTATGTCATTTTTTCAATGATTTTGATTTATTTTAAAAAAATCACAATTTTAATATTAATTTTATTAATAAATTTAGAAATTCTATATAAAATCTCAAGAAAATCAAATATATGAAACAAAAAGATAAAATTACATTTAAAACCAAGTACACATATTCAATCAATAGTTATATTGTATGTTTATAGAAATATTGAAAACATATATTAAAATTTAAAGAAAATATAATATAAAAAAATTATGTATTTTATGTAGTGACAATTTGTTTGAGTACTCCAATATTTTCTTACATATTAAAACTTGTGTTTTCTCTATGGCCTACTATTAGTGCCTTTCATTTTACATGTTTACATTTGTTTCATTTTGTTTTGATTTGATTAATGAACTACATTGGACAAAAATTGTCATATCATGAGCTTATTTGTTTAAGGTCATTTGTTGAAATCTTATAATTTCATTTGTAAAGGGGACCAAAAAAAACTAATTCTTTTTGTTCACTATGTTAGTAGTAGGGTTGTTTCTTATGGTACTTAACCATTTTAATATACTTGATTACCATTTGAAACAATTTTACTAATCGGTACTTTATGACATTTATCTCATTAAATAATGGCCTCAATATGGATATCTATGTTATTTCGTAACTTGATTAATTTGAAGATCTCATATATGTATTCTTTAATAGATTTTTCCAGTTGAAGGTAGAACCTAAGCCTCCCTCTCTGTTCGTATATTATTGGTTCTTCATACAAGCCAGGAAAATATTATCGCGTCTTCTGCATTTATGTTCATTTCCAACATGTAAAAACAAGCATATTTTCCAATCGAATCCATCTTGCAGATTGCCCTATGTACTTAATGTCTATGTTTAAGATTCTCTCGAAAATTGCAAATGATATTTATTTGGAGAGAGATGCTTTGTACAGTTGAAAAGATGAGAAGATGATAATAAATTTGATATCTTGTAGAAATTAGGAAAATAAAACAACAAAAAACAAAAATAAAATCAGCACTTTTGTGTAAATATATTTTCTTCCTTGTCATATTTTCAGCTCAATACAATCTATGTGTAAAAACACTTACAATTACCTACAATATATAGAATGCTTTCATCTAACAATAGAACACTCAACTCTTAAAATAGAACATCTTAAAAATAGAACTATCATCTACACATAGTGCATGATTTTGTTCCTGCAAACAAAGCTATTTATTTTATTTTATTTTATCCTAAAAATAGGGACATCTCTTAAAAATAACCTATGCATGGAAAAACAGCTTACATTTTAATTTTCCTAATAATAACAAAAGCATGTGGGGAGAAATTATTTATTTCCAACACTCCCTCTTAATTTCGACATTCAAACTTTTATTATTCTAGAGATGAGTGTGCACTTCCATATTTGACATATTCCTTATCAAAAAAATCCCAAACAACTTATCAAATACTCAAAAAATTCATTTATCAAATCCTTTGTAAAAATATTAGCAAAATGATTTTCGGATCTTGCTCACTTATCTTGATGTATAAGGTAGGCTCACTGTTGCTCCTACTAAAACCATTTTGAATCAAATAAGAATCAATCCTGTTGTACCAAGCTCTGGGTGTTTGCTTGAGGCCATAGAGTGATTTTATCAACCTGTACATCTTTCTTTCATGACCTTCAATCTCATAACCTTTTGGCTGATTCATATAAAATTATTCTTCAAGAAAACCATTCAAGATGCTGATTTTACATCCATCTAATAAATAGGCCATTTGTTTTGATCTATAATTGCTAAAACCATTCTTACTGTGTTCAAATGTGTTACAGGTGTAAATGTCTCATTGTAATATACTCTATATTGATGTGAAAAAATTTGTGCAACTAACCTTGATTTATGTTTATGTACTTTACCATCAGCAGTATATTTGGTCTTGTATACCCACTTCACTCCTTTCACGTCATTTACTTATAGAAGATCTACCAATTACCATGTTTTATTCCTCTTTATGGCGTCTATCTTATCATTCATGGCTTGAACCCATAATTCATTGTTTATAGAATCTTTAAAGTATACTAGATATGTAGCTTGAGAAAACAATGAAAAAATTGAAAAAGAGTTAGTTGTATCAACATCATAAATCTCACTAAGACTCCTTATTTTTTGTTGCAAAGGGCTATCAGATGATGGAATGTTTTGTATTGAAGGAGTTTCTTTTGGTGTTCTTTGTGGTGTCTCTTACTTGGTTAAAGATGATTGAAATATTTGAAACCTCCTAGTTGTAGATGGAGGTGTAGCTTGTGCTACAACTTGTGGTGCATGTCAGAGATTTGAAGAAGATACAATACCTTGTTGTTGTATAGTGTCATCTGTCATATCATGATGAGGAATAACTACTACTACATTGATTTTTCTCTCAATACTTCCATCCCATGCCTCATTTTAAAAAAACTAACACCTTTGCTGATTATGACTTTTCTGGTGACTAGATTAAACAACTTGTAAGATTTTGTATTCTCTGAATATCCAAAAATATGCACTTTTCTCCTTTATTTTATAAATTCTTCCTTAGCTCATTAGGCACATATGCATATGCCACGCAATCAAAGATTCTAAAGTGAGAAACATTGTGTTTATTGTTAGTCCAAGCTTGTTGAGGAACCATGTTTCTAACAATTTTCATTGGACACCTGTTTAAAATGTAAAAAGACGTTTCTATTGCTTCTACCCAATATTCATTTGAAAGATGCTTTGTATTTGTCATACTTCTCACCATCTCTATGATGGTTATATTCTTTTTCTCTGCCACACCCATTTTGTTCTAGTGTATACCTAGTAGTAAACTACTTCTATATACCATGATATTTACAAAAATTCAGAAAAGCATTGGAAGCATACTCACCTCCTCTATTTTTCCTTAAAAATTTGATGTAGTACCCACTTTTATTTTCAGCTAAGTCCTTGAATTGTTGAAATACATCAAAAACATCTCATTTGTGTCTCAAAAAGTACACTCATGTCTTCCTCATATAGTCATCAATGAATTTCTTAAAATATGATGAACCTTCAATAAAATTTGTTTGCATATGTCCACATAAATATGAGTAAAAAAATTCAAGTGGCGTACTTACGCTTGTTGTTTTTCCAACTAGGAAGGATTCTTTGTGTTGCTTCCCCAAAATACATTATTCACAAAATCTCTCTGGTTTCTGAATCAAAGGAAATCCTTTTACCATATTTTTCCTATGTAATAAATTCAACCATCTAAAACTTAAATGACCAAACCTAAGATGTCATAGCTATGATTCATATTTTTCAACTAAGAGAAAAGACAATTCAATGGATTGATCTGTAGTATGAGCTTCGTATGTGAGTGGTTTAATCTTTAAAGGAACATTCTATTCCTTGTCATATTCACTTTAGTAATAAAATGAGTATTTGGATCTTTATTCATGATCACACATTCATTATCTTTAATGTAAACTTTATATCCCTTTTGTACCAATTGACCAGTGCTCATCAGATTGTGCTTCAAACTTGCAACATAATAAACATCATCCATAATCTTTTCCCCCCTCTTTAGTTAAATTTATTTATTTTTCCTTTGCCTTTCATAAACACTATTTTTATTATTCCCAAGGGTAATATTTATCTTTACTGACTCATCCAAATAGGAAAATATATCTAAGTTACATGACATGTGATTACTATACATAGAATCCAAATATCATACATCACAAGGACTCTCTTGTGATAGATTACATTCAATATGTGATAAAGGTGTTACTTTGGAAATATTTTTGCATGCAATAGACATGGAGCTCAAAGTAGAGATCCCAACCTGATTTTGATTTGTTTGTTCTAATCATACTACTTTTTCCTGCAATCATAAACATATTATCCATATCTCTTGTAATAGTGACACTATACATGTGACTTATCATGTCTCTGACCAAAAAAATTATTATGATTGTGCTCTTGACTATGTCCTCTTCCAATTGAGTTTTATGGACCACTACGGTGTCCTCTAGATTGACTTCTTCCTCTGCCTCTAATGCTGAAGATTCCTCTTACTCTTCTACGAATTCTTGATGCCTGTGATGAAAAATATTGATCTACAACTACATGTGATATATTCAACCTCTATTCATGATTTATTAGTGATGCATGTAACTCATTAATTGCAAATTGAATTAGATCCTTACTTTCTTCAAAAGAAACTACCAAAGGATAAAATTTTGCAAGAAAACTTCTAAGCAAATTTTCAATAATCCTTCTATCTTCAATAGTTTTACCATGGGATTTTATTTGATTGACTAAATCAACAACAAAAGTAAAGAATTATTCTACAAAATCTAATTCTTTCATTGACATATTTTTAAAATCCATTCGAAGTAACTGTAGCTTTGCAGTTTTTACTTTCTTGTTACCTTGATATATAACTTGGAGATTTTCCCATGCTATTTTTGTTTTACTAGCTGTTGCCACTCTAGGTAGGATGCTTTCATGCATGGCTTGATGAATATAAAAAAGATATTTTCTATATTTCTTTCTTAATTCCTTCAAAGTGTCTTTCTTTTCCTATGAAATTGTGTTATACGTTGTTGCATATGTGGTCTGTGTACCCATTATCTACAATTTCCCACACATCTTGGGATCTAAATAGTTCTTTCATGGTTAATGACCAATACTCATAATTCTTTCTTGTGAATTGCGGTGTCTACACACTTGATGTAGAAGCCATATATTTTTGTAAATTTAGAAACTTGTTGAAAAACCATGTTTTGATACCAATTTTTAGAAATTAGGAAAATAAAATAAAGAATATTGCAAATAAACAAAGTATTGCAAAACTCAAATCAACATTTTTGTGCATATATATCTTCTTCCCTGTCAGAGCTTCATCTTAATATAATCTGTGTGTAAAAAAACTTACAGTTTCCTCCAATATATAGAATTATTTCATCTAACAATAGAACACTTAACTCTGAAAATAGAACATCTTAAAAATAGAACTATCGTCTACAAATAGTGCATGATTTTTTTCATGTAAACAAATATATTTGTTTTATTTTATTTTATCCTAAAAAATAGGGGCATCTATTTAAAAATAACCTATGCATGGAAAATAAACTTGATTTTTTACTGTTCCTAATAATAGAAAAGGCATGTGGGGAGAAATTATCTATTTCCAACACCAAAGCATTGGGGAGCTTGAATCTGCACAAAGTGAATAAATTGAATAAATATCAGGCTTTTGTATTGCTCTAGAGAATCGTAAGGATGGATTTAGGAGGAAAGTACAATCACACAACTATTGGATTTTTAACATGTTCTTTAAGTTAAGTTAGGGGAGATGAATTTATTACACCGAAGGCGTACTCCAAATTATAAAGGGGAGGGGAGTTGTATGTTTTGACAATACCGTATAATACCTTTCATTGCATATCAGATGGTGCACATCACTTGCAAATCAGACAATAAAAATTCTGGTTAAATCTTTTGGAAAAATCATCCCCTTATTTATCCACGGTTAAAATCACTACACTTGCTTCATCATTTTGTTTCCACTGGTTTGAAATTTTATGGTGGCACTCAAGACAATATGACCAACAATGTAAGGCTCCATTAAATAATTCCCTACAGTGTAATTCCCAAAGGGGGCGAAACATCTATTTGGATGGTAGTTTCTTGTCAGCTATAGCCATCTACGACCCATATGGATGATAGCGATGCATGAAGTGAAATGGATCCTACATGCATAGAATATTTCTTTATCCCCAAATATTCTGAAATTTTTAACTCCTACATACATAGGGCTCAGTATCTTGGTCTAAGTAGAATGCACCAATATTATTTCCAGTATCCAAGATAAGATGATCATCCCACTATTTTGAATATAAGAACTATAAGACACATCTAGGGCCATAATATCGTCCAGTTTTGATACAACTCAACAAATTTACAATTCCAAAGATGTGTTTGGTACATCCTGTAATGATGTCCTTATAGTGTGATCCACACTTTCTTGAGATCTATGACGTGGCTCATTATAATACCCATGTACATCTCCTGGCACTGGCTACAAGTCCTTTGTATGCTATTTAGGTCAGCTTCATAGTGGGCTCGCATCGACTCCGTGTGGAGACTGACACTAGTCCTAGACTACTGCAAAGATAGACTTGTCATCTTTTGTCTTCTCTAAGCATGGTTGAAACGTAAAGAACACTTCATTATCTGGTATCCTTATTTATTACCCAGTAGATTAGTGCTAGAGACTTGGCCAATTGCCTATTCTGCGAGCTTCTCCTTGGGTCCTTCTTCTAGTTTTCTGTCAGATACTACCGCCACTAATGATATTCACTCTAAAGTGAGTCTTAATTTGTAGGAGGCCCTTTAGGCTTCGGGACAAACTGTCAGTTCCACCAACTCCTCCCAGACAGATTTGGATACTAGATGTATCATCTCTGTTGCCTTTATGCTTGTTCTACCCATTGAGAGGGGCACTGTATAGTTTACATCTTGATTACAAGTAACAGATCCCTAGTTCATATCTGTCAGGACTCCTTACATCTTCTAGAGACCCCCTTATTTCCTTCAGACACATCTTCGGGCCCCCCATCATAGACATAGATCCATCATGCTATAACCAAAGAAAATGACACTATCTCTCTCCTGGAAGATAAAAATATTCCAAGTGTTCATATGTTTTATTTACTGGACATCGCTCAGTTATCTCCAGCCGACCTTGAATGTCGGTACATGACTTTCTAGGGGTGTTGCTCCTTACTCAAGCTCACCCCCACCTTGTCATCATCTTACAAAGAACTATCGCCGGTTAACATCTTGACACTTGTGGTCCTTACGGACTTCCTTCTATTTGATTTTCTCACAATTTCTTATGTGTTTCAGGCAACCCATTTGGTTCCTCTTGCCGGTTCCATTGGCTTTGTACTCTATAGTCACACAAGGTTGATCTACTTTTGTGGTAATTTATTGCACATGTGGCAGATAAAATTAGCTTATCTTAGGAACATTATGCTATATCCAATTAGGTATAGATACATATATATTATTAATAATGCCCATCTTTAAATTTTCAATATATCTATTAATATTATATATCTTACCTATCAAATTAAATTGATATATATCTAATTATTAGCCTTAGTGTTATGATACAAAATAAATATTCTTGAATGATAAATAAAATATACCTTTCATATTATTATCCAACCGCTTGAAGGCCACACTTATTGATGGTGGCTTGAACACAGGATTAACATTCCTGATAGTTAGATGGAAATTACCGCCCAATGGCTGGGTAAATAGGTTGAATTTTGATAAAAGCCTCGAAGCAGGTAATCCTTGCACTACTGGAACCCTGGACCTGTTCTAATTTGCGACTCTCTTGGACATTAACCGGTTCTTACATAGTCTGTTGTCAAATATCATATAGGGGTCTTTGAATCTATGTGTCATTATTTCCCATGTTCCTACGTCTGGGACATGCAGGTATTTGGAGCCAATCCTTTCTAATTGGACCAACATTGGGTATTCTGTTGGGGAGGCTCGACTCTATCATAGTTAAGATTTTGTGGACCTTGGTCTTTCTTCATCTTCTAAACCCTCTTTCAGACATTCCAAATCCTTAAATAGAGCACAAATCAAAGATATGCTTTTGGGGAAGAACAATGGTTGAGGCATGGAATATTATTTGGGACAACCTATGGTATGTTAATGCACACCTTTCTAATTGCCAACATGGCCTAGCCTGCCACTTCTTCAGCTCTTAGAACTCTTCAAATTGGTATGCCTCTCTTCTAACTAGTTGAAATGCTTAACATTTACCACTAATAGCAAAGGGGATATTATTGCTGTGGGTTTTTATGTTGTTGTGTCATCCCCTCAAATGGCTTCCTACGCAGGATATGGCTCGTATCCCCTGTCAGCATGGTTGTGGGTTGTGGTGGATCGGTTCCATCTCACGTCTACTTCATTCCTTATCGAAGGAAACTTTGTCATCATTGTGCCCTTTTGTTCCTGGTCCCGCTTCTGGAGCTGTTCTTTCTAGTTGGGAATGCTTCAGAATAGTAGAAACAAAAATTGATATATATAGGGTAATAATAATTTGATCCATGAAATGGTTGTTGGGTCATGTATGTATTCAATTTACACTCTTCTGATGTGATTCAGACGAAGGTTTGTATAGGAATGATTTTCTCTAATTTAGACGATACGTAGATGATATGCGAGTATTTGATTCCCACCTATGAGTTGAGACTCAACATTTCCATCCCCTGCGGTGGACGTTGGTTGGGGTGGATCAAAGTGGAGCCACTTCCAATCTTCAGGGGTGGATTGTTACATTGAAACTAAAAACAACAAGTATTCTTGATGGAGATAAAATGATTCCTTTCGATTGGCATATCACATCCAGATGAAGGCCCCACTTATGGATAATTTTTCACACACAGACCTGGTTTCTTACAGTCATAAATGAGAAAAAAGAAAGGATATCCCTAAAATGAAATTACATAGTCCCATGATTGGGATCATCTGACAGTACATATGTTTGTTTTTGTAATTGCCTATGTGTTGCACCCTTTCTTTTTGCATAAGCCTCCATTTCACTTTTTGTATTGCTCATTTGTGTCTTAGTGACACAAATTTCACTTTAAAAATACAACAATAAAAATGGGCCAGAATAATTTTCTATTAAGCTTATTTTTCTCACTACACAACACTACAAGGGCTCCAAGAAGAGATATTTTTTAACGCATTAAACACTTACATAGGTCATCGACTCACATATATTTATATGATAACACCATATACATGTCAATGCCACACTTTCCCCAATCTCTGAATCTACTGCTAGTGCCAATGCACCTTCAACTATTTTCCAGGGACTCAAAGTATTGGCAAACCCACAACACATCATTACCATGATTACATCTTCGTTATGATTAAACATTCCAATAACATTATTATGTGCAAGAATAATTTTCTCCCTTTTCCACCTACAGATTCATAAGTTCATTCCACATTCAACTTACAGTTCGACCATTTAAGTTTTCTCTTTATCACTTATGAAAATCTCCATAACTTACATAAATATTTGGCATATTTCAAATTACATACAAAGTTCTTAATTTTCTCATTCTTATGTTAAGTTTATGTTTCTCAAATTTTTATTCAATGTTTGAATTTTTACCCTTACTACAATAGTGAAATTGACGTGATGGACAAGACACAAATATTAGGATTTGAGGAAGATTTAGATTCAAGATACCTTTTCCCAAAACATTTTTTGATCACGGTATCCTTATTTCCCATCATAGTTAAAATAGTTCAAAAAATTGTTGAATCCATTCAACATGTGCCACATCAAGAAATTTTATTTAGATTTATAAATATATTTTGTTTTTCTTGAAGTTTGATCACACCAAGGAAATTCTTATTATTTTTAACACAAGTAAATGTCTAATTGAGTTACAAGGACTCTAAGAGTGACATTATCCCTAACCTCGAAAGTCAGTTTAATCTTATATGATTTACTCTAACATTGCACTATGGTCTCATTATTGGCACCACTTTATAACAAAAGAGTTACGAAAGTACTTGTCTAATCTCTTAAAGAAGTACATGATTGTAAGCATTAGAACCAGCTAAACATACAGGCTATGATGACAACTCAAAATTTGGGCTCTTATTGACTTAAACTATAAGGTTTCATAGAGTGCAAAGTTTTAGTTCATTATACGGTTTCAATTTCTTTAGAGCTAAGAAATATCATGCGAAAAGGTTTGATGTGCACTAGTTTTAAACTAAAGTTATATGTTGTGATTAGATTTCTTTATTACATTTTCAAGGAAAATAATACAACACACCAATTATTTATTACACACAATAAATGTACTACAAGATATTAAATTCAAATTCATTTAAAATATGTATATATATCAAACATTTTTACCTTACGTAAATTTGAATTAAAATGCACATTTCCCAAGGTATCCCTAACACTAACATCTCATACATATCACCAAATTTCAAACATAATTTTTTCTGTAACATGGAAAAACATTATGCATATATATACATTCTACAATGACCCATATAAATTACGATAATAAACAACGAATTTCACCACACCCGTTCGCCATCTTTCTTGCAACCAAGTGAGCAAGAAATCAAGGATAAATCACTGGCATGACATCCAGCTAGATCTAGCATAATTAATGTTTGCAGTTTCCATTTACATAATTATAATTTTCATTCGAAAGGGGAGGGTTATATAAATGTATTGATTTCATTTCATTTCACTTCATTTCTTAACCAAGGAGAGAGAAAGAACTGTGGAGAGAGAGAGAAACACTATTTTTCCAAGAGTTAAATTTCACACAACAATTCACATGATAGAGTTTTAAATAGTTATTTAAAATTGTTAACGAGTTTCCATGGTGGTTTGGTAACCCGAAGTGGGTCCCACAACTTTCTTTCTTTATGTTTTCATGTTAGTTGCAAAAACATTTAATTTAGGCTCGGAGGCTAAGAAACCACTTTCAAACATTGTCTTCTGGAGAGAAAACACACCACAGGTGAGTTTCTATTTATCCTATTATACACCAAGAATTCATAGGAATTGATGGAATTCAGAAGTGGCAACTATTTTACGATTGGCGGGAACTTTTCTGAGGCCATCGGTTGTAATTGACCCACTTGTAAATGATCAAAGGTTAGCTCAAAGGCTCAGAAAACCATGTCTAAAACTGACATTTGATGGACGAATGCATAGAGAGAAATTTCCTACAAGTCCCCCTATATATTGATAATTCAATAGAGTTAACAGGACTGAGAACTGGTAAACAGGTTACAAATGGTGACGAGTTTTCTAGATCCACCGGTCGTAGTTGAGTCAGTTTGACCTAGTCAAATAGCGATCAGAGGCCTATAATACCCCTTTTCCAAACTCACTAGGAATTTATTTTTCCTAAACCAAAGGCACCAGGAAATTTTCTAGTAAAAATAATAGAGGTTTTTGAAGGTGGTCAAGCATTTTGTTTCTCAAGGACCAAATGACGGTTAAAAACAAAAGCCAACTTTTAAGTTTTAGCAGCTTCCTTCAAAGTACAAAAGGGAGTAACATAGCTCATAGAGAAGTGACACAGTGAGCGTAAACGGTCACATAGGGTCGAGATAATGCTTGATGTAACTCTCTACATAACAAACAACACATACGATGTTTGACTTCTCTTTTACGGGGCTCAGAGTGTTGTTTTGTGAGTCTTGGAAATTTCATTTTGTTTTCTAACTTTACATGGTTGGAAAATGCATTGTTTGATTTGAAGACATCATTCTAACTCTCCGCCAATACCACTAGATGTGAGCACCTAATTTGGATATTATATTATTATCGTAAAAGGTTATGGTAGCATCCATAGTTAAAGTTTAAATTGTAAATTAGTTTTCAAAAAATTACAAGGTGGAGTTTTATTTCCTTACATTATTTAAATTTGGTTACATATCCATTTTTAATATTATCTAGTGGTTTAATGTTTTCTATTATATGGCAAAATGAAGAACCAAATTATGAAAATTATTAAGGGAAAAGGTAAGGAGACCATGCCTGAGAATGATGAGTGAAGCAGAGTATGTAGGGCTCAATGTAGTGGAAACTCATGATTCATTGAGACCACCATTATTGCCGCATGATGCCAAATAGTCACATGAAAACCCAAGTCATTCTTTTTGCACCCATACATCATCCCAAAGCTCCATCAAAATCCTCTGTTAGGAAAATCCAAAAACTGATTACACTCAAAGAGACCCCCTTTTTTTAAATTATTATTTAAAACCCACACCACAAGTTGATGTTCTGGAAACTAGTTCACATACTTCTCCCTTCTCTGCATTTAGCCTGAAACCTTTAACAAACAAAAGATGAAAAGTCAAACTCATTTGTTTTCAATATCAGTCTCGCATTGCGATGCAATGCATCAAAAGGAGAAAGATCTATCAAAGGATGTAGAGGGTGGATCCACACCTTGTCCACTACATTCAGTTAAAAGTATTATAAAGCCTTTTTAATTAAACCCATTTTGTACATATCATGTAGCCAAAGTTGTAGAAAAAACCACATTCTTTAAAAACATATTTTGTCAAATAGTTCATGTGTTTGTTGTATGATTCCACATTTTGCATACATATCTATCAAGTGCCATTGTAAACTGTAAAATATAACAATATTCCTCTATCCTTATGCTTTCATTGATATCCATACCTTGTTCCAAAGATCTCACTTTTTACATAGGCTGGGAGGATGTTGGCAGAGGTTGTTTTTTTTTCTCTAAAAACTTGACCCCAATCTCCCACGTTTTTATGCAGGGCCTACATATTTTTACCCCATGAGGGCATATTTCCTTCATGCATTAAGTCAAATAGATTACAAACATGCATATCCTTAATTCAACGCATTCCATGATATCACATTCCTTTGGTTCCTTCAATAACAAAAACCCTATTCTTTGCATATCTTCCTATGTACACATTTGCGTATAATATTATAATGTTTTTTCCAAAGATCCCATTTTGGAAATGCCTGTAACCATGTGACTCTCCATTTAAAGTGGCTAAGAAGATGCAGAGGATGGGCAATAGAGGTTTTCACATGAAGAAATATTGAAAGAGAGAAATCTTGCATAGACATATGTGGGGAAGTAGGGAAGGTAGATTTCAATGTCTTAATAATACAAAAACTCCACACAACTATAAAAGAATCAGCTCCCTATGCCAATTTTTTCTTTTTATTCTTCTTGAATACAACAAAAAAACATTGGTATCAGAAAAAATTCTCTAAGACATTGAACAAATTGAGATACAGATATAGAACAAGAGAAAATCATTTTACATATAATAAGGTGAAGAGATATTAAATACACAAGTTTATCTCCTTAGTGAAAGGGTGCTTTTTTCCCAAATTAGACAGAGTTTAGGATGGCTTCTAGCTGAGAGCTCTGATTAAACAGTCCCCTGAACATCCTTAGCCTTCACTGCAACTATCCACTTACTTTTGAATCTACCACGTTATCTTGGGTTGCAGCGTGGTAAATGTATTTGGATAAAAAATAAAGTGTTTGACTTATTCTTGCAAGGAAAATGAAATGTATGAAAAGGCATCTAGGGTTTATCAATTCCATTTTTTGCACACTTCCCACAATAACTAGCCCGCGTACCTTCATGATGAAGTCCATGATTTCTTCCAACCAATCCTATAAAATTCACTTCACAATATATAAATATTTTTTCTAAATTTTATTTTCATATTAGTTTATTGTGGCATTACACCAATATTTTTACATATGGCGCCACCCACTTAAGAAACATATATGTGATTGTACATGTAATGGGGGTTTCAGACCATTACAAATCACTTGTAATATCACCCACATAAGTTTTTATGTTGGTTGGCGAGTGAGACAAGAACTCCATATTAGCCACCTTTGTGAGAATGTTTTCATTTAGTCTATTATGATCCTTAGTTAAATCAGGAGGCCAGGACCTTGAGCATGAATTGAAGCATTATCTTATACCTCTTTAATATATTTTTGCCACTACTTAGCAAGTAAAAATGTTATGAAGATTCCATTATAGGACAGATTTGTGGTGAACTATTCCCAAGACATGAAGTGAGATCGAGACACTACAGTGGAGAAAATGTCTCGATCTGATTTAGAATAGTTCACCTTATTTAGAAAATTTGATTTGATGCAACCAAAAAATACCACCATCAAAAGTCAAATAATACAATAGAAACACTCAATCGATAGATAGAATCCTCCTCTTGTTCATATGTCCATTACCTAGAGGGGATTAATTATCAATGATTGCTTATTGCATTGCTTGCTATTTTGCAATTACTCAAGCTTAAAACTGAAAAGAGTCTTTTCAAAGTAGTACAAGAAGCAAACATTTTGGTTGGGTTTTAGACTTTCCCCAATTGATTTCTCACATTACACTGACATGAGTAGTGCGCACAAGGTTGAGATGACTAGGTGAAGCACATATAGCATATATTATTTGCAAAGGAAAATTATGCTCTATCAAATATGTGCAAGACATGAGATTTTTTTATTCCCACCTTTAAATTTCCAGCATTCCTTTCATGTATACATCTAACCTTTCAAATTAAATGCATTCCAATCCTAATCCATGTTTCTATGATACAAGAAAATAACAAGCTTTATTGACGACTAAAATAAAACTTTCCCTATTTTATCCAATCACTTGAAGGCCTCTCCTCTTCTTTTGTCTCTAAAAGAACTAATTGCACTCATCTGGAACCATACAAACAAGATTTAGACAATAAAATGGAGCACAAAAAATAGACAAGATTTTTTTTGGACCATTCTAAACCATAGTGTGGGGCATGCATGTATTAAGTTCCCACTATTTAATTTCCATAATTCCATTCACGTCTTTGACTTGTATAACAAATTAAGCATTTCCCATTTGAAATCGTAGATGCTAAAAATAAAATACAGCAACCCCAATCTATGGTAGTCACTATATTGTTGCCACCATAAAAGCATTGTCACATGCCATGAACTCTTTATCGAATCTTCACCATCATATATTCTACAAATCTTAACAATGATCTATTTATTACATGCAGGGAATTAACATATGAATTTCATCTTTCCATTTAAACTTATTTTATGTTGCTTCTTTTCTTTATCATATTACATCTACAATTAATTTCTTCCCACATGTTTATTTCCAACTTTCCGTTCATATTCTCGTCAGGTATATCAAAATAATTAATGGCATGGAATAAAAAACTTTTGAATTTTTGACCTCTATCGACATATATTTTCTACTATTCACTCACATGGTCAGTCAAAGTGCGAGCTCTATTATTTTTTATTTTTTGTACATTGGTTATTTCCTACATTTTCTTGAGCTCGCAACTAGAAAGGGGGGTGCAAAAATGCATCTTCGTTGGATTTTTTACCAAAAACCCAAAAACTAATTTGAATTCCCCCAATATTTTTTTGGACCCTTTAAGCTCCCGTATATATTCCAAGAAAAAATAAAATTTATGAAGTTGAGCACATTTACCACTCTATTATTGTTGATTATTGGTATATTTCTTGTTTCTTACATTTGCTTGAGTTCATAACTAAAAGGGGGGATTGCAAAGTGCTGCAAAAAGGCATCTTCATTGGATTTTTTTACCAAAAAACCTATTGCAATTCCCCCAATTTTTATTTTCGACCCTATAAGCTCACGTATATATTCCAAGCAAAAATCACATTTATGAAGTTGAGAACATTTACCGAATTATTAGAGGGTCGAGTTTCACATTTTTTCCCCATTCCTCTCCCATTTTTCTCTTCCTCCAATTTGACTCCTTCAATAGATCACCTTCGGTGTTTCCATTATAGATTTCATGTGTGATTGCTAGTAATTAATATTGTATTTAATTTTAGGTGTGTCTAGATATATGTAGGTGTATTATCAAAACAAAAAAATTATATCAATGTATAGTATGTCATACCACCATTTTTATTTCAAATACTTATTAGGAAGGAAAAGTAGATTTTAAATTGATATAGTATAAAGAAAATTAGTATAAAACATTTTAAAGAGGGACCACACCCATGTGTGATATTGTAATTGATTTTTAAAA
Source organism: Taxus chinensis (assembly GCA_019776745.2). Taxonomy (NCBI): domain Eukaryota; kingdom Viridiplantae; phylum Streptophyta; class Pinopsida; order Cupressales; family Taxaceae; genus Taxus; species Taxus chinensis. The sequence continues at coordinate 684,549,161 of CM034147.1, read as the reverse complement.
GGTGTCATTAATAAAAAAAAATTGAACAACTATTATTACTTTCTTTAGCAAGCTATGGTAAAAAAAAGTATACATATTTTGGTGCATGCACTACGATAGGGTCCTTTCCCCTATTCACTCAATTGACTGCCTAGTGAGTTTGTTATTTGGAATTTTCATAGGTTTTATAGGTAGTTTAATTTGTGAAATCTTAGATTATAGGTGAGGAATGGGATAATCATTTTATTTGTGTATGATTCGTCGATCAAATTTCATCCTTGTCCTTGTGTCCTATTGTTGGAGACAGCGTTAGCATAGGTGCAACCCTTGGTAGTTAAAACAATAAATTCTATTCCACTTTTTGTTATTTTTTTGCTATAAAAATATTCCACAAAAAAAAAAAAAAATTCATCAGACAAATATATTCAAGATTCTATATATATAAAGATACAATTTATTCATAATTTACTTCAAATTTTAAATAATAATAAAATATTTATCAATCAATTTTAAATATATTATTACCTACCAAGTGAGACACTTATGTACTTCGAGATCCATTATGAAATTGTGAAGAATTCAAAGATATTGTGGATGAAGCTGTGAGGTTGTGGTAGTCTCAGGTGTGTGATTTCCAAAATGGTACAGATTGGTTTTCTGTAATAGGTCTAGTTATATGGGAATGTTAATTTTTGAGACTTAAACTAAGAATTGAATAACATTGTTATTCCTTCTATTAGGTGTAAAGATTCTTTGGTTTCAGAAACGAGTTACAGAGGTGATGTTTTTGTTAGAAATGTTGATGCCAATAATTAGGTTTGCGTAAGTAACATTCTAATGGATGTTATTTGAAATAGCAAGAGCCTCCCAAAAATTAATTTGTTTTATGAGTTGTTTCTTATAAAAAATATTTACATATAATCAAACTTGTGAATGAAGATTTTATGGACCTTTAATATTTATTTATTTTAAGTATGGTGAGAATTCTTACAATCATATTCTTAAAATTAAATATGTATACAATCCCTATAAAATTATATAAAACAAGGCTATGAATGGTGGATCCACCGAAGCAGGGGGAAAATGGAGTTGCATTTTGTTAAAGTAATTTGTTATTCTTTGAATATTGTTACAACATCTATTTTTTCTTTCATTATATCCTATGATATTTCCAAATTTCAAAGGATTTTTATAGGCAAACCCAAAACAATAACGCAACAAGTAATTGCAGATCAACTGTGGATTCAAAATTAAATAGTTGGTACACAACTATGTACACACATCTTGAGATTGGGATGAAACGTAATTGAATAAATATAGAGGTCTAAGTGTTTATATACGAATAGCGTATATACAAATGTTGAAATTGACGAAATACATGTTACAATTTTAGTAGTATGTGGGAGACAATGCTAGCAATTATAAATATGTATTCCATGTTTATTGATACGATGACATCATTATGTTGGTGCAAGATAGTCCTCATATGTGAAGGCTTTTTTTTCAAAAATGTAAGTAGAGCATTGCAGATGTATCTATATAGACCAAAAAAATAGATATGTTAGTTACAACATTTGTTTGAAGCATATTTTGTAGATGAGGAAAGTGTGAGTGTATATACATGTTAATAATTGTATACCTTTTTGGTGGATGTTGTTGTTAACACTAAGGATGAGGTTATCTTGATTGAGTGTAAAGATTAATTGGGCATTGAAAGTATGGAGGAGTTGCACGGTGGAGCTTTTGTTTTGAACATATTGTTTAGGAGTTGTAGCTGTCAGAGTGGGAAACAATTTCGCTAGGGGGGAAAAAGAGTGCATTTGACACTTGTGCCTTATGTGCTTGCTATAGTACATAGCAACTAGTGAACATAATGAAAAGAAATTTCGTGGATGTAATTTTTGCATATTATTGTTATCTTTTGTGGTGCAAGAAAGTTGTCAATTCCGAAGTTTAACTTGTTGCATACAAGCTGAAATGGCTTGGAGTAGACGTTGGAGAAAGTAAATGAATATTGTACATGAGAACCAATGATGACAGATGGAGAGATGGAAATTAGTGAAAAAATTAGATAAATATGGAATGAGAGAGTAAATGGAAAGTAATCAATATAAAAAAATGTATCAAATTGAATTCTAGGTTGCCAAAATGTACTTTTTTCTTTTGTCAAATTTTGTGTTCAACAATGCGTACATATTTTCAAATTCATGCTTTTCTTTTATAGGGGTGATAAATGTTGATTTAAATGTCCTTAATGCCTTGCTGGAGTTGTTTCACTTGATTAAGCTCTTGAACATGTAAATTGGAGATTCCTTTTTGTAAAGGTGTTGCTCAATTGTATTGAACAATGATGCAAATGTCTCAAACAAGTATACCTTGCATCAAGAGAAGTGTTGAAATGTTTAGGTGTTGTTTAAGGAATAGTAATGAAAGAGATGGAAAAATATTGAAGAGTATAGAAAGGGGTAAACATACATGTGGTGTGTCGTCTACAGAGTGACAATATTTAATTTCAAGTATGAATTGCGTTGCAGATTTATTTGTAGAATTTATAACATCAACAATTGTTCCAATTACATAGCTATATGTCCTTTTGAGGAGTTGTTTTATTGATGTATCTGGTATAAACTTGTACTCATTACAAATTGGATGAATGTTTTCTACAATACTACTTTTATTTAATTAAATTAAATGTTCACAACGAATTGCACTTGAATTAGAATTGGTATGCTCCCACATTTTGCGTACAGATCTACCAGAGCACTTGCAGTAACCACAACATTACATAACAATAGACTTTCAATTATTATTTGATGGATGTCTGTACCATGTTCTAAAACTCCCATTTTAGCACGTGATACTCCTAAAAAAGAGCAGGGGAAGAACTTCTAAAAAGGAGCAAGGGAAAAGTTTTGAAATTTTTACAAGATACAATTTATTTTGTGTATTCTATTCCATTTGCCAAAGAGGAGATATTAAAGATTTGAAAATTTGCCTAATGATTCTTTGAAGAACAATATTTTGTTTTAAATCCCTAATAGGCCTAGCAAGAGATGTGTACGCCCACAGATCGTTCAACTTCCCGATTTGGCCACAGCTGCCAAATAAATACAGCTGTTTGTCGTCTGCTCCTCCACATATTTTCATTCAATTAAAATAACAAGCATATAGAGGGGTAAATCCTGAAAAAAGGTGGGGAGACGGGGGAAAAACTGGTGCGGCGGGCCGTTGGCATCTGAAGAAATGAGCATCCATTCCCCTGAGCGGGTTTCAAAAGAATAGAAGTGATTGAGCTCTTGGTGTTATATTTTCTCCCTACCATCAAAGATGTAGATGAGGGGACCGATGGAGGTAATGGTGACGCCCACCCTGGGAGGGGACGACACCCCCTTAGCCTCCACCACGGACCACGAACTCTGATCAGGATAAAATACGTGCATGACGTTGTTGACGAGCACACGGGGCTCCACTTCCCCTCCGAACACGTATGCCTTCTTCCCCACCATTGCAATTGAATGGTAAATCCGAGCCTTTGGTCCCCCATCCTTCTGCTCTACCTAAAAAACATAACAAAAATCCATCAAATCAATAAAAATAAATACAGAAGACGATTCAAAGATATAACTGAGGCGATCGATAGATACATGCAACCATTTTCCCCGCAATATCGCCATACTGCACAGCTTCGGTGAATTACAATCCCACAATGTTCAGAGAGCTCCTACTTCTCTAGCTACACGTTTGAGATAACTTAGAGGAACATAGGTCAACGATATCCATTTTAAAAATATATATTCCTGAAGCCATCCCCTCGAGGGAGTCCATTTTCACGCCATGGAAATTGATGTAGGAACATGCTGCATGCTAGATTCCTCAAGGAGAGTGTAAATTCTCACAAATTTGAAAGGCTTAACACAGAGTTGGCCATACAACACCACACAATCATTCCTCTTCCTTATTTCCAAATCCTTGAGGCTAACTAGAGCAAGTTCATTTATGGCTTCTTAGCTTCATGAAAGACTTTCTATTCTTGTCCATTTGTGTCTTACGAGCCCAAATGTTTGCATTGGACGTGCAAGTGTGTCCATGTGTTTGGGTATCTTCCATGTTAATGATAGGTTGTTCCTTTTCATTATCCTCGTTCATTAGTGGTATTGTCTCATGTTCTATAGGCATTCTAGCTCCTAATTCCACTACTCGTGTTAACACCTTATATTCGCTTCTACAAAGGAACTTGTCTAAAAAGACGGGGTTAAAGTCAAATTCGGTGTGTGGTGACTCTAACTCATCACCACTATGATCTACCATCTCCTCCCTTTCTTTCTTTGTGGATAATAAAGGCCCAAGATCGTGGTCAATAAAAGGATTTGACCCTTATTTGTTTGAAGTTTCCCAAGTTTGTGTTTGTCTTGTTTCCACTACCTGCTTTTTGAATCCTAATATTGTTTTAGGGGCCATGATGTATGAGAGTTTGTGTTTGTCTTGTTTCCACTTCCTGCTTTTTGAATCCTAATATTGTTTTAGGGGCCATGATGTATGAGAGTTTCATTAAGGTATTTTTTAATGTGTTCAAAAGATAATGATTAAGTCTAAGTGAAACATAAAATAGAATTTCAGGAGTTCAATAATTATAATGAATTTCAAAGTATCAATGTGACAAAGTGATTGCTCTAAATGAATAAGTTGATAGTGACAAACAAGATAAAAATCACACAATGTTTAGTTCTAGACCAATTAATCAAATGATGTACTTCCTAAGTTTGTTTCCAAAAATGTGGTTGGTGCTTTAAGATGATTACAAAAATTTCACTACTTATGTCGAGTTCAAAGGAATGAACAAGGCATAAGTAATAACAGAGAGTTAACACGATCTCCAAACAAAGTATACTAAAATCAAGCCCAAATCCAATCAAGACCTATATTCCAAAAAGTGTCAGTTACGATTATTAGTGACACAACAATTTCACCAAGATATGCTAACCAAACTTTGCAAGAAAGTAAGGTATTGATATAACACGCACAAGTGGTAAAACTCACACTTTTCGAAATCGAGGTAGTAATTGGCATCAAACAAAAGCTATAGTATACCTAAAAATTGTTAAAGTGTATACATCATAGCATCACAATATATATATTTAGGTCAAGTTTACAAGAAACAAGACATAAATACGAAAATTGTAGTGACATGATATAAACAAGATAACCGTTCAAAGGAGAGCCAAGGTGATGAACCAAGCCTAACTACGATGACGATCTTGACTTGGGTACCAATGATATGAAAACATCTCCACACAATTTAGACATTTAACAACTCAACCGCAAACATGGATGAGCTTAAACGAACACACAAGTGGCGAATACAATTAATTAATAACACAAGGGTATTCACTCTTCTTCTAATCAATTAAGTGTCAAAAGAAATTGAAGGAAGTATATCAATTAGGGTTGAAAAATATCGGCCTCACTTTGGCAGAGTTTCACCTCGTCTTAGGGTGAGTAAAAAACTAAGCAAAAGTAACACTTCACATGTTTCGTGATGAATAATGGCTCTCAACTCAAATTAGTTTTGATATGGCCCAAGTTGGCTTTTGGTCAAAGATAACTTCCTAGGTAGTTCACTCAATTAGGTGTCACAAGTTATCTAAGAGTGAGATCGATTTTCAAATAAAATTCACACTGACTAATTCTTAGAGTATCTTTGCTTTACATTACCCCCTTCAAGAACAATGGGCGATAAATGCACCCATCATGTACTCTCATTGGGGTCGTGATACAGATAAATTTGACGCTAAATCTCATGTGTATACTAGTCAAGTAAATGTGTGGAGCACTTCTCGTTTCATCCACAAGGTTCCCTCTTACGTGGACTACTTTCGAGTTCCTAGAACCACCCCCATTGTTGTAGCTTAATGATTATGCCAAAGGGGTTATGTCCTAATTTTAAGATGACGGGCCGTACCCTTATCCGAACTTGCAAATATAGTGTGATGTTTGTGGTGTGTTTTTTTATCTTGTTTAATTTGATGTGGTTCTCTTGAACACCTTTTAGCAACCTACACGAAAACTGTATTAGTAGTTTTGTTTTATCTTGACTCCTCCTTTCTTTGACAAGTATTTTTGGTTCTATACAATGGATTAGTAATTTTTCATACGCATAAAAAGGATAAATGTCATTTTTGATTCTTAAGACCATTCTAGAACGCAAGAGAAGAGCATACACGACGTAAAATCCAATTAAGAAATCAATAAATGGACAATACTTAATTCAAACACAAAATTCATATATCTTGACCCAATTTGGACATTCTAAATGTTTTTCAAAATAATAAAAGATATAAGAATTATTTTTTATTCCCAAGATCACCCCAAAAGACGCGAGGGAAGAGCATACACAAACTTACTCTTATGATTAAGCATGCAAGGTTTTCCCAATGTCTAATTAACAAAAGCATGTAAACATATCCTACAAAATAAAAAATTAATTAGATTAAACATGCAATGATGTTAGCATCTAGTGGTACAAACCTTTCTAAACACAAAATTGATATGCAAACCCAGACTGAGCTACCTGCGCACAGGTAAGGGTGTGTGCATGTGGGTTATGGTGTCTGTGCCCCTCTGTGTAAACTCAGCAGGTCTGCAAAGTGCTTGCACTACGTGAGAGATTCCTACACGAGTGTATAGATGTGTGCACACGGGAAGCAAAACATAAGGTACAAAAGTTATCATAGTACATGTGCACTAGCCAAGATATGCTTGCGCTAGCATAAGGGTGCATGTGCCACTATTACAGACACAAAGCATGTGCACTAGCATAAGGGTACATGCGCTACCTTTAGGGTGCCTCCACTAGCCTGATAGGTTTTTGACAGCAGCAAGGTACATTACTACAATAGTGTGTATGTGTGTTGGGATTACCACCAGTCCATGGTTTTGTGTGTTTGAGCATGGTTTTGTGTACCTGCACCCCTCTTACAAAAATTGTACCTGGTGATAACGTTAAAATATAGCCCAATGATGTAAACAAGGTCAAAAAGCTTCAAATTTTAACATGTTATTTCAAAATTGACAATAACACATCAAAATTAAAGCTCTAAATAAGACTCCACACATGTAAGGGTAACAAAATCATAAGAATTTTAACATCATTTTACACATGTGCATATTAAGGGATAGCCAAATGTTGAAATAACAAAAAATTAACTATAATGCTGAGGGAAAAAGGATCGATCCCACATGGCATGCCAAATGTGTGCAAAAATTTGTTAGCTATGCCAAAAGAACTAGAACTAACACCTAGTAGTCCTAAAACAAAGCTAAATCAAAACTTATGCATTATCATGCTTAGAGCTTAAACAATACTAATCTACCAACATCCTTGCATTAGAACATGATTACAAATATTCAAACTAACATGTTAATCCATTAATCTCTATCTCTATTGAATTTTAATCAAATGAAATGAACCTATTCAAATCCTTAGCAATCAAAGGTTTGATTATATGTTTGAATCCCAAGGTTTTCAAGAATGAATTCTTGTTAATCTATGACTATAAGACCATTTGACATATCTCCACATGACTTCAAAACCTGGATGGATGAATGCAAGAAATCAAGATAGCTAGTTATTCCAATGAAGAATACTCTAAGATGATGAAAATGGCTATATCTTAGGCTCTATTCTCATATAGGTGTAAGAAGAAAGGTAGGAGGAGGGATCTTTATATAGCCCATGGATACAAGAATCTCTACATCCCTTTACATGTGGGATAATAGAGAGGTTGGGTTAGTTGTGGATAAGAAAGGTTTAGGGAGGGTTAAGTCAACCTTATGAGAGTTTAATTTGTCCTTTAGTGACCACTGACCCATGGGAATTGAGGGGGCATATTAATTAACCGAAGTGATTAATTAATAGGTGTGCAATCTTGTAATAGCTTTTAAGAGGAATAATTAGCATTATTTATACTATGGGAGGAATTTAATCAAATAAATGATGATTTATTGATTTAATAGTAGAGGAAGCTAATTAAATAAAAATAATTAATTAGTCTAGATATAAGGGAGGATTAATTAACAGAAGGTCGTTAATTTTCTTATTTGTTGGATAAAAAGGTTAATTAACTAGTGTAATGTAGTTAATTAATGGAAGTAGAAGAGAAAATGTGCTATTGACGATATGTCGTCAATTTGTGGGAAAGGGGATACTTAGCGCAATTTAAGTATTTAAATTTCTCAAGATAAATTACAGATGTCTACATGGGCTTAAGGTAGATGTATACCTTATATGTGCCTATGTCCCCAACTACCAAGCTCATGGAGCTAATGTTTACATCATCAAATATTAACTTCTCTATATAGGAAGACTTGCCTGGATACACATATCTCTTTCTTAGTGTATGGTACTCACAGTTTACATTGTTTGTAAAAGGAAATGAGTACATTTAATCAATAGTAAATCACGGTATTATTCACACACTGTATTGGTGTACATAGAGCTGGCTATTATATAGCCAAAACTACAACAATCTAAGTTCCTGAATAATGGGAATATAACAATAACAGAGAAAAATAAAAAACCTATGAGAGGTTAGGCGGGTATAAAAAATGTGAGTAGTAACATTTTTTCATAATATTCCCCCCTAGTGCAAACATGGGGAAAACTTGTCTTGTACTACAAAGTGTTGCTTCGTAGCTTGCTCATGATTTGGATGGTTTCTAGGACAATACCAATAACCATTGGATGGTTTTTCAAGTTGTTAACCAACAACCACACAACAGATGGTTTTTTAGGATAGGTTCAACAACCTCTGGATAGTTTTTCTAGTGGATTACTAATAACCACAATATCACAATGTTGCAGTAGTATCATCGACTCTCATCACTATCTCTCTTCGGGGAATTACATAGGAAAATATGCTAAATTATTTTTCTCATACACAAACTTAAAACTAGAAATCAAACATGTTGCACACTAAAATAAGGCACACCACTCTAAAGCAAAAGCACACATGTGCCACCAAATCAATGAAGTGGCCCCGTCATTGGCGACTGATGAGAGTTCAGTAGTTTTCCTCCATCCTCTGATGCCTCTGTCCTCCATTTGTCTATTGTTATCTCAGTTAAATATTAGTTTGAAGCTCATTTGAGAATGCCCCCCTCAACTTCAACTTGGATGTCGGATGCCACTGAAAATGTGTCTGGCTAAAAGTGAGGTAATTTTTTTATGTTTTTACAATATTTGAAAATACTGACACTAAATGACACAATGACACAAAAATTGACAATTTACAATGAATCTTGACAATATACCTACAATGAAAAACTATGAGTATAACAAAATAACTTAATAATTAACAAAGTAATCTTTAATTACTTTTAATAAAATTTTGACAATTATACTTTATCAATTAAACAACGGACCATAATGTCTAAAATAACATTTGACATTTAATGACAATATCAATTTAACAACCTAGACTCTATTTAGGAGGATAATAAACACATTCATATGACTTCATATTCTCTAGACTTGAATATCATTGAATAATTCTAGGACTATACCCACATAAGGAAAAATTAACAAATCTATAGACTTGATAAACTAAACACAAGTAACATTGATTAATATGACCTTTCGACCCTAGACTTCTAAATTTACATGTGGAATGTTGCATTGACAACGTATGTTTGTATCTAGTGAGCCTTTGATTCCTCTTGGGAATATCTATACATACACATGGATTGTCCTAAGATGTCCAAGTTTTAGATGCGCCAAAGAGAGTGTATTGCATTCAAATGAACATGAGTGACGAGAATGGAAAAAAAATCAATTCACAAGAGCTTGAAGAAGAAATTATTGAAAATGAAATAAATCTTGACAATTAATACTTGAAAAAGAATATTTGACATAGAATCAAGACGGTTCTTGTTTATTTTATTAATATAAAAATTCAAGCATTACAATCAAAAGAGATCTGCAATATTTATAGATATTGGACATCTTCTATCTCTTCCACAATATATAGATCACTATCAACTAAACTAACAAAATGTGTAGGAAGAGCTTATTGCCCCTAACTGGCCCTACAGTAATGCATTTGAGAATAATAAACTAAGGAAAGAACATTATCCTCAAAAATGGGAATGAGACAAGATAGGTGACAACCCATTATTAACTAAGCTAACTAAAGTAATTAAAAATATTACTTTATTACAATATCATTTTAACACACATGGTGAATTAAGTGTTAGTTTATTTCTAACATTCCCCCCCTTAATTAATCATGCTCTAAAGTGAATTGGAGATAAATACTGTGAATGCCTCAAATTTAGGACGTGCAAGAGACTTTGTAAAGATATATGCACGTTGATGTTCTATTGAACAATGTTGAAGCTAGATGTTGTTGTTTTGGACATGTTCACTAATGAAATGTACTTGCACCTCAAATTTTTTGGTGTGTTCATGAAAAAATAGATTCTGAACAAGTTTTATTACTCCTTTGTTGTCTACATGAAGGATTATTAGATCTTTCTATCGTATTCTCAATCCTTCAAGTATACGTCGGAGCCATATCACTTCATAGATAACTCCACCTGCTACACGATATTCTAATTCTATGGAGGATCTTGAAACACAAGTCTTCTTCTTACTCCTCCATGATATTAGTCTAGATCCCAAAAAGAATACAAATCTTGAAGTAAATTTCCTATCAGCTATGTTTCCGACATGATCTGAATCTGAATATCTTGTCAAGAAGAAGTTATCGTTATTCTTGTATTCTAGGCCATAGTCCATAGTTCCTCCGATGTACCTCAGTATCCACTTTTCTACTTTCCAGTGAGAAACCCTTGGTTCTTGCATGAAATGTGAAAGATAGTTGACTGCATAGTTGATATCTGGCCTAGTTTAAGTCAAGTAGATGAGATTCCCAATCAACTACCGATAGAGAGTTACCTTTACTTTTGGTGATGAATATGTTCAATAAAATTTAAGTCTTGTCTCCATAGGTGTGGAAATTGGTTTAGAACCCATCATATTGAACTACTCGAGCATTGTCTTGGCGTACTTCAATTGTGACACAAAGATATGATTCTTTCTTTGCCAAACTTTAAGTCCAAGACAATAATGCAGAAACCTGAGATCGGTCATGTCAAATAATCAAGTTAGAGCTTTCTTTGATGACTCAATCATCCTCATTGATCCTCCAGTGATGACTAGATCATCAACATATACTACAATGGTCACTATCTCCCCCCACCCCCTTGATTTTTGAGATAGAGATTGGGATCGTATGGACTCCTATTGAATCCATGTTAGATGAGATGCTCATCGATTTTAATATACCATGACCTAAGAGACTGATTTAAACCATATAGTGATTTTATGAGTTTACATACCTTTTCCTCTTTACCTGGTATGAAAAAACCTTCTAGTTGAGTCATGTAAAATTATTCATGTAAATCACCATTAAGAAAGGAACTTTTCACATCCATTTGGTGTATTTTCCAACCAAATTGTGCAGCTAGAGAAAATATTAACCTAAACTTTTTAATCTTAGTTGTGGGAGAAAAATTCTCCTCATAATCAATACCTTTTTTTAGCATATCCCTTAGCAACTAGTCTAGCCTTGTGTTTATCAATTTTTCCATCTGCTTTGTACTTCGTTTTGAAGATCCATCTACATTAAATCATATTTTTCCGTGGTGGAAAATTTTTAAGTAACCATGTATTATTTTTCATAACTAACTTATATTCTGTATATGTAACATCTTTCCAAGATTTAGACTGTAGGGCTTCTGAAACTGTGGACAACTTAGTAGTTTCAAAAACTTTACCCATTAAGGCCAAATTGACCTCATTTCAAGCCATACTATAATTCCTCATTCTAGTGGTACATGTCTCAGGGGTACTATCCATTTTTCCATCTCTCATCATACTTGTATACCATTTAGGCATAATTTTTGTGGTTCTTGTGTGAGGTTTAATTTCACCATCTTCCCCATCATCACTGTCATTATCAAAGTGATTACCATCCTCTTTTTTCACTGTAGGGATGATTTTTTCATCATGTGATTGTATGGAATGAACATCATCTTTTTTCTTCTCAAATAACTCAACATCATGAATAGTGTATACCCTCCTTGTTCTTGGATCCATAAGTCTATATACAAGTGCTTCATCATTATATCCCAAGAAGATAAGTTTTTATGATTTCATATCAAGCTTAGTTTTTTTTTTCTTAGGAATGTGCATACTCTTTACATCCAAAAAATCTAAGGTGTGAAATAGATGGCTTATACCTTGACCATGCTTCCTTTGGTGTTACTCCATCAAGTGCTATAGTGGGAACTCTATTTAGCAGATAGATTGTCATTTTAGTTGCTTCAGCCCAAAATGTTTTGGATAAACCTGCATCATCAATCATACATCGCACCATATCCATAATAGTACAATTTCACCTTTCAACAACACCATTTTGTTTTGGTGTGTGAGGAGGATCTATTTGATGAAGAATGCCATATGTTTTTAAAAAATCATTGAACTCATTGTTAGTGTATTCACCCCCTCGATCTGAGTGGAGTGTTTTGATTTTCCTAGTGTTTGAAATTATTGAAAGTTTTAAAAGCTTTGTATTTTGTATGAAGACAATATATCCACATTTTCCTTGAAAATTTATCAACAAAGAGCATGAAATATTGAAAACCATAGTGGTTATGTCTCATTGGTATGCATAGATCGGTATGTACCAAGTCAAATTTTTCCTTTCTTGAAATGTACTATGTTTGAATGGTGCTCTATTTTGTTTTCCTTCCAAAAAATGTTGACATTTATCTATACCCCTTTTTAGATGTGGAAAACTTGTAACCATGTTGTATCGAATAAGTGTGTCAAGATAGCCAAAACTCACATGTCCAAGTATTCAATGCCATAGTTGAGTTGATGATGTATCCTTAGCTACAAGTGCATGATCATTTCGTTGAACAAAATCCAAGTGAAACATTTTTCCCACATTTGAAGATTTTGCAACAATTTTTGATCTTTGCGACTTATCTCAAATTATGCACATCTTTTTACCACCTTTACAGTCAAAGTCAATTCTGAGATTGTGATCTAATAATTGACTCATGGATAACAGATTTTTGGTTAACCAGGGACATACAATGCATCTGTAATTTTGTAATTATGTTGCCTAAGTGGAATTGAAATGGAACCAATTCCTTCAACGATGTATGATGTATCATCACCCAAAGAGACATGATTTTTGTGGGTCTTTTATTCATTGTGAAGAACCAATCTTTCTTTCCTGTCATGTGTCGAGTTGCACTTGAGTCGACATACCAAACTTGATTTGTAGAATTTGATACTTCATTTGACTATGTATGATACAGGAAGTCATCATCATCAAATTGATCTTCTTGTTCAGCTACATTTCCTTGTTGATTTGGTTTCTTCTTCCAATTTTGATTATTTTTTCATGTTTTCTCTATTGTTGGCCTGACGATCCTTGTTGGAATGTGTTGTACCAACAATTATTTAACTCATGTCCTTTTTGACCACAAATAGGACACTTTTGTTGGGCCTTTTGGCCTTGTTGAGTGTTACCTTGCTTCAAAGGATGTTTACTAGACTTACCTTATTTCTTGCCTTTTTTATTAGAAGAAAGTGCATGTTCTTTAGTTTCATTAGTTAAGTGAATAACTTTTGCTTGTTGTAGCATATTCACTAACTTTTCAAAAGTTGTTTTTTGACCAATTATGTTTAACGTGGTCACAAAAATCCTATAATAAGGAGGAAGAGCTCTCGAAACTATAGGAACGAGTAATGTGTCAGTTACTTCTTCTTCCAAAGCTTAAAGTGATGCATGTAAAGTTGCAACTCTTCTAAAAAAAATTTCAACTTTCCCAGTTGGTTGCATTTTCAAACTCAATAGTTGACTCTAGAGATGAAGCATTGTGTTCTTATTTTTGGACTAATATATTATTTTCAACTTTTCCTAAGATTCTACTATTGTTGTGGCCTCACGAATATGAGGTTATACCTCATCTGAAACACTAAACAAGATTATTAACTTTGTTTTTTGATTTGTACGATCGAATGTAGCTTGTTTTGTAACATTTGTTGAAGATCTTGTTAATGTACTAGAAATAATTGACTATAGATTTTCAAAATCAAGTTGTGTGTAGATTTGTGTTTTCCATGTTGGGTAATTATAAGAATGTAAAAGTTGAGAATCTAGCAAAAAGAATTTTGGTGCCGTAATTGCAGCCATTATGAAGACTAATAAACAATACAAGAAAAAATTGAACACTTTTCCACCTTAAAGCAAGCACACCCCCCCAAAAATAATATTTTATTTATTGTGGGAATGCTTTTTTTGATCATTTACAATAGTTGGCACTAGTGGACCTATTATAAATTTGGCTCTGTGGCCGATTTGAAAAAATTAAAATTTTAAAATCTTTGACCTCTTTTCAAGTACAAATAACCTCTATTTTTACAATTTTTACAAGACAAAGCTTATTAAAAACTAGAGCAAGGCGTAGAGCTCGTAAAAACACACACTTTAAAAAAATGGCACCTCAATCCTAGGTTCCAGTTGAAATTTATGACAAGTATGAATTCCAATTTCAATATCTTTCCGAACCCCTTTCCAAATATGGAAAATTATTTTCTTTCCTTCTATTTTTTTCACAAAATCCAAAAATGGAAGTTTTTTTTAAAACGGAATTTAAAAAAAATGCAGCCCGATTAGGGCTTACCTGGCTTGCATGTGCCTTGGTTTCTCCATGGCTTTGAGATATCCGTCTCCCTTTTACCTTAAAATCTCTATTATGTAGGGTCACAAAGGAATGGAGCTCGAATTTTCCAATGATAGCTTCAGTTGCAGGTTGAAGATGTTTGGCAAAATCAGTATCTAGCTCATTTTTTTTCTTTTACAAGTGTGAATCAATCATGTAAATCCACAGGTCTAGAAGGTGAATCCATAAATATATGCAAATCACACAGCTACATGCAGGTTGCAATTCGGTGGTGGATATTCAAACTTTGTTTTTTTATTAAAATTAAACCTACACACCAGAATCAAATAGTGGTGCCTCCAAAATTAGGGGTCCAGTAAATTAAATCACACTAAAGGGGATCTCTAAATTAGAAAAGAAGAAAAAACCCCTGAAATAATTGTATCTAGTTTTGTTTAAATACTTTGTATGCATGAACAATATTAAAAAACAAATTAATACAATCACTTTGTTACAGATATTGGAGGTGCATCCATATATGCTGGCCTATAATTGTAGTTCGAAAAAAAATCATTGTCTGTGTAATTTTTTGCATTGCTACTGCTTATGTGTGGAGTAGGGACAAGGGTTGTGAAGAGGCTAGGGGAAACTTTGGCCCCTCATTTCTCAATCTTCTTAGTCCTCCTTCCTCAAACTTCCTACACTCCCTAGCACTCATAGGTTTAGGCTCTTCTGGCTTGGATACCAAATCTTGACAATGAAATAAATCTTGACAATTAATACTTGAAAAAAATATTTGACACAGAATCTTTACACATAAACAATATGATGCTTGTGTATTTTATTAATATCAAAATTCAAGCATTGCAATCAAAAGAGAGAGCTCCAATATTTATAGATATTGGACAAATTCTATCTCTTCCATAATAAATGGAAAAAAAATCAACTAAACTAAGAAAATATGCAAGAATAACTTATTGCCCCTAACTTCCCCTATATGAATGCATCTGAGAATAATAAACTAAGAAATAAACATCATCCTCAAAAATAGGAATGAGACAATATAGCTAACAACCCATTATTGACTAAGCTAACTAAAGTAATTAAAAATATTACTTTATTACAAAATCACTTTAACTCACATGGTGAATTAAGTGGTAGTTTATTTATAACAAAAATTTGTGACGTGTTTGCAGGTAAAGGAGATTTAAATATTTGATGCATTTGGTGGTGAAATGGTGTTCTGATGCGTAAAAATTTAGGGAGGTACAAGCGTGTTAAATGGAAAAGACAAAATCTTATGAACCAAATGCAACAGTTTTTATCAAGACTAATATGAATGGCAATGTCACGCGATCATGACAAGGAAACTGATCCAAATGTGAGCTCGTAACAAGCCAGAATGAATCCAATTCCAAAAGATGAGCACAAATTTGGAACTTTATAATAAATTGTTCTCAAAGAGGTAAGAACATATCTAGATAGTTGAAGAGGTTGATGCTTTCTACGTATTACAAAATTGTGCAATAGTGATCCAAACAAATGCTCATCACAAGAATAACAAGATCTGAAGAAGATATTGTAGACACTATGAATATGCACACACAATAAATTTACCACAAATTGAATGATCAAACTACTTGGCAGTTAGATATGTTTATTATGATCTTCATCTCGATGAGATTTTTTAGTGAAAAAAAAACCAGACGAATTCGCATAAACTGGGGAAATAGTAAGTTGATCTCTTCCCATTAGAAAGCCTAAGAACAAAGTTCCATTTTAGAGAGAAAATTTTCTTTGATGTCAAATAAAAGGAAATTATTAGATTTAATCAATAGTAAATAAGAATATTATTCACACACTGTATTGGCATACATAGAGCTTGCTATTATATATCCAAAACTACAAAAAACTAAGATCCTAAATAATAGGATCATAATGCTAATAGAGAAAACTTAAAAAAACTTGTGAGAGGTTAGGCGGGTATAACAAATGTGAGCAATAATATTTTTTCCTAAAAATTTGCATCAAACTTCAACTTGCGTGCATTGGAGAATCTATTTGTAACATCAAATTTTGTCACTTCTCATCTAGGGAATTTTTTTATATAACTTTATTCTTCATGATTTAAAATACCCATATATTTAAATCAAACATAAATCTTGATGCAATCCATTCCGATAACTATCATAAACCATGTGCAGTTGCATGAGAATATACAAATCCTACTTGATCCCTCTCAACAATCTTTATGATCCAATACATCAAGTGTATCCTTTGTTTTTTCCTTTATCAAGTATTGATAATTAAGTGATGCTTTCTAAGTGTCTACCTGGGTTCCTCCATGGAATTCTCATTTGGCATCCCGCAACTTAGATTTTGGTGAAATCATGACAATGTAATCAACATCTTACACTACTTTGCACAAAGTTTCAGAGACATGTATTCCATGCTCAGTTCCATGATGGCATACTCGCCATTGGGAACTTCTCATCTTGCCTTAATCACTTAATCAAATATATGGATTAGCATTCAACAATAGTGTTATAAACAACTACAAGTCTCGTACAAAGTACACATTAAGAATTACCAAAAGGAAGACATGCCACTATGATAACTTAGAATTTTATTCAGCTATCTTTCACATTAACACTTTTTCTAAGACATTAATATGTACTTAGTGTTTAACAAATATCAGCAATAGCCCATCATCACATTATCCACTTATTAGTTTGTAGTTCTCATAATGGACTATAGGCTCTATAACCTTCAAGGTTGATGCCTTTAAACCTAAACTAAATGTGGTACTAATTTTTATTTGTATTCCTTATCTTGTTCTTAACAATGATTCCTATATTGTTAAGTGAGATTCATGCCCATGTAAACCTATAACAGGAGAGTGACATTCCATTATTTAATTCTTGTACCTAGGATTACATTAGCAATTTTGAATAGGTTAAAAACCCAATCATGTAGTTTGGTCAATAATTAACATCTCCAAGTTAATACATATTTTATGACCTATATTTATTTTTCCCCAAGGATAGATATATGTATCACCTAGGCTTGCCTAAATTTAGCTTAAGTGTCCTGAACACTCTAGCTTCCATATTACGATACTATATTCTCTATTACATTTTTCCCTTAATTTTGGTAAACAAGAATACAAATGTTTATAGGTTTTTACTCCTTAAGTACCCATTTCTTTTTCTTAACAAGGTACTTATGTAAAGAAATGTAATTATTTAGTTAATTCATCATTACTTATACAATCATATAATCAAATGACAGCTTGTGTTCACTCACTAGGATTCGTACATACATATTCATATTCTCTTTATATGTTTGTAAGGATCACCTTAGTAATTCCATTTAGCAATTACCCACCTTGTTTCCTTATACCAGAATAGGTCTATTTTGAGGCTTAAGATCTTCTTGTAACTACTCAACAGATCTGTGTCAGAGTAGTTATTTCAATGTTTGAAGCAGTATTATATGCATAAATAAATAAAAATTTATACTCAAATAACATCCTTGATAAATACTTCACAGTCACATATAATAATAGCAAATCTCAACAATTTATAATTTATCAATAATACATTATTGATTCCACAACAAAAGTGTCTCAAGTACTTATTCGTATAGAATAAGTCATCTTATTAAATTCATGTTCATATACAACTGAACAAGTCATACATTTTTAATACATCATCAACCATTTACTTTTGAATTCCAAGGTGACATATTAAACAGGGTTCATTCATTTTATCACTGTAGTCTTCTTAGCCAACTCTTCATTTTCATTTTTTCCCAAACTAATCATAAGTTCAAATTATATCTTTAACGTAGATCACTAAGATTACAATCCTTTCATTAATGAAGATAGTACAATCAACCAAATCAAGCAAACTAATTATTTCTTAGCATCTCAATGATCGTCTTCACCTGCATGATGAAATTATGGTCATTTTTATACAAACTGGCATGAATAGTCCTTACCCCCACTTTACACCTTAAACCATTTAGTATTTCATGAAAGGAAAAACTACATTTAGGTTACACTTACTTAACTGAACTAAATGATCACAAATCATAATTATAACCTTTCTTGAAATAATTTTGAAAATACAAAAGGATTTACTTTAATTAAATACAATAACTTAGTTGCAACCTCTCAAGAATAACTAAATCATTATAAGCTTATATTCATTTAATGTTTCCATTTTACAGTAATCCTGAAACATTTATTTCTTTAACCGCATAAGAATACAATCATAACGCATAAATCATACCTCAAGGTTAATATTCCATGTTTCATTTTTTAGGGTAATTTTATTACACAATGGTCTATCATTACAAACCAAACAAGTCAGCAACCTTTAAACCATACAATACAATTTATAATAAATAATACTCAACTAGTATATATTATAATAACTTAGCTGCACATATTCCAACTGAATCATTCCTTACTAGTAATAAGTAGAATAAGACATGGAAGTACTCGACCTTAGTCTTACCAATATCTACTAGTATCAAGGTGGCTCAGTAGAATGTTTTACATAAGTATCTACTCAATCCAATATATCATAATCAATTCTAGTAGTACGAAAAACCAAAATAATAATACCACAGCCATATAAGCCCATACTTATGTCACTACAGAGTTATACTGAATCCATTCAACATAACTAATTACAATCAACTCAAGAAGATTCAAATTTGGAATAATAATATTACAGCCATATAATCCCATACTTATATAGTTGTAACATTATATCCAGTCCTCCCAACATTTATAGGCCTCTTGTTCAGTGGATTCCCCATAAAAAATATTGGCACAAATTTAAATTTAATGGGGCCTCTAAGGGAAACCCAGGTACTTTTGGTGGTGGAGGGCTCATCAGAAACTAACAAGGACACACAATAGCTTCCTATGCAAGCCCTATGGGGAGACAATCTAACCATTATATTGAATCCCTTGCAGCTCTCTGGGGAATTAGAACATTAGGGATCTCAACATCTACAAATTAATTATTGAAGGGGACTCCTTTAATTTAATTAATAACCTTATTGGTTCCCATCCCCCTAGATAGACCATTAAATATTTCATTAGTGAATCTATGATGGTATGCAAAGGATTTTCAAAAATAAAAAATTTCATGTCTATAGAGAAGGGGATTGGGTGGCGGATTCACTTGCAAATGAAGGGGTCATCATGGATAAATTCAAAAATTGGTATTATTTTGAGGAGATCCCCCTCACACCCCAATCCATTATTATTAATGAAGCCAAGGAAACTTAACATTTTAATCATGTTAAGGCAGATGACAGGGCATGTGTGGAGAAATGATTGTAGTTACTCTTGCCTTATACTAATGTACTCTCCCAAATGGCTCATTTTTCATGGCCTTTTGATCCCGAGCCTGTCCATAAAGTACTTTATTTGCATTCCTCATCCAAAAGGGTTGGGTCCTAAGGAAGTTTCATTTGCAGGTACCCAAGACTCTTCGGTTTGGATATTTCATAACCGCACTCAAGATGATATTTATTTATTTACTAAGTCGACTACATAATGAGGGGTCCTCCGTGAAAATTGGATCCCATAGAGGATACCTCATCACGGGATAATGCATAATTTTGGAATATCTTAAGCTTTGAAGGTTTTACCGACGTTATGCAGATGATTAAGGGAAACGATGTCCACATCTCCTTGGATTTTATAATTAAATTGAAGGATATGGTCATCCATTTCAAGGAAAATGAATTTACCATCACAAAATAATTGATTTCTTTCATCACTGACATGAGCATGGAAGGAGTGAAGTTTTTTCGAAATAAATTCGATAAATATGCTAAAGAACAGAGGTTCCTGATTGGAGACAATACCCTACAAATTGACTAATCTAGAATCCTCTACTGATCCATCCCTAAGCCCTATAATGAAGTTGCAAAAATGGTGGTTGGTTATGTCACTTTGGAAGGAATATTCTCAATGTTTCCCTTGCATCATCTTGTCTTGTTGAATCACTTCCGATGTGCATACAAGGTGAGATTTCCCGTTTACATTATGCATTCTCTTGAAAATTCTATTAAGGAAGTTCCTGTTCAAGTCCATATACATGTCCTTCCCTTGCACCAAGGGGTTATCTTCTTGTTGCATCATTATTTCCTTGATGTTTTTTCTTCCGACCCAGCTCCCTCTCTACCCCCTCCCCCTCAGCAATCGAGAATTAGGTCTAAGAACCTTAATGTCCATGAGCCACTTTTTTACCCCCCGGAAAAATGAATTCTTTGCAACAATTCCAAAGGAAAATACAATATAGGAGTGGATATCTTGATAAATTTTATTAAATATCCTCATCCCCCCCTTCTAACTCTGGTCTATTGGTGTAGGTCAAACACCATGCTGAGATTCTTAAATAATTTGAAGAGAATGTGGACATGGTGATCAAGGAACGCCTTAAAACTAGTGCGGATCCCTCTATTCTCTCTAAGTTGAAGAAGAATATGAAGAATCTCTCTACTCACCTGCTGGAGCTAGAGGATAGAGTTACTCACTTAGAATAAATGTAATCCAACCATCTTGTTATTCATAGGGCAGTGTTGGATTATATTCAGGTCTATGATGCGAGTGGAATTTTGGAGACCGCTTGGAAGAAGAATAATCTTAAGAAGAAAGCACTCATCAAACGAAGTGAGGACATGGTCATGCAAACTGCTACTAATATCTACAAAATTATGAAGATTGCTCTCGAAGTTTTTAACAAATCCCTAGGTTAGACTAGTTTTTTGTTTGTGTTTTGTTGTTTGGTTGTTTTTATGCTCCTATTTTGTTGTTTTATGTTGGTTCTGGGCTTCTTATAGGCAGTTGGCCCCTACCTTAGTTTACTATATGTTTATCTATATTTGTGGCTTTCTCTTGGGGTGTGGCCCCCATGTTTCAAAAAAAACCACTTTGGTGTTATTATAGCATCTGGTGTTTGAGCCCTTTTTTACCATAGGGTATGGTCCCTCCAAAACCATTTACTGATACAAAATAAACATTATATCCAATCCACAGAAGTCTGTAAACATAACTTCTACAATTAGTATATTTCTTATTAGTCCATTAATACCTTAAAAAGGTATAGGTCTTTTCATCATACATCTCTAAGTTATATATAATAATAACTTGTAAGAATTAAGGAAAAATATAATTCATAACTCAGCATACAGTCTTGTATAATATTTAATACAACACATCAAATTGAGTTAATTCCTATTACATTCAGTCGTAATAAGATCCAAATTCAAGTAAGGCCACAACCCAAACTTGAACATACTTATATATATAAGTCCGTACTTCCTTAGCCTTTCAATGTAATTGATATAAATTAAGCATCCATTATTATATAAGTCATACTTAGCTATATCATCAAAAAAAGATTACATACTTAGCCAAACAGTCACCTCATAATGAAGTTATGAGTTCTTAAATATAATCATACATCAATAGCACAAGAGAATAGGTGTCTACTTCACAGTCACACATTTCGATTTGATCATTTGAAAACTTAAACAATATCTCAAAATGTGCCTTCCCTGTTAGAGACTTCTTAGTTTAAGGTAAAGGCTTCATAGTATTTAATCATTAGGCAAGATATAGTCAATCATTCGTTCCTTATAACCTAGATATTTCATATATCACATATCTGCCACTTTGACATATCTTACTCATCTTACTCTTAAATGATCCTAGTTTGATCAAAGAACACTATTGACTTGGTTTCCTAGGCATAATGATCCATCAACAAAGTTTATTAAGGAACTCTTAACAAGCATTGACTCACAAATGATTAGTGATAGTCTATTTTCCTATCCTTAAGAAGGAGGTCTGTAGTTTTGTAAAAGACCAAGAAAAGTTTCTTACCTTAAATCTTACAAAGTGACAAGTAAAAAAGTTACTTTATAATAATATAAGCCTTGCCATCAACAGACAACAATGTTTCAATAGACTGAAGGTTAGGATAGATACTTGCAAAGAATTCATTTATATATGACTTAGTGGATACAAATCTGTATTCGACAATAGAAATACTAAGTTACGGATTTCAATAAGATTTATTCCTATATGTGCCTGAGATCTGGAATGAATCCACTAACAATGAATGTTATTCATTTCAACCAGAGTCTCACCTCCAAATAATCACTTAAAGGAGCAACAAAATCTATCACTACCTGTCATTATATCTGCATGAATTGATATTCGCAATAGAAGTTCAAGGTGGAGAACTCAGAACAGGTTCTTATATAAATATAAATCACAAAGATTACCTGAATAATGGTGGGGTTACTATTTCTACATGTCTTAGATAGAAAGAAGATGAACCCCATATTGAAAATAATCAATAATTATCAATTTTGTCACCAACGATTGAACAAGTACAGTTAAAACACCACAGATTGTATACCCTATGATTTTCCCATTTACATATAAATATGGATTCGGCGTCAAAACCCAATCATTATTTTCCAAAATTCATATATAACCTTCAGGGTCATTTGATTCAATGAATCATAAGAACATACAAATTTTAGCTGAACACCCATACCCATCTTACGAAATTCATTCATATGAAGTAAAATCGTATTACCCATATCAAGTTGTAGGTATAAGAATAGATATGAAACACAAGGAAGGTGAAAAGTCCCTTGAATCCCCTCAAAAGAGAAAAAATTCTACCTTTTAATGATAGAATGATTTTAGGTAAATATATAAATGGTAATAAAACTTATTCCAAAAACCATGGTTCTCTATATTAATACAGATATACACACACACACACACACACACACACACACACTTGGATTTAGTGTGGTACCGAATCAATAAAAGTCATAAAGACCCCAACAGATGTTTACAGAAAAATATTCATAAATAGATGCACACATCGACTTCTCCAATTAGGGAAAAAAACAAATACACCTCAATTACTTCTAGATAAAACCCTATTCGATAGTGTATAAATCAAAACTAAGCTCAAAAGATCAAGGAATAAATTACTGTAGATATCTGACAATAATCCAAATACGAAATGGGTTAAATTATAAAGAGAGGGTAGGAACTATTCATGCTTGAAATTATGAAGGATTTCTCTTGCTTTATCCAAGATCAAGGCAACTGAGACCTCCTTCCACACACAGACCCTTCCAAAAAAGCTTCTTCCTTCTTGTTATTTCCTCACGGTTTGCAACTTTGAAGCCTCTAAGCCATACCAAAGAAACATTCCTTCTCCCAAAAAAATCATAACCTACCCTCCATTTACATCACAATTTTTATAGCACCCAGTATCCCACCTCCTACATAAAACTTCTATATAATGCATAAATGGAGTGGATTTTCCCAAAATTGGCTCACCATGGATTCACATGTAGAGCTCAATAGTTAATCATAACAATGGAAAAAAATAACTAGGGTTAGACCAAAGTGAACCGATGGTGATCTCTCTGAGGTTCACAACTGGATATTAGTTCTTGCAACTGCCACTTAATGTATTTTAATAAGTTTCACTAAATTCCTACTTCAAGAGTGGCAGTGATGGAGTTTGGATAATCCATCATTGGTATGCTAACAAAAAGTTAATCCAAAATAGAATAACTTGAGTTCAATCGCTTGTCAATTTTATCTTAATGTATGGGTTGAATATATTGAATTTTTTTATAATTAAACAATCAAGTAGTAAACCCAATGTAATGCATGGTTGTTTGACGATTTCAATCCATAGCACAATCCTTAAAATTCATGTGACACATTTACATTTCCATTGCATGGGTTACTTAGACCCTACTACTAATCATTTTTTATAAAAACATTATTTCCCAATCATTCAACAACACCACGCCTTAATATGGTTTAAGTACCTTATTGCTATATTATAATCAACCATACCTATACAAGCTTCATCCTTATCATCGAATAATTTTCCTTTCAACTTATCAAGGTGAGGTTGACTATACCAAGTAATTACTGATGTAGCCTAGAATTTTCCCAGAATAATCCAGGCACACTGGGACATCACTTAGTCTAGACTGAGTGCTCACCTGTAGCAAGCAAAGGTACCAGGCCCCCCCCTTAGAGTTTCTTGTGCAAGATGTGAACACGATGAAGAGTTAATGCATTTTATGGATGTCATTATTCCCTTCATTTAATCAACTCTTAATTGATGCCATATTCAAACCAGAGATGTGTCTAACGTTGTATGCAAGAAGAAGAATTTTAGTGATCTAGTAATTTATTGTAGGTATTTATTATTTTTATATTTCCTAGGGGGTTTTTTGCAGTGTCCTTAGGATTCCCTAGAAAAATCCTTATTAAAACTATACTACAAGAAACTTGCTGAAATAAACACTCATTGTTGAAATAAATAAATCTTCAGAATTAAACGTGCTACTAGAAATGAAACACACTTTTGCAAAATGAAAAATATTACTGGAAGTAAACACACTCTTGCATAATGAAACAAATTTTTGGAAATAAATACACTCTTGTAGAATGAAACAAATTGCTGGAAATAAACACACGTTTGAAAATGTTGTTGAAATTTTTTGCAAGGAAATAAGAATATAACCTATAACACCTAAAAGGAAAAATACATGATATAATTTAACTGAAGAATCAAAAAGCATTTATAGAATTAACCCTCAACAAATTTACATGACTCGCTTAGAAATTTAAATACTAATAAAAAAACAATCCCACTTCTTGGAGGAGCGTGCCCTTGCTTCACCTTGAATCAGGAGTTTAAAAAGTATGATTCTCTCAAAACAAAATGGTTATCTTATTACTGAAAATGTTTTCTCTTACAGACTTTACTGTATGTCTATCATATATATAGATATATATTCTAATCTATCTATAGGTCCTTATATATGTTTTATCATCTGAAGATGCATTTATAATCACAAGTTCTTAATAGTTGTCCATCTATCAATAGGTTTCCATGAAACAAAATAGTGCTCAAAGTAGATGTGGAAGTTAGGAACCTTTCTGGACACATGGCTTCTTGATCATGCATACATATTTATGGGGTCAGAAGAATCGGTAATTTGTTGATATGCTCCTGATTGGAAGGCCCATTGATTTCTCTATCACCGGATGTTGTCAAAATAAATAGATTCCCATTGACTTTAGAAATTTGGAGAAGTTCTTGAACCAAAGGGAACTATTCTGGAACTAACTGTGAAAGTTCTAGAGCTAAGTGTAGGAATTTTGGAACTAAGTGCCAAAGTTTTGAAACTAAGTATGAAGGTTCTGGAACTAGGTGATAGAGTTCCTTTGATGTGTGATGGAGTTCCAGAACTAAGCCTAGAGGTTCCGGAGCTAAGCCATATTGAATCCAATGCTCCCAAAAACGTGTTGTTTGCTTCATACTTTGTTCTTCTGACTGATTGTGACTATTTTTATTACAAAAAATGAATTTCCACACACTTTGTTAGGAATTACAAAGTTTTTAGACATTAAAACTAGATCTAACAAAATATGGACAATTACATCCTAACTTATACTAGATCAAACGAAAGTCACTAAATGCAATCAAACTTGATAAAAATGAGAGTAAAATAAGACCATTTATTACACATTGATGAGTCATATTTTGGCCTTATCAACATTCAGATCCATAAATAGTATAAACTTTCCATGAAGCATATTCTAGATCTAGATCTCAAAGAATCATGAATCAAAAAAATAATGAAATTAACCATGCAATAACTAGTTACAGTCATGTTTGACACCATTATTTATCGAATACACTCCATTATGTTAAATAAAGTATATACACAAAAGCTTCTTACAATAATTAGTATCATAGCTCATGCGTGGATCAGTTTTGGCAGCATAACTCCATTACAGCTCATACACAGTACTCTCTCTAATCTACATAGATTACTACATATTTATAAGGCTGGGGACTTTCCCTTCACTGCTTACATAATTCCCAAAATAGGTCGCATGCTGAAAATAGCCATGCAACTTTACAATAATAGACACACACGCAAGTGTGCAAATAATAGATCTATTCTAGTTAACTAGTAGTGGTAATCCTATTATTAACTCAAACTCATGCAAAGCGCTTAGTAGACGCTCTTCCAAAAATAGAATTTTTGTGTCGTGAAAGTTTCCAACTTGTTGTGTGCTCTATACATTATCTCATAAAATAGCTCGTAACCATGAAAATGGCTGTCCAAATTCATTTTGTCTTTCCCGCGCGTGTCCTTCCCTATCCTTCTATGCCTTCAAATATGCCTTGCTACCGTGCACGAATCTTTTGTGTGCCTTATTCTTAGTGTCATACTTCGTCTTCTCAACATTACCCCACACTAAACTGCATTGCCACCCCAGAAATGGTTTCCTCCTGATGCCTCAAAGAGTAATAATGGAAGAATATAAAGAATTAATTATTGTACAAAGAAGAGATTTTACTCTCCATTACCGTCATCTTCCACCAAGAGAATCTACTCAGGATACTCTTCCTTAATTTCAACTTATAAAGCTTGTCAATCATCCAATGTGTTCTTTATCTTTTCTGGTACATTTATAGCGATGCCCTCCAACTCATCCTAGGTCATCTCTCCCTTCTCATTCTACAATACTATGACAACACTAGTCATAGGAGACATCCTTCCTTCTAGAAGATCCATCTTTTGCGCTATAATTTTCCCGATTTCATCCATCCTTTCCTTATGGGGGTCTTGGGATACTACAAGGGCCTCATGCTTTTTCTTGAGTAGTGCTAATCTCTCCGCGAGCCCCAAAGTATCATATTTCATTTCCTTCAAGACTTCATTGTCTTCTACCATCGTCCTGATTCTGATTACTTCTTCTGGAGCTGCACAAATATTCAAATCTTGGTATGCCTTCTTCAACTCTTCCTACAAGGTTTTGAGTAAGGATTCGTAAGATGATTTTTTTTAACTACTGAGGCCCTTGCTCTCTCTGTTTCTTGTTCAAGGTCCTTTTGTGATGGCATCGGAATGGGTCCATCCTTAAGTACCAAATTAACTAATGTGCGCACATAATGCATAGCCGAAGGAAACTTCTCAGGTACTTTTGACTCTAGGTGCGGTCTTGCTTTCAAGACATAGTATCCAATTTATTCTTCCATACATTTGAGGGCCTCGTTCTTTTTCTGCTCCAAGTCCTTTTATCCTTGTAGAAACATTATTTCTACAAATTTGGCCATGTTATCTTCTCATAGTGCTCTAATAGTGGCAGCCTTATCTATGTTCCTCCACGCCACTTCTGTAGATACCTTAACTAAGGCATTGTTTACCTGCTCATTGGAAATGAGAGTGGGCTTTATAGTCATGTGTCTACTCTGTAGCACCTTATTCATTCTTTGGGACACACATGACTCCTCACATACATCAAAATTAGGCTCATCTAAGTGAGTTTTCGTTGACTAGGATAATTGTTTCCTTGTGTGCATAGTGGTCGCTTTCTGGGTCCATCAACTCCCATCCATACAACTCCTTAAGGCCCACTATATTCTAGAATCAGGTGCAGAAAAATTTACTTATGTCCTCGTCATAGCCCATATGCAGATCATTGTATTATCCACTTGTTCACTTCATTTTTGGCCCCTTAGGTACCCTGAGCGCCAAGGTTTAGAGTTAGATCTTGGATGTTCTGAGTATTATCATGTTCCAATTCTCTTACCTCTTTCCATCCTTCCTCTTTATCCTTTATATATTCATCCCTGAGTTCTTCCACTTCTTTAGGTTATACAAAGGATTCGGGCACACTCTCTGTAAACTCCTCCACCTCCTCATTCAACTTCAGCTTCCTCATTTTCCTCCCAGTTGTCTCTTTTTAAGGAGATAATCACGGTAACCTCCTAACAGAATGAGGAGTTCCCATGCCTTGTATCCTTGTTCTTCTGAAAACCCTCTTGAAATGGATCTCTCCTCCAATTGCTTCCAATTCCTCTTCTTGTTGTTGTACCTGAGGTGAGGTACATACACACTCATTCTCCATTCTATTTGTGGGCTACCTCCCGCCTCTATGTTCTAAGCCACCACTATCCTCCCTCTCTTCTTCATCCTCATCCACCACTATAGTTTTTGTAGGCTGTGGGTCTGGCACATTCTCTATCATGTGCTTACCTTTAGGTAGCCCTGGGAGTGTGAACTCATTTTCTACGTATTTTTTATTCTCCAAATTAGGCTTAAGCTAAAGGTATACGAGCACTGCTCTAATGTCCCCAATTTCTAATTTTATAGGCTTCATGCTTATAACATCTAAAATAGGCCTCTCAACATAGGTAGTATGCCTAGATATACATATGTTTTCCTCAAAGTGTGGTAGTCACAGTCTACCTTGTTTACAATAAAACTCAGGCGGCGCGCATCAATAAAATGGTGGACTGATACCTAGAAGTAGTGCATATGACAGTTTACACCATAGGATCCATGTCACATCCCTCATAAAGAACCGCGTAATGCAAAAGTGTTGTTACACCATGAACTGTATTGAATTTCCAAATACCAAAGGTAGCTCCTTGGGGATGCGCCACTCCTCTTCAAATATTGTGTGGATTCGATCATACCGCATCTCCACCCTTTGTTTAAATGACCCACTCATTGAACCTTCACATAAATACTTGTCAAAGCTCTCTGTAAGGGAATTTTTTCCATGGGATATTCCCAAATCTTGTTCTTTGGCCCATCGGGCACTCCAATTTCCATAAATACTAAATAAAGTAAGATAACACCAAAAATGATCTTATCACCTATGCACACTTCTTTGATGATGGTTTCTGCAATGTAGCCTGCTATGTTATAGACTACTCCCTAAGACTTCTTCCTCACGACATGGAGCCATATTGTATTCACCTATGACCATATCTCCTGATCATTCAACTTGGTCACTAGATTCACATTTGCTTGTACCACTAGGTACTTCTTTAATTTATCAATGTCCATTCTACGCGAACCCTTTTTGTACCCCAACTCTTTCTGTGTCTCCATGATTGCTGCTTTATCAGTCAGATCACTAGCCAGGTCTACCCATGTGCCTTTTAATCATGTCAATGTCGAAATCAGGTCTACTGTAATCCTTACCCTTCATTCAGAAAAATAGAAGAAGTCCTCATGGAATCTGCTCATAAGATACTAGTATAAAGGTTCATAATTACCAAAATAAGGGAGCTTGTACAACTGATAGACTCCTACCTATTACAATAATTTCTCTCTAGCATCATTGTACACTGGAATATCCTCCATTGTGTTCTTGTTAGTCTTTGTACTCAATAATGCATATAATTCTTTCTTGTCATCAGAAGTGTGGTGGTTGTAATCACTCACCTTATAGCTGTGGATGTGGGAATCCCACTCTTGCCCAATTATCACACCCTCTAGATAGTGCATCTCTGAGAAATTACTCGCGAGATTAATTTCAACTTCTATTTCTACTTTCTTCTTTCCTTTGGCTCCTACAGAAGGTGCTTTCTTTAGTGCCATCTGAAAAATCTCAACTTTCTATCCTCTGTAGTGAGCAATTCAAAACCCTAGCTTGAATTCGCATGCCTTAGTTTGAAACCATGTGCCCTAGCTCTTTCTCAACGCATTTGGTTCACTCAAACCCTTCACCAATGGGGACACAAGCTTCTTCTATGCACAAATCCAATCTCCATGTCTGGTTTCACAACTCTTCGCACCTTAACACGACTCACTCAGCTCATTAGCACTTAGCTGACTCAAAAACTTGTGATCACAAAGGCAAAAATGATCTTGCATCACATCCTTATATATATTTTCAAAACATTAGTACATTTATTTTTGCTTCACCTACCAACAATCCTCTCACTAAATGACCATTTTCACTCTTCCCGCATGGTACATCCTCGCTCCCAAGCTATAACCTTCTAGCATGCCTTCCCACCTTATGGCCACAGACTTCTCTTCAGTGCACTTCCATGCGCCTGAATACCATGCCACTACTCCTTCTCTTGGTAGTCTCCATGGCCTCTGATTACCTCGTGTTATACTTATTCCTTCATTTATCTCACTCTATGGTCCTTGTTTGGAAGTAATCTCCTTTATAACAAGTCTCCAAACTTAAATAATACCTTTAGCAGTTTGTTCCTTTATGTGTACCCATTTGTCAATAGCGACCCCACATAAATGGTATGTGTAGTCCTCTGTGCATAAAAAATCTTCAACTGGTAATTAGCTTCCAGCACGCAAACACGCTTATTACACCAAAAACCAACTAAAATCACAAAACATAGTGATGAAGAAGGAAATACATTAAGGGAATACATAAACAAAAACCTAATCTAAATGGAAACATTACCTCATTACAAACACTAAGAAGACTTATTTATAGTAGGGCTTCAACCTACTCCCATTGAAGTAACCAGGTAACCGTATTCCATCAAATGCCTCTAATTGAAAAACACATGTTTCAAGTATGTGAGTGATAACATACGGTCCCAACCAATGTACTTAAAGTTTTCATGGATGGTGCAGAAAATTAGAATCATAAGGGAGCACCATTTGTCCTATCTCAAAATTTTTTGCCATGATGTGCCTGTCATGCCATGCTTTCTTCACGGATTTTTCTTGCTTCTGACTCCATCATGCTATTTCTCTTCGCTAATCCAGCTTCATCAATTTTTTAATTCATTCTTCTAATGCTTTCTCATCAATTAGACCTCCAGCACACGTAATACGTAAATAAGGTAACATGAATTCCATAGGAAGAATTTCTTCTGCACTAAACACCAATTAAAAGGGTGTGGCCTTATTCAACCACTTGTATGTTGTTCTATACGCCCAAATCATGGTAGAAACTTTATCATCCCAATCTTTCCTTCCAACATCAAAATTTTTTTTCAATGTCTAGATCAAAATCTTGTTGAAAGCTCTAGCAGTATCATTTTCCTGAGGATGATATGGTGTAGTCTTATGGTGTGCAATCATGAACTCTTCCAATAGAATTCTGATTGTCTCATTCAAAAAGTGTGTGCCCCTATCACTTGTCAAACTCAATGGGCATCCATACCTTATAATAAAATTTTCCCATAAGAACCTGGTTGTTGTAGTTGTTGTACAATCCTTGGTGGGTGTTGCTTCTTCCCACCTTGTGAGATAATCTATGCAACTAATGACGTAGCATGACCCAGTCCTACACGCGGCTGGTGAAATAGGATAGGCTTTACAATCCTTGTAGAGGGCCTCCCACCATAATCTAGCAAGTAGAATCTTGTGCACAATGGCATCACCTACATAGTGCCCACCTACAATACCACCATGATCCCCTTCCATAATATTTGTGCACTCATGCTCCAATACACATCATCGCAATACTTCATCTTGGCCTAACTTGTATATGTCACCACTGATCAACATAAAAGGTGTTCCGCAAATTGCAAGTTATTTCTTCTCTAAGGATTTTAGTCCTTTTGGTGCCACACCTATTCATAGAAAAACAAAAATATCCTCCAATTCTGAAGGCACGTGATGTAACCTATATAATTGTGCATTTGACATTGTTCTCCTAACTGTATCCTTGATAAATGGTCTAGGCCAGAATTAATTTTCCCTTGTAAAATCAAATTCTTGGAATAAAATCACCCATCGACATATGTAGCCCTATAAGACAGGACTATTTACCAAGTATTTCAATTCCATTTAATTGGTATAAAATACAAATGGTGTTGCTACTAGGTATTGTCTGGATTTATGTAGTGCATAGCTCATGGATAGGTTTTGTGTTATGTTGTTGTATAATTCTGCTCTGCATGAGTCAAATTTCCACTAGAAAAATAGATAGGATGATCTATAATACCTTCTCCATGATGAGCTAACACCACACCAATGGTCATGTCAAAGGCATCCGCATGTACATGAAACAGTTGGTCCCACAAGGGAAAGAAAAAAATAGGCATTGTAGTAAGTCTCTCCTTTAGTACCTCAAATGTGTATTGTTGTGTTTCTTCCCAATAAAATGTCTTTTTTCCTTTTAGTAACTCCTCCAACGGTGTGGCAACTTTAGCATATCCTTTGATAAATTTTCTATAATACCCTATGTGACCCAAAAATCCACGCACCTCACTCTGACTAGTAGGTTATTTTAGGCCGACAATAACTATAACCTTAGTTAGATCTACTAACAAACCTTCCTTGTAGATAATATGCTCTAACAAAGTGCCAAAAGGTGTAGCAAACACACACTTTTTGATGTTCAAAGACATGTTTAACTATCTACATATTTCAAACATTAAGTTCAAATTTCTACAATGATCCTTAATAAGCCCATACACCGTCCAATCATCCAAGTAAAATTGCAAGAAAAGATGAATAAAATCTTGGAATGTTTGAACAACTATTCACAAAAATACAGTAGGCATGTTTTTCAGACCAAGGGGCATCATAGTATATGAAAAAATTCCCCACTCAGTGGTGAAAGTTGTTGTTTATTGATCCTTCAGTGCAATCGAGACCTTATGATACCCATAAAATCTATCTGTAAAAGAATAGATCTCACGCCCTACAATTCCTTCTAATATCTCCTCTCTAAAAGGTGTAGGAAATGGATCAGTCACACATGCAGCATTCATGTCTCTATAATCCACACAAATATTGATCCGACCATATTTCTTTATACTGATCACCATTTAACTAACCCATTCTGATTCTTCTAGGGGCTTAATGATGCAAGAGTTCAACATTTTGTCAATTTCTTCCTTGACTTTGACGCTCAGGTTCGGGTTCATCCTGTAAGGTTTCTTCTTGATCAGGCATGCACCTTCCTTAAGGTCTATTAATTCATGGTATCCCCTAGGAAATAAATCCTAAAAATCACGAAGCAACTCCACGATTTTTTCTAGTTCAGATTCAGACCAATAATCTCCAATTATTGCCTCTTTAGGTTCAACATCCATACCAATATTCACTTTCTTGGTACTTATAAGTTCATGATAGGCACATGTGTTGTTATCTACACTATCCAAGACCTCGCGTGCACATGTTGAATGATATATATTCAATTATTCTACTTCTTCACCATCCACTATGTAAACCGTCTTCCCTTTTTCTTTCTCAAAGCAAGCACACTTAAGTAGTGTGGCATCTGTCTTTGTTCCTTTAGCAAAACGCATTCCTGAGTCATTTCCATCAAATAAATCTTAAATGGGTTCTTCCATCTTTACATAGTCTCCCATGGTTAACCACTTTATAACCCTTAATGCCTCTTCTCCTGGAGGTTTACTAGAGAAGTAGTCAAAAGTCTAGACCATACCTATAATCAAATCCTACCAATTTCAAGTTTCTCTATGTAGCTCTGCATATACATACCAAGTGAGTGCACAACCTTGTAACTTAGTGGAATAAAGTTTGTGCACCCATAGCGAAGGTTGTAAAGCTTCTTAACCTTATGTCCAGAGCCTCTCACACTGCTGAATGTGGTGCTGAACAGGTTGATTACCATGATATGAGCAGATTTGTGTTGGTGAATTTCTCTTGGAAAATTGAGTTATAAGAGCAATCCTAACTTCATTCTATTCTACAAGATTATCCCTGTGAACCACCCACTAGCACGTTGTTGTCCCATACAAGGTATATGCTAGCATACTTCTTCTTTCCAACTGGTCTATCCATTTTTCCTCCATGGCATGTAGGAATACCATAGGGTCTCCTTTCGTAGTGTACCAAGGTTTTGATTTGTCACCTATTCTCCTGACCCAACGAGATTTGATTTTCCACGTAAATGTTCTCCTTACTTTGCGTCCAACCATCTCATAAGTACCATGAGACCAATTATCACAAGCAATACTTGTAGTATTGTTAATAGACTATGCATCTTCCCACTAAAGGATTCCTTCTTTAGATGGCTCGAGCACTTCTGGGTCCCAAATGGCGTGTACATAAATCCTATTTAGATCTTCCTCACTTAAACGCTTAACATAGGGTGTAGATTTTCCATCTGTTAAAGGGATAGTAACTATTTCTTCCTTGTTTTCAAAACTGATATATCCCTTGTTGAACTGAAGATCAACATTATTTTCATAACACCAAGGGCATCCAAGTAAAGCTAGGAAACTATCTGCTTCTGCAAGTGCTAAAACCTCAAAATCCCCAGTGAACTTGGCCCCTTATATAGTAATGGATGCATCTTTTAAAAATCTGATAGGAGTGGCCTTAGTTCGATTAGCCATAAATAATACATTAGAAGATGGCTGCAATGTAGGTCTCCCCATTTGTACCCATACATCTAAAGTAAGCACATTTACTTTCATGCCTATGTCAATCAATATATTACTCAAGAGACATTTGTCAACAACAACATTCATATTGATTTCCTTGTCATAGTCTAAGCTATGGGGGGAAGATTTTCATGCAGGATCTAACACCCATTCTCAGTATTAGCACACAGAGTGTTTCCCTTTAGCCAACTCCCTAGTAATGGAATAATATTCTCCTGGTGCAAGATTCTGCATACCTATTTCAAGTCATCAATATATGAATGGACTATCTCTAACTCCTTCTTTATTTCCATCTTCCATGATTGCTATTTTGAACTCTGTATTTCACCCTAAAGATTTCTAAGGACCTCC
The DNA here is from genome assembly GCA_019776745.2 of Taxus chinensis. NCBI lineage: Eukaryota > Viridiplantae > Streptophyta > Pinopsida > Cupressales > Taxaceae > Taxus > Taxus chinensis. Next base: position 684,513,840 of record CM034147.1, on the reverse strand, counting down.
ATAGTCTCTTGATAACTCCTTCTGGTGCGTAGGATCTGGGTATCTTGCATGCAAAACTTCCTCCTTAATGAGAGTATGATTCTAAGATAACACCTCTCTAGTGCACGCAACTTCAGCGCGGGTGGTGATCTTTACAAGAAATACCTCATGTTCCCGTTCCAATTTGGGCATCCACTAATTTTCCATAGTGTATTGTATCCTAACCATCCATGCACCTTTATTTTTTGTTGATGTTGTTTACTAATATGCTCATATAAGTTTGGGAATTCCTCATAGCTATGATTCTTTCCACAGAAATAACATGTAATATTCTGGGGACATTTGTGCCTATACTGGTCATGTGATCTGCATGTAAATCATGTTCCCTGAGGGAATTCACCTCATCCACCACCACGGCCTTGACCTCCAAATCTACCACAGTATCCTCGACCTCTGCCACGTCATCCATCATAGCGCCGTTCGTTTCGATCATAATGCGCTTGATTGTGGTTTTGATTCTGATGCTCACCTTTACTCTTAGGGTTATTTAATACTCTTGTCTATCGCACACCAATATCTATAGCATCATGGATCTCACCAATCAACCTGTAGTCTTCAGTATCATGATTCGTGGACTAGAAAATATTACAATAACATGATACATTCTTCCTTATTGTGTGTTGTAATAATGGGAAACAGCTAGCATCATGGTTCAAGTTACATGTCTCACGGTCTAGAAATAATAAATGTATTGTTCTGCAGGGACAACTATCTTTGGTGTGCCCCTCCACTTCACAGTTTGTACACCAAATCCCAGAGCGCGTCTCATGTGCCAAATTTGCCGATAGTTTCTCAAAAAAATTTTACCATGGCTGCAATCTATGGTTCCAAGAATGGGTTGACTCCAATGTCTATACTCCCAAATGCCTCATGATGCAAATCATCTTCAAGGGCTTCGCATGGATCAGTGTATGTCTTATGTGAAAAATCCCTTCTAAAAGGTGTGATAAGACCTCCAACGAACCATTATGCATATTGGCTTGCATGAATATAAAAAAAATCTTAGATAAATTTTTTTTTAAATGGGCATCATGATGGGTGTTGTTATTCCCTTCATTTAATCAACTCTTTGTTGATGTCATATTCAAACTAGGGTGGTGTCTGAAGCTATATGCAACAAGAAATATTAGTGATCTAGTAACTGAATGTAGGTATTTGTTTTCTTTTTCTTTATATTTTCTGGGGGATTTTCTCAATGTATTGAGGATTTCTTAGCCAAAACCTTATTGAAATCAAACTATGAAAACTTGTTGGAAGTAAATACTCTCTGCAGAAATAAATTGCTAGAAATAAACACACATTTGCATAATATAATAGATTGTTGTAAGTAAACACACGTTACAGAAATAAACACACTTGCATTGGAAATAAACACACAATTGAGAATGTTGAAAGATAATTGCAAAGAAATAACAATCCAAACTAGAATGCCTGTAGGAACAAGTATACAACAAATTTCAACTTAAGTAATCAAAAGCATTTACAGAATTAATAGATCTATACTATTTTCTATGGAAATATAAATACCAATAAAATGAAGATCTTTGTTCTTAGAAGAGTGGGCCATTGCTCCACCTTGAAATAGGATTTGAAAACTTAATATACTCTCAAAATAGAAATGGCTATTTTATTGATAAAATGTTTTGTATTACAAAAACGTATTGTCTCTTTCTATTTCTTTGTGTCTTTTTCTATGTATACATATATCTATATATCTATCTACATGTATTCATATATATACTTCTTCCATAGGTGCATTTACATCCATAGTTGTCCTACAGATTCAGATAGAACTGAATCATGCCCAAAATAGATGTTGAATTGGATCATGGCTAGATGTACTACTGTATGATAGTTATCCCTGGATCTGTGAGTATGAAGAATCAAAAATATTCTAATGTTATCTTGATAGAAAGTATCATGGATTTCTAAATCACCGGACATTTTGAGAATAAAAAAATTCTCACCGGTTGTGGAACTTTAGATAAGTTCCGAAACTAAAGGAAATCATTCTAGATCTAACTGTGAGGGTTCTGGAGCTACATGTAGGAGTTCTGGAACTAAGTCTGAAAGTTCTGAAACTAAGTCTGAAAGTTCTTGAACTAAGTGATAGATCTCGTAACTATGTAATGGAGTTCCAGAACTAAGTCTGGAAGTTCCAGAACTGATCCGTATTGAAATCAATGCTTCCAAAAACATGTTGACTGCTTCATACTTTGTTCTTCCAACAAATTGTGACCTATTTTATTACAAAACTAAATTTCTAAAGAACTTTGTTATGAATTACAGAGTTTTTAAACGTTGTAATTACAATAAAAAAAATATGGATAGTTACATGCTAACTTATATTAGATCAAACAAAAGTCACAAAATGCAATCAAACTTTATAAAAAGGAGAGTAAAATAAGATCATTTATTGTACATTAACGAGACATATTCTAGCCTCATCATCTCCCTCGTACTTACTTGTTTGTAAGTCCTCTTATAAACTTTACTCTTCAAACCTTGGGTTGTGTATTTTGCATTCCAATTGGCTGCTTAGGTCAAATGGCTGAAACTAAATATCTCAGTGTTTTAGTTCAAAAACACTATACCCTAATCTTGTTTCTACTTTCCTCTTCCATTCCTCAAATTGAGTGCAATCTTGAGGTTATCTATTTTGACATGGAGACATGGGAGTGAGAAGAAGGGGAGGTGTTGTTCTCATTCCCATCCATATGCCCCTGTGTTTTTCATTGATTTGAGGGATTAGTGTGCATAAAGCTTTTTCTCTTTCCAAACTCTGGATCAAATTTGTGGGAGATATTACTTCCCTTCTCCTCAAGGAAACTGTAAGAAGGTCCTATAGTTTCAAACATCCATCATAAATCTACTCAAAATTTTCCACCTCATAAAAGGTGAATTCATTAATACTTTTCTATAAACTAGAAAGATGATGTGTCTTGAAATGTCTATCAAAGGCATGGGTTCGAAAATGTTTAATGAAAGCAGATGGATTACCATAATGAACCCTCATGTAGAAACCAGATGAGCTAGCTTTCAATAGATTCGTAGAATCCCTTTCATTCCATGCAATCTAATTTTGAAGAATAGAAAAAAATGCATTAAGTTGGCTTTCTCCCACATACAAATCGATCATGAATCCTGTGTTCTTTTCTAGCATAAGATTACAGAGATAGAATTCGCAGAGAAGATTTTTCTGCTCTACACTGGCTGAAGAATAGGTTGTCATGAACTAGGATTCATCTTTTATTTCATGTGGAAGGCCACATGCAATTATTGACAACTTTCAACGAATGAATTATTCTTCTAGAAACATGCTATATGCAGGAGAAGGTCTCCTACATGCAAGTAATGTTTCACTCATTATGCAAACCATTTGTATTTTTACAAGACATTTAAATTTGTCCTCCTCTTCTTTGTAAAAATTTTCTTCCCATTCCTTTCTTGATTTCTTTTAATCTTCCATATTTCTTGTCAAATCCTCATTGGATGTTTTGATTTCACTCAGTTCCCTACAAGTATCATCCCATAACTTCTTGAGTGGCCCATAAGTTATTTCATTTTATCCAGAGAGTGTTGACATAGTACTCTATCTTTTAGAAATTTTACATTCTTCCTCTTTCTCCATCATCTGTTGTTTAACTCTTGTCAAATACTCAGTCATGTCTGTGAGTTGAGTTGTTAATTCCCCAATGAGCATTTCTCTCTTTTCCAATTTGAGTTTGAGAAAGTTCAAATCCTCCTCCTTTTCTTTGATAATGAGCTCTACTCTAGACAAGAACAAATCCTATCTAACCTGATGTTTCTCTTTTTTCTTTGAAATTTCTTTAGGGGTTAAACATTCCTCTTCTAACAAAGGAAATTTCCCTTTTTGTCTCCAAGATTCCAATTCTTCTTCTTCATGTGATAGTGTTGTTGATTCACCCAACTCTTGAAAAAATTGTTCCTCAAATATCTCATCTTCTTTTTCCATCTCATTTTGGCTTGGTTCAAGAGGAGTCATGGCCATGCTGCCCAAAATATTAGTAGCTTCTTTTTCTAGCTTGTCCTGTTCTTTCATCTCCTCTGGAATTTCTCTAGACCTCTTATGAATTCTTCTTCTTTAAGGATCTTCAATATGTTTAGAAGTAGGTTTCCTCCAAGAGATTATTCTAATTTTAGCTTCTTACTCTTTCCTAAGAGAACTGTCACTGTCAAAGACAGATATTAGCTCTCATGTAGCTGTTGCAGAGGAAGGAGTTTCTTTTAAAGGTACAGTAGGTGTTGTAGTTTTAATTCTTCTGTCATATCTTCTCCTTTTTGGTATATTCTCCCCACCTATTTCCTTCTTTTCCTTTGTAGGGGCATCAATTTCCAAATTAGTTGTAGGATAAAAAGGAGTTAATATTACCCCCCTGATAATATCAGGGTTTTGCTTAAACTTGTTAAGAAATTTCTCCCATATTTCTTCTTTGTTTTTCTTTGCAAGAAAAAGGTGTTGGCACACCAAATGAACTAACCCATGATGTCTGATTGTTCCAACACCCCAATAATACTTCTGGGCCATTGTATGAATGGATTCAAAAATAAAGCCTGAAAGGTTTGCTATATATTCTAGTTTTGTAGCTCCATATCCAAGATGTATGAGCATCTTCAGGACTTCTCTTCCTACCGACCCAAATTGACCATCACAAGTTAAATACTTGACTATCCAAAATGCCACTCTATCAAAGGGTTTGGGAAAAATAGCCCTTCTAACCCCTTTTATGATTTTCTTAGTGTTGTAAATATATTGGGGTTCTATTTACCCCTCTTGTAGTAGGGTTTCAACTAGTTTTTTTAAGGTCCCTTTGACAGGATTTGGGACATGCACAATTAGTACACCAGATACATTGTTTATTGTATTCATAGAAAAAGGAATTATAATATTGCTAACCTTTATTTTGGATTGTTCTAAATTTATAAAAAATTCTCTTACCAATTCATTTTTATACTTCGAGAACTTTTTCAGGAATTCCAACCACCCTTCCCATTCAAATATAGTTGTCACTTCTTCATCTGCAAAAAGTTGGGTATCATCCTCAGGTTCCGACTTCTTTTTAATCCCCATGGTAAAGAGGGCGATTCAGATTCTTTCTCCTTCAAATTACTACTCTACCCACATTGGCTACAAAAATATTTGCTTAGCTGCGAAATGGATGGGTTTAGCTGCGGAACTATTGTGCTTAGCTGCAGAACTTGATGTGTTTAGCTGCGGAATGCAAATTTAATTCTTTTGCTTCTTCCTTAAAGTTTTTTTTCTCTACAACTGCTTCTTCATTTTATTTATTCTGCACAAATGATAGATCATGATAACATGCCGCCACTTTTGTTCCACCGACATCATCCTCAAGATTACTCTCTTTTAATCATAATGTACAATAGATTACTCATCATACCACTTTTAAATCAAATCCAACCACACATGTGAACTTTTAATCTAACCTTTAATAATTTAAAGACATAATTACCTTCCTTGATGATTTGATCCCTCCGTTATGATGAATCATCATTTCTAAAATTGAAACAAAAAGGGAAAACAGTTAGAAAAGACAGTTGTAATTTCAAGGAAGTTCCTTTTATTTTAGATTAGACATTTATTCGAGGATATCAATTGCCATTGTTGGTTTTCAATTTATCTTTGAGAGAAGTTTTTTTTGGTAAGAGAATGCCATTTACTGGTTTTCATTCCTTCCCTTTTTCTTTTTTTTTTCTTTTATTTTTGGGAAGAGAATGCCATTTACTAGTTTTCATTCTCTTCCCTTTATTATGGATTTATCCATATTATTATTTGATCATTTTGGAAGAACTGGGTTCTTCCATATGATCAAATTCTTTGTCTACTTCAATCTACCTCAATAATTCATCCTTAGTACGAGGCTTCCTATAAAGTTTTAGCCTATGTCCATTGACCAAAAGTGTCCTTTTGTTGGCATCAATGGGAAGTAACTGAATAGAACCATTGTCAAATATCTACTCAATCTAATAGGGTCCTAACCAATTGGTTCTCAACTTTCCCTTGAATTATTGGTACTTAGAATCAAATAGTAAAGCCCAATCTCCTACATTGAATTTCCTCTTCTTAATATGTGTGTCATGTCATTTCTTTCTTTGATCTTGGATTATCTTTGTCTATTGAAGTGCTTCTAACCTTAACTCATCCAACTCATTAAGTTGAATAATTCTCTCCTTTTGTGTTGCATCCAACTCAATACCTATTTTAGTTATTGTCCTCAATGTTTGTAGTTCAAATTCAATAGGTAACAAGGATTTTTCCCATAAACTAACTCATATCGTGAAAATTCTATTATAGTCTTCCAAATTGTATTATAGGCCCAAAAAGCTTCAGGTAGTCTCTTTCCCTAATCTCTTCTGCCTGATTCAACTATTTTGGTAAGGATGTTTTCTAATTCTATGTTTGTTACTTAAGCTTGTCCATTTGATTGTGGGTGATAGGGACATGAACTCCTATGATTGATCTGATAATGAATTGTGAAGGCTTGGGTCATATTAGACATGAATTGTGGCCCCTGATCTGAAACTATACTTCTTGGTGCACCAAAATTTACCATAATTTTGTGCCAAATGAAATCAGCAACTACTTCTTGAGTGGTATTTTTTAAAGCCTACACTTCTGCCCACTTTGTCACATAATTAGTGCACACAAGAATGTACTCCTTTCCTTGTGAAGGATGATTAAAGGGACCAACAAAATCCAACCTCCATCTTTCAAATGGCTCAATCACCACTTGAGGTTGCAGAGGCATTTCATTGGTAAAAGTTGGTTATCCCATCCTTTGACAAGGATCACACCGCTTGATATATCTCTTCACATCCTTGTACAGAGATGGCCAATAATAGTCAGTGCCAAGTATCTTGTGAGCTGTTATTTTCACTAAAAAGTTTCCTCCACTTGGTTCATCATGACATGCCCTCAGTATGTCAAAGATTTCATCTTCTCTCACACACCTGCATAAAACCAAATCAGGACCAGATTTAAACAATATTTCATTTAACCATTTAAATTGTCCACTATTTTTTATCAAAAATTTCATTTGTTTCTTATTGAAAGAAGAAGGAAACTTCTCTATTGTAAGATAATTTTCCATATCATCAAACCATGGTGTATCAGCTGAAATAGCAAACAATTGTTCATCTGGAAATTTTTCCTTAACTAGATCTTTCTCCCCTATAGTGGTCAGTATTGACAAGAAATCAGCTACCACATTAGATTTCTCTGGATTATCTACTATGGTAATATCAAATTCTTGTAAAAGTAATAACCATCTAATTATCCTACCTCCAACTACTGGTTTGTTCTGTAAGTACCTAATTGCTGATTTATCTGTATGTACAAATATTTTATACCCTGTGATATAATGTCTAAATTTATTAATTGCATAGATCACAGCAAGAAATTATTTTTCAGTGATAGTGTAATTTCTTTCAATGGGAGTAAGATTTTTACTGAGGTAATAAATAGCATACATCTTTATGTCCCAAAACTACACCAATGGAGTTATTTGAGGCATCTATTTGAATGTGAAAAGGTTATTCCCAATTAGGTCCTCTCAATATTGGGGAAGTGATTGATTTTTCTTTGATTTCCTCAAAATCATGCTGACATCTTTCATGCCAAATAAATTGACAGTCCTTGGTAAGAAAATAAAACATGGGGGAAGTAATTTTACTAAAATCCTTGATAAAGCGCCTAGAGTATCTACAATGCCCTAAAAATGACTTGATATCTGTGGGGGTTTGAGGAATAGGTAAGTCTGAAATAATTCTGATTTTGTTTTGGTCAACTTGAATTCCTCTTTTTGAAATGTGGTGTCCTAATACAATCCCCTCATCAACCATCATCAAACACTTCTCATGACTAAGAGACAAATGGTGTTGCTCACATCTTGTTAATACTCTATCTAAATTCCTCAAAGCATCATCAAATGTGTCTCCATGTACAGTGAAATCATCCATGTATACCTCTACATAGTCATTTGTTAGGTCTGCAAAAATTGCTAATAGATCTCTTTGGAAAGTTGTCGGAGCATTACATAATCCAAATGGTAATACCCTATAGGAAAAGGTACCCCATGGACATGTAAAGGTATTTTTTTCTTGAACCTCAACAGCAACTCTAATTTTATTATATCCACTAAATCCATCCAAGAAGGAAAAGTATTGCTTACCTGCAAGGTTATCTAGGACTTGATCTATGAATGGTAAGGGAAAATAATCTCTTAGTGTGGCTTTTTTTAGTTCCCTATAGTCAACACAATTTCTCCATTTTCCATTATTTTTAGGAATAATTACAAGAGGAGACACCCACTGACTATCTGAGATAGGGTAGATAAAACCTACTTGTAATAGTTTTTCAATTTCTTGCTTGACTATATCTCTTAAGGCTGGATTAATCCTTCTCTGAGGTTGCCTAACTAGTCTAATGTTTTCAATATAGATGTGATGAGTGAAAATACTTGGATGGATTCCTTTCATATCTTTGTAGTCCCAAACAAAATCTCTAGTATGATTTTTCAGAACATCAAACAATTTAGCTTCTTCATCATTCTTCAACCAGTTGTTTATGTTCAAAATCTTACCTGGATCAATCTCAACATGTTTGGTTCCAATGTGTGATGAAATTATTTATCGAAAGGGTTCTATTAAGGTATTTAGTGGACATGCATGTGGTAACAACATATGACATGTAGCAACATATCCAAAAGTTCCTTGAGACAAAATATTGGAAAAAGGACAATAGGCAGAGTTATGATACTTATCTTGTAGTAGGTCAAACTCCTCATCACTACTGCTTTCCAAAAATTCTTCACCATTTCCTGATATCTTAGAAACTGAAGCTTCTGATTCTTCCTCTCCCTAAGAGAAATCTCTTTCATCCAGAGTGAAATTATGCACAGTCTCAGGGAATTGTTGTTGGTGTGGTTCCGGAACTAAATGTGATGGTTCCGTAACTAAATCTAATGATTCTGGGACAGAGTCTGTAGGTTCTGGAACTAAGTTTATAGATTTCAGACCTATTCTTGATTTTTCCAAGGACAATTGGTGTTCATTCAATGGTTGATCAATCATATCTTCTACCTTGCGTATGTGATCCAGCAACGTCATCATGGCCAAAGAAGACAGGTTTTGCTTATTAGTATTAGGATCATCAACCCACAATTGTTATTGATTATTAATAGAAGGTTGTGTAGAAGGATATAAGGATATTTTCTTAGAATTCTTACCATTTGAGATAATCATATCACCTAGTCTACAATCAATTAAAGCAACAACTGTTTCTAACCATGGTCTACCCAAAATAATAGGATAGCCAAGTGTTTTACCTTTTGGCTGCAATATAAGGAAATCAACTGGATATTCTTATGACTCCACCATAACCACCACATCTTCAATAAATCCTTTTTGTTTTGCTATAGACAGATCAACCATCTCTAATATGGTGTTAGTAGGTTATATAACTGTTAATGGTAATGTTCTCAAAGTGTCCAATGTCATCACATTTATAGGCACTCCCAAATCAACCAAAACATTATGTATATCTTTATTCCCTATAGATACATAAATAATAGAACTTCAAGGATCTCCATATTTGAGAAGAAAATGTTTTCCTGCTAATAAATCAGCAAGTTTCCCATCTACCTTAATAGTCCTGGGGTACTACTTCTTCCTTCCATGTCTTTTTAAACATAGAATTTTTATTAATTTATTCAATTCTGGAATGTCCTTAATTACTTGTAAGAATGGTATTTAAATATTCAATCTCCTTAGTTCCAGTACCAACTCAAATTCCTTAGTCTCTATGGCATCTTTAAATCTATCTGGAAATGGAGTCTCAGTAGAGTTTCTATCTGGATCCTTATCCTTTTGTTTTTCATCCTTCATGGCAACAACCGTACTAGGGGTTTCAATTTATTCTGTCATCTTAGTGATTATAATAGGTGGACTGCTAATTATTTTTCCAAACCTAGTTTGAATATCCTTACAATCCATGGCATTCATATCAACTAATTTTTCTAGTTCTGTTCTGTAGATAGGAGTTGTTTGTTTGTTTCTTGGATTTGCTACTAGATGTGTTGGTATTTGGGTTTGGACCACATTTTCATTTTGTGAATTTTGTGTTGGGGAACCCATTTTGGCTTGTTGATTCTGATTGGGATATGTCCTTCCTTGAACATAATTATTAGGGATCCACCTAGGTTGTGAGCAAGCATTTGGGTTTCCTTGACCAGACCATGGTTATTGGTGTCCTTGAGCATACCAAAATTGACATGCCCAATCCTAAGGATTCCATGTTGGTTGAGGTGCCCAAGGTGGTTGTCCCCAATTTTGTGGCACTGTTTGAGCTGCCCATGGCATCCAAGGGTTAGGAACTGACTTGGGCATGAACTGCCCTTGGCTAGGCTGTCTCTGGACAAAATTTACTTGTTCTGATGTGGATGGAATGTTGCTTGGTTTAATCTAATTTTTAATAAATGGAAGAAAATAACAAGCATTACTCTCATGTTCCCTATATTTACAGATAAGACACATTTCTGTCTTGTCTAGGGGACAATTTCTTATTGCATGTTTCTTCCTGCATCTAGAACAATACATAGCTAATGGTCCAGTTTTAGCATTTGCTTTAGCTTGCAATCCATCCATGGTGGAAGTTAATTGAACTAAAATGACTGTTTTGAAATTTTCCAATTCATCCATTAGTTTGTTCATATCTAGGTTTAAATTTTTAACTATTTTTCATTTTCTAGGTCTACCCCTTATTCATGAATAGCTTCTACAAATTTATTTAATATCATTCATTCTTATTTGATCAATGTTTCCACCTCCCATCAGATCAAGTGTCTTCCTTGATTCATCATCTAGACCTTTAAGAAAAATGGTTTTGCTTAACTCTTCTTGTAATACAAATCCACATCTTTTGCTCACGAATAGGAATTTTTCTAAATAATCTTCCATATTCTCATCATCTTCCTGCTTGATTTTGAAAAATTATTCTTCCTCCATCTACAGTAATCTTGATACTTGTCTAGAAAGGCAACTTCCATTTGTGCCCAAGTGGTAATAGAATTAGATGTTAATCCCATAAATCACCTCATTGTTTCATCCTTCAAGGTAGATGGAAACAACTTGAGTTTTTGATTATCTGTTTTATAATAATAAGTTTGACACATTACTTTAAATTCAAATGAAAATTGGTCAGGGTCTTCATATGACATCCCTCTAAACATGGGGAAATGTGCAAGTGAAATATTTTTCATAGGTTTATCATCATCATCTAATTGAATTGGATAAGTGAAGGTCCTCTCAAATTCTCTTTCAGCTTCTCGTGCCATTTCTACAGTACCTTCTAGAATTTTCTCCCAATCAATATGATATGTGATTTGTTTTGGGGAAGGTGAAAAGTCGGGAGTAGGAGGTTGACTACTCAATTGTGAATAAAAACTTTCTCTAAACGGGTCTTGGGATATGATCTTTTTTCTAAAGGTTCTACTTCCTTCTGGTGATTGATCTAAGAATTCTAAAGGTGGCAATTATTATTCGTACCTAATAGGGGATGATGGTGCTTCTAATTCTTGATCAACTTCCTTATTTGATCGAGAATATGATTATTCTTGTTTAGATATTTTTGGGAGGAATCGACCCTTAGAGTCTCTTGCTCTACTCATAAATTTTATGTTGACGTAGGGAAGATCCTGCAATTACTAGATGTATGATTTCTTCTCTTATTGACACCTAATTAGACAATTCTAACTATTGTGTCCCCAACAACGGTGCCAAAAATGATGGGTGTTGTTATTCCCTTCATTTAATCAACTATTTGTTGATGTTATATTCAAACCAGGAGTGGTGTCCGAAGCTATATGCAATAAGAAATATTAGTGATCTAGTAACTGACTATAGGTATTTTTTTTCTTTTTTTTAATATTTTTTGGCGGATTTTCTCAATGTCTTGAGGATTTCTTGGACAAAACCTTATTGAAATCAAACTATGAAAAATTACTAGAAGTAAACACTCTCTATAGAAATAAATTGCTGGAAATAAACACACATTTGCATAATATAATAGATTGGTGTAAGTAAACACACGTTACAGAAAAAAACACACTTTCTTTGGAAATAAACACAAAATTTAAAATGTTGAAAGATGATTACAAAGAAATAAGAATCTAATCTAGAACACCTGCAAGAACAAATATACAATAGATTTCAACTTGAAGTAATCAAAAGCATTTACAGAATTAATAGATCTATACTATTTTCTCTAGAAATATAAATACCAATAAAATGAAGATCTCAGTTCTTGGAAGAGTGGGCGCTTGCTCCACCTTGAAACAAAATTTGACAACTTAATATACTCTCAAAACAAAAATGGCTATTTTATTGATAAAATGTTCTGCATTACAAAAACGTACTGTCTCTTTATATTTCTTTGCCTTTTTCTATATATATATATATATATACACATACATACATACATATATATATCTATAGGTCATACATATATATACTTCTTCCATAGGTGCATTTACAGCCATAGTTTCCTACTGATTCAAATAAAAATGAATCGTTGCCAAAATAGATGTTGAATTGGATCATGGCTGGATGTACTGATGTATGATAGTTATCCCTAGATCTGCGAGTATGAAGAATCGTAAATATTATAATCTTCTCCTGATTGAAAGGATCATTGATTTCTAAATCACTGGACATTGTTAGAATAAACAAATTCTCACCGATTCCGGAACTTTAGAGAAGTTCCAAAACTAAAGGAAATCATTCCAGATCTAACTGTGAGGGTTCTGAAGCTACATGCAAGAGTTCCGAAACTAAGTCCAAAAGTTTTAGAACTAAGTGATGGAGTTCTAAAATTAAGTCTAAAATTTCTAGAACTAACTGATAGAGATCGTAACTAGGTAATGGAGTTCTGGAACTAAGCCATATTGAAACCAATGCTTCCAAAAACATGCTGACTGCTTCATACTTTGTTCTTCTGACTAATTGAGACCTGTTTTATTACAAAACTGAATTTCCAAAGCACTTTGTTAGGAATTACAGAGTTTTTAAATGTTAGAAATACAATCAACAAAATATGGACAATTACATCCTAACTTATATTAGATCAAACAAAAGTCACAAAATGCAATCAAACTTAATAAAAAAGAGAGTAAAATAAGATCATTTATTGTACATTAACAAGACATATTTTTGCCTCATCACATCATACTCCAAGAAAATTTTAGTAGTACCTTGTTTAATATCCTTGGGCATGTTTATACTCTTCTACTCAAATTTAGGGATATATAACTCTTTAAGGAATACATCTTTAAATGCAGCATAATCTACACAAGTTTGATCAAGGTCAAACTTCCTGTACCAATTGTGTGTGTGTGTCCCTGCAATGTAGTTTAAAATTAACTTTCCTTTCACTCAGAATTTGTGATCCCTTTCATGTACCATGGTATCTCACACATGAGCGTGTTTTCAACATCATCTTCTATGCCCCTATACTCTAGAAGATGAAGAGGCATATCCATGTAAATACTCTGGGGTTGGTGCAGAACCTGCCCACTTGATCCAGAACCCATTATGTTGCCTCTTCCTCCAGACCCATCAGATCCACAAGAACTAGAGCCACCTACACCCCCTGATCCTCCACCCACAGTTAGAATTAGAACAAAAGATGTTCTTCCCTGTGTCCCGATAGTAGTACTGTACTGAACTCCTATAGTCTATGTGGTGGTACTAATCCCAAAATTTGGCCCAAAATTTTGCACGCTCAAATTTTGTGCAAATGATGCATCTGAAAAGGTACTTCCAAACAACGAAGACATTTTCCTTGTCATCAATGTACTTGATATGTGACTTACTCTTTCTTCCCTACTTCCCAACTTAGCTTGCTGACTATTGGATGTATAAAGTACTAAAAAACCAAACGTAAGGGCTAGTTTTTCAGGTAGATTCATATGTGCGCATGCGGCCCAAATTTTTTCTGCTGGGGCACTCCTGTGTGAGGCCGAAGAGGGTTCCCTTTCATGCTTTCCCAAATGGGGAAGTTCATGATGCTCTAGCTCCATGCCTTCTACGTGAGCTCCAAATACTTCACTATCCATCTCTCTCCTCAATGCCATCCACTTTGTAATGTCACCCTGCTTCTCTATCTCCCTCTCGCATGCTTCATTATACTTGAGCCACATTTCTTCTCTTTTCCTCTCTTCTTCTAGGTCCGCTATCTTTCACCAAACCTGATCCTACTCCCACACGTGGTGGGGTTTAGTTAGCCATCGGTTTGCTTTCTAATTTTAGGTTCACCATCAAGATTTTGATCACCAGTGGAATGCCTTACAAGTAAGTTCCCCTGGGATAACAGAAAAAAAGGAATTCCGCTACCTTTGGGCAAGAATAAGTGAAAATTAAGTACTCCAAAATATAGTTGTTCAGAAAACCATGGAACCAAGTATCCATAGCACGTGTCCAAATCAAATCAACATCATAAAGTGCCTGAAATTCTACTTGCATCTAGAAAAGTGTGCGATACCTCCAATTCCTTTTAGACACATAAGCAACCATCTACTTGTATAGTTCTACCAGAAAAATAGTAAAGAAGATCTCATAAGAACTATCATAGATATTTTGTTCCACCCACATGTGTGCATTAAACTCAGATCCATTGTTGAATATCCATGCGTAGTCTTCTTCTATATCTTTTATCCACTCCTCAACACTTTCTAGGGTCAACTGGTACGTCTTCTTTACGAACCATCCTGAAAACAACTAAAAAAGAGGTCCTGGCAACGGAACTAATGATGCAGCCTAGAATTTACTAAGAATAACCCAGGCACGCTGGCACATCACTCAGCCTAGACTGAGCACTCACCCAAAGCATGCAAAGTTACCAAGCCCCTCCTTAGATTTTCTTATGCAATATGTGAACATGATGAAGAGTTAATGCATTTAGATCCATAAACAGTATAAAGTTTCCACAAATCATATTCTAGATCTAGATCTTGAAGAATCATGAATCAAAATATAATGAAATTATCCATGCAATAACTAGTTATAGTCACGTTTGACACAATTATTCATCCAATATGATCCATTATGCTAAATACAGTAAATACACAAAATATTCTTACAATAATTAGTATCATAGCTCATGCGCGCATCAGTTCTGGAAGCATAACTCCACAATAGCTCATACACAATACTCTCCCTAATCTACATAGATTACTACATATTTATAAGGGTGGGTACTTTCCCTTCACCGCTTACATAATTCCCAAAATAGGTCACATGCTGAAAATAGCCATGTGCCTTTACAATAATAGACACACATGAAAGTGCACTAATAATAGATCTCTTCTAGTTAACTAGCAGTGGTAATCCTATTATTAACTCAAACTCATGCAAAGCGCTTTGTAGATGCTCTTCCAAAAATAGCATTTGCATGTCACACAAGTTTTTGACCCATTGTGTGCTCCGTATGCTCTCTCCAAAAATATCCCATAACCATGAAAATGGATAATTCTAGATTCATTTTATCTTTCACGCGCACTTCCTTCCCTATCCTTCTATGGCTTCAAATCTACCTTGCTACCATGCACAAATATTCTATGCGCCTTTTTCTTAGTGTCATACTTCATCTTCTCAACAATTACCAATTCCAAATTCCGATTATAACAAGAAGTTAATGAACTACATAAAATGTCATTCCTTTCAAAATTCGAAGCAATAAGACTTAACCATAGGTTAGAGCCTATCTTAATAATGGTTTTGAATCTAATAAACCAATGTTGTCTTATTGCCACAAAGTGACAATTATAGTAGTTGAACCCACATAATGATTAGCCCCCTGATAATATATTAATCACTAATTTCCTATAGTCCTATTATATGCATTATTAATCCATGTAATAGATTTATAACTGCTGTGAAATCATTTCCAAAGTGAACAAGTATAGTCATCAAATATATTTGTATGGCCATCCAAGATGGTTAGTACCAGAAATATCCATAATCACCATAAATTATCAATTTTTGGTAAGTCAAATAAATCCTAATATTTACATAAAAATATCATAACCAAGAGTACAAATGAAATACAATCACTTGCAAGCACAAAGATGAAGGTCTGTCGTATTTACAAACAAGGTAAGAATGGGTTGTGAATCATTAATTTATCAACGATCGCAAGGTGATGGGTGTCATTGCACCGTTGAATATGCACCTACGCAATCGTACATACTTCCTTGTGGAAGTATGTGTGAATGTATAGCTACATATGTAGCCTCACATCAACACATGATAGCTTGTCTCCACGGGTAATTTAACAAGCCATAACTCATTTTGTCTCAAAGGAAAAATAACATGTCATGGTGTGACATACTCACCCTCTTAAATGAATAATTTTCCGGATGATTTACCAATCGTTATGGCATTTAAAACAATCTATCACAAATTTGTGTCTATTAATCATGGAGGAAATTCATTATTTTCCTCAATTATATGCAATTTTCCAAATTTTGAGTCAATCTCAAATCAATTTTATTGATTGTAACTATCCTTTAACTATCAAAAAGTATCACACACTTAGAAATATGAAATATATTTTGTCATTTCATCTCATCATATCAGGCAATAATATTTAATATTTGTATCAAGTAGTCAAATTCAAGCTAAAAAGAAAAAATTAATATAGTAAATTGTTGTTTTATATTTTCCTAGTCCAAAACTTTTGTTAGGTCACTTGCTTTTTCAGCTAAAAGCCAAAATTAATTACTACATATTAGGTTCCTATATAAACTTATGCATGTATTCTGAATTCCATTTTGAGGTTAAGAAATGTTAAAATCATCATGGCTAACATAATTTCATAGCTCAAACAAACCTCTTATCATATTATAAATAATTCAAAATTATCTTTCAGAAATTACAACTTATTTCTTTTTAATAGTTAAAGAAGCCCCTAATCATACTCTTATTTACAAGATCTTCCAAATTTACCTAGGCACCTAATTTTATTGTCAAATTTTTCCTTTACCTCAATCAAGAGTTCACTCTACTCACAAACAAAGTCTTTAATTATTATTTCTAGATAAGATAATGTAAGAAAATACTTAATAAGTGTCTTACAATGTATCCCTTGGATAATATGACATGGAATCATTTTTTTATTTCCTACTCAAACTTAGAAATATTCTCCCAAGAGAACGGTAATATATAATTATGCTCTACGTAATCTTTGATATCATGCAAAGGGTGGATAATGACTCAGACAGTTCCTAATTCCTTCAATTTCATGAATTGAATCCTCTTATCACCACCAAGAAAAAGACCATACTATACTCTCAAAGAATTTTACCATAGATATTTTAGAGCAGGGATCTCATATCAAATCTTTCTAGGAATTATATAAATTTTCCTAAAATTCAATGGTTATTTTGAAAGAGTCAAAAATTCCTTTTATTTACTAAGCCTCAATTCAGGATCCTAGTTCACAACTAATCAAGGTTGTACAAACTATACCTCTTAATAATTCATACACATAAGAAAATATCATCTGAAACAATCTTTATGTAAGGTTTTAAATACCTCGATCCATCTCATAATCACCATCACATTATATCTTGGTAACAAGAATCAATCATTAAAACACAGTCAATTAAATGCAGCCAATCCTTTTATTATATTTTTCTAATCTTCACACAATTGTAGATCTAAGTTTAGGTATGATCTATATCTTGATTCACTATTACTAACATGTTAGGTCTTAGCACCCTGTAATCAGCCTAAACATATGATTTTCAACCCGTGATCTTGGGATTATCAAGGGATGGAAGGAAAATTTAAAAAAATATGCTACACATTCATATAAAATATTATCAACTCTGTCTTGGGCCTGAGAGTAAAAATTTTACCCTTGTCATTTATTTCTTCATTCCTTATCTTTGTCAAGGCCCAAAAAGTGCATGAAAAGACTATATGAAACTTCTTAATCTTCTTCTATTAAGTTTATAGACCCTTGATCATTTCAGGCTCTCCTTCTCTCTCTGGCTTACCCTTCTTCCTAAAGGTCAATGGTGAAGATGAATCAATGCTCTTATTTTTATTTTACTCTTTTGAGTCATCATTTATTACATATTTCATTCAATCCTATTTGGCCTTTCTATTTACTACTAGTTCTGTAGATAGTTCTTTCCTATCTACTCCATCTACCCTTTACAGGTTTATATGTCATTTTGGATTTAAGTTCCAAATCTGTCATTAAGATAGTTCATTCAATCTAGCAACCATATGTTGAATGGTATCATTCAACCTAAGTTATTTATCTTAGTTGATCCAATTTACACTTACCAGTTGTCCCACGCATCTATCTAGTTTAGTGTGCCACGAAGGATTGCTAGAGTGTTTTTGTTTTTTTTCTAACTTACTTACCATCGAACCTGAAACATTGTTTAGTCGGTTCATTATCCACGATATATCCTTTTATCATTCATTTTATTTTATTAATAAAAATCAGAATTTGGTAAGTGTGGGACTCAATAGGTTCAAGAGTTACAATCTTTAGCTCTGATACCAAAATGTAACATCCACTTTTGTAACTTCTCATCTAGGGAAAAATTTATAACTTCATGCTTCACAATTTAAATACCCATATATTTAAATCTAACATAAAATTTAAATCAATCCATTTCGACAACTATCATAAACCATGTGCAGTTGCATGAGAGCATACAGATCCTACTTGATCCCTCTCAACACTCTTTACAAGCCAATACATCAAGTGTATCCTTTGGTTTTTCCTTTATCAAGAATTGATATTTAAGTGATGTTTTCTGAGTGTCTACCTAGGTTCCTCCATAGAATTCCAATCTAACATCCCACATCTTAGATCTTGCTAAAATCATGACTGTGTAATCAACAGCTTACACTACATTGCGTAAAGTTTCAGAGACACGTATGTCATGCTTAGTTCTGTGACAACACACTCGCCATTGGGAACTTGTCAACTTGCCTTAATCACTTATTTAGTTATAAGGATTAGCATTCAAAAATAGTGTTATAAATAGCTACAAGTCTTGTATAAGTTACACATCTAGAATTACCAAAAGTAATACATACCACTATGACAGCTTAGAATGTTATTAAGGTATCTTTCACATTAACACTTTTGCTAATACATTACTATGTAGTTAGTGTTTAACAAATATAAGCAATAGCCCATCATCACATTATCCAATTATCAGTTGGTAGTTCTCATAATGGACTATAGGCTCTAACACCTTCAAGGGTGACCCCTTTAGACCAGAAATAAGTGTGGTACAAATTTTTATTTGTATTCCTTATCTTGTTTTTAACAATTATTCCTATATTGTTAAGTGAGATTCATGCCCATGTAAATCTATAACAGGAGAGTGACATTCCATTATTTAATTCTTGCACCTAGGATTACATTATCCAATTTGAATAGGATGAAAACCCCTATCATGTAGTTTGGTCAATAATTAACATCTCTAAGTTTTACATATTTTATGACCTATATTTATTTTTCCCCAAGGATATATATATATATATATGTATCACCTAGCCTTTCCTTAATTTAGCTTTAATGTCCTGAACACTCTAGCTTCCATATTATGGTACTATATTCTCTATTTTATTGTGCCCTTAATTTTGGTAAACAATAATACAAATGTTTATAGTTTTTTGCTCCTCAATTACCCATTTATTTTTATTAACAAGGTACTTATGTAAAGTAATGTAATTATTTAATTAATTCAAAATTAGCTATACAATCATATAATAAAATGAAAACTTGTGTTCATTCACTAGGATTCATACATACATATTCATATTATATTTATATGTTTGTAAGGAACACCTTAGTAATTCCATTTAAAAATTACCCACCTTATTTCATGTTACCGAACTAGGTCTATTTTGAGGCTTGAGATCTTCTTGTAACTATTAAACAAATATGTGTCATAGTAGTTATTTTAATGTTTGTATTAGTATTGTATACATAAATATATAAACATTTATTCTCAAATTACATCCTTGAGAAATACTTCACAGTCACACATAATAATAGCAAATCTCAATGATTTACAATTTATCAAGAATACATTATTGATTCTACAACAAAAGTGTCTCAAGTACTTATTCATATAGAACAAGTCATCTTATTAAATTCAAGTTCATATACAACTAGATAAGTCATACATTTTTTAATACATCATTATCATTCACAGTTGAAGTCCAAGATGCCATATCAAATAGGGTTCATTCATTTTATCATTGTGGTCTTCTTAGCCAACTCTTCATTTTCATTTTTTTCTTTAACTAATCATAATTTCAAATTATGTCTTTCACATAGATCATAATATTACAATACTTTCATTAATGAAGATAGTTAAACCAACCAAATCAAGCCAACCAATTCTTTCTTAATAGCTCGATGATACTCTTCATCTACCTGATGAAATCATGGTTAGTTTTATACAAACTTGTATGAATAGTCCTTACCCCCAATTTACACGTTACACCATTTATAATTTCATTAAAGGAAAAACTACATTTAGGTTACACTTACTTAAATGACCTAAATGAGCACAAATCAGAATAATAACCTTTCCTGAAATAATTTTGGAAATACAAAAATATTTGCTTTAATTAAATACAATAACTTAATTGCAACCGCTCAAGAATAAATTAATCATTATAATCTTATATCCATTTATTGTTCCTATTTTATCATAATCCTGAAACATTCATTTCTTTAACCGCATAAAAATATAGTCATCACGCATAAATCATACCTCAAGGTTAATAGTTTATGTTTCATTTTTTTCGGTAATTTAATTACACAATGGTCTATCATTACAAACCAAACAAGTCAGCAACCTTAAAACCATATAATATTAGTTATAATAAATAATACTTGACTAGTATATATTATAATAACTTAGCTACACATATTCCAACCGAATCATTGCTTACTAGTAATAAGTATAATAATACATGCAAGTAATTGACCTTAGTCTTCCTAATATCTAATAGTATCAATGTGGATGAGTAGAATGTTTTATAAAAGTATCTACTCAATCCAATTTATCACAATTAGTCCTATTAGTACCAAAACCAGAATAAGAATACCACAGCCATATAATCCCATACTAATGTCACTACAGATTTATATTCATTCCATTATAATAACATAACTTAATCCAATCAACATAACTAATTAAAATCAACTCAAGAAGAGTCAAAGATGGAATAATAATATTACAGCCATATAATCCCATACTTATATCATTGTAACATTATATCCAGTCCTTCCAACATTGATAGGTATCTTGTTTAGTGGATTCCCCCTAAAAAAGATTGGCACAAATTGAAATTTTATGGGGCCTCTAAGGGAAACCCAAGTTCCACTGGTGGTGGAGGGCTCATCAGAAACAAATAAGGACACACAATAGCTACCTATACAGGCCTTATGGGGAAATAATCTAACCACTATACGGAATCCCTTACATCTCTCTGGGGAATCAGAACTGTTAGTGATCTCAACATCTGTAACTTAATTATTGAAGGGGACTCCTTGAATGTCATTAATAACCTTATTGGTTCCCATCTCCCTAGCCAGACCATTAAATATTTCATTAGTGAATCTAAGATGCTATGTAAAGGATTTTCAAACATAAAAAATATGCATGTCTATAGAGAAGGAAATCGGGCAACGGATTCATTTGTAAATGAAGGGGTCATCACGGATAAATTCAAAAATTGTTATTATTTTGAGGATATCCCTATCGCACCTCAAACCATTATTATTAATGAAGCCAAGGACTCTTAACATTTTAATCATGTTAAGGAGGATGAAAAGGCACGTGTGGAGAAATGATTATAGTTAATCTTTCCTTATGTGAATGAACTCTACCAAACGACTCATTTTACATTTCTATTTGAACCTAAACCTTTCCAGAAAGGTATTCATTTGTATTCTTCATCCAAAAGGGTTGGGTCCAAAGGAAGTTCCATTTGTAGGTACCATATTATATGTGGTTTTGTTATTTCATAACAGTGTATGGGAAGATATTTCTTTGTTTACTAATTTTGACTACATAATGGGGGCTCCTCCATGCAAAGTGGAGCCCATTTGTGATCCCTCGTAGTGGGATAATGTGGAACTTTTGAATATATTAAGCTTCTAAGGTTTCACCGACTTTATTTAGAGGATTAAGGGAAACAATTTCCAAATCTCCCTGGATTTTTCAAGGAAATGGAATGACATGGTCATCCATTTCAAGGAAAAGGAATTTACCATCATGAAAGAATTGATGTCTTTCATCACTAGTATGATCATGGAGGGAGTGAAGTTTTTCCAAAATTAATTTGACAAACATGCCGAGGAAAAGAGGTTCCTGACTAGAGACGAGACCCTGCAAATTGGAAAATTAAGAATCCTCTACTCATCTATCCCTCAGCCATATAATGAAGTTACGAAAATGGTGGTCTGTTATGTCACCTTGTGTTTCACCTAATTCTAGAGTGTTTCTTCGAATGTTGACGAAACAGATAAGGGTAAAGGGCTAGGAGGAATGCATGTTAAGATGTTGGTTGTAGGTTGTTGTGCGTGTATGACTTTTGGATCCACAGATGATCGTGAGATATTCCTTTTTACTTGGAGGACCTACTTGAAATGGAAAGCAAGGCCACTAAATAAAAGTTAAACAATATATGCAGTGGACTGCCTAGTATATACTAGATCCGGGAAGAGTGATAAAGTTCCTAGACGACTGTCAATCTACTGTTTATAACAACTTAATGCTAATAATAAAGGAAATCCTATTGTAGTTAAAATGATTTAGGTATCTCATTCATCTACAATAAGACAGATTTGCACGCAATAGGCTAAGTTATGACTGAATCTGGAGGTCAAGGTCTTGGTCAAGGTACTAGTGTTGGTCAAGGTGAGGTTCTGGGTCGTTTTGGGTATTTGGTGGAGGTTTTAAGCTTTGTTCTTGGTTTCAGGTCAAAACACAGAGACCGGCGTTGGTCTGGTATGACCGATGTCAGTTTAGGTTAACCGATAGTGGTTGTGGGTAACCGGCATCAGTATGGCCAGGGTACAGGAAACTCAATAAAAACTTGGCAAGGTGATAGATCTGAGGCTAGATAGAAATGGAAGGGAAATGGCCAGGTTTGTGTGGGTCTCATGTATGCATAGGAATGATTAAAATCTGGGTATGGGCAATTCAAGGGTGTGGGTAAAAGGATGGTCAAGTTTGCATGGAGGTAAATGGTGGGGGAATGGAAATGGGAGTAGAAACTAATAACAGAAGTAAAAGAATATACTCATATGATAATGAACCAGTGTTGGTTAACAAAACTTACTGTTTGTATGAGCTTGATATCTGGTTGGCAATGGTGGGTGATCAAATGGAAGGAACTTGGTGTGGTGCAGACGCTTCCCCAGATGCTCCCGTGAAAGCAAATGGCTTTGTGGTTGCTTCAGATGCTGGCTATGGGCATGCTCTGATGAGTGTACAAATGTTCGTTCTACTTGCATGCAGCTCTGATTTTCTTCACTTGTTCTCAAAAGATGTGTTAATCTCTTTGAAATGTGCCAACCTCAAAATAAGGTTGTTTTGGGGGTTAAATGGTAACCAACGGTGGTTCTGGGTTAACCAGCGATGGTTTATGGTAACCGGCGTCGGTTAGGGTGAGATTTCCTAGGTTTATTAAACTAGGCAGATCCCCTTGATTTTTTGGGATCTCATTCATTTGGCTCCTGTGGATTAGAATGGAAGCTTCCTTCTAACATGCAGGAATGTGGTTAGAGGGAATGTAGGCTTTGATTTTTAGGGTTTGGGTAGGTCTTAGTTAGTTATGGTAACTTACTAAGAATATGTCTTAGGGTGAGGTGGCTAGATGAGGTGTCTAGGTGAGGTGGATATGTGGGACATTATCCCAATTAGTATATTTAAATAATAAATATTGTGAGGATAATGAATTAATTTAATTTATTTAATATTAGAGTGGGGGTGGAATGGGCCATGGTTAGGTGAATGTGTTCAAGGTGTTTATTTGTCGAGGGACCAAGGGGAGTGTGACCCAATTTTGGTGTCTACATTTTTCCCCCTTTTTTTCGTGTAGCTTGTATTGGTAAGCGACGCTGACAAAAATAAGATGTGGTTGCCCCATGTGTGGGTGAAGGTGATCCCCCTCAAACTAGGAACTGATGAGGTAGAAGGCAGAACTGGTGAGTGGTTTGATAAAAGGTGAATGTGATGAAGAGGAAGGTGGGAAACACAAGTAAAAAAGGGGAAAAAGGTCCACTCGGGTAATCTAGGTAATGGGTCAGGGTCAAAGGTAGTAACAGTCAAACTCATGCACACGTATAAACTGAAGTGCAGTACTAGGTTGAAGAGCAGGAAAACTCTACATTGTCTATAGGTCGATAGGTTTATCCAAACAAGGTTGAAGTGAGTCTAGTATCCAAGGTATAGGATATGGTCAAGAAACACGATGCAGGTCAGGTGCAGGAATGTTTAGGTATGTTCCAATACACCAAAGGTTTGGGTCAAGATAAACAGTCATGACAAGAGGTAAGGTAAGGTCAGTATGTCCATCAACACAGGTAACAATGCCACAAGGTATAGCGAACACATGAGGTCAAAGGTCACTAAAAATGTTCCAGGTCCAAGTATCTAGATCACAACATGGGTAGGGCCGAGGTATGGGTAAAATAACGAGTCCCTAAATGAGGACGAGGTGAGGGGGGAAAGGATAAGGTCAAGAAGGTCAAGTTGTGTGGCCAAGTGAGGTGAGTGTAAGATAAAAAAGGATTCAGGTCAAAAATTGGGGGTAGGAGGTAGTAGAAAGGACTAAGCAGGTAAACCGATGACGGTTGAAAGGTATCAATGACGGTCAAGATGGACTGACCATGGTAAGCTAGGGCACAGGACCGATCGGTTAAGGTAAGACCGTCACGCTCGGTCAGGTCAGGTAGGTTATAAAAAGAAAAAGTGCCATATTTTTCAAATCATTTGTCTTTTATCGAATTGGGAGAAAAACAAGAGAGAGAGGAAAAGGTGGAAAAGTGACAGAGTGAGACAGAGGACTGAGTTGGTGAGCCACGTGGCTAGGTGAGAGTTTGGTCGATAGGTGGATCCACATGTAGCTAGGTTGGATTGGTTTGAGTGGATTGATTGGGTGGAGAGTGAGAGGTCATTTGGTGATGGCAGAGGTAGGAGAGGGATCGGGGGGACCACCAGTGTAGTGGCTGAAGGTGCCACCAATGCCATAATTGGGGGGGAAAGGGGCCAGACGGTGTTAGCGCAAATGAGGTAGGATTCAATCAACTTGTTGTTTTGCACAATTTATTAAATTGGGACCAGGGAAAGTGAATTAGTGGGTGGAAAATGAGGATGGTTTCATTTTGGGGGGAAAATAAATTTTGAATTATGGGAAGGGAAAATTAAGTAAATTAGGAATGGGAGGGGATTGATTTGGTGAAGAAGGAGTGGGGAAGGGTTTATCCTTCAAGGGATTTGAGTAAGATTAGGTGGGTAGAAGGGAGAAAAAGGGGATTTTGAAATTTCTATGAAAAATGGGGGTTTGGGTGTCGGTTTTTTTGACGACAGTGACCGGCCGTCGGTTTAAGGTTAGTCGACATCGGTGTTAGGGCACTGGTATTGGTCATGAAGTTCCCTAGGTGACTGATGTCCGGAGTTTGGGACAAATTGAAGGGGGACTAGGGTCAGTTAGGGGTAACTGGATGTCTAGTCATAATTGGGGGGAAAAGGGGCCAAAAGGTGTCTTAGAGGTTGGTGTGGGTGAGGTAGATAGGGGTGAGAAAAGTGGTTTTGGTGAAAATCATAACATAGGTAAGGGGTAAAAATAGGTAAGGGTGGAGTTGTTAGGGAAAAATGTATAGATGTGTAGGAAAAAGGTAAGGTCGGGGAGTGGGTCAAAATGGAATTAGGTGAGGGGTCAGGGGTGTGTGGTTGTAATAGGTGAGGTGATATTAGGTTGGGTAGGGTTAGGGTAGGTAGGTCGGTAGGTTAGGGTTGGGTTGGGTAAGTAGGGAGGTGTGGGTTGGTTTGGGGTGGAGGGTAGGCCATGGGATAAATGGGTAAGTAGTGAAGTAGATAGAGGTAGGGTAATGGGAATGGGTATGGGTGAATGTAGATATGGTCGTATTTAAATAATGTGATTGTTTTGTTGGATGCAGGCGAGAGATCAGCTGAGGATGCGAGACAAGGTGCCACCCCTTCTCGTGACAGTTCGAGGCACAGTGACAGTCGAGGAGTTGCGGCATGTTGAGGAGGTGGGCCTGATTGGGGTCTGACACTACTGGCATGCAGTCTGGCAGCCAAGTCTGATGGTCACCCTCATCGATAGATGGGATTCGGGTGACCAACACGTTCCACCTACTGACTGGTGAGATGACAGTCACCCTAGAGGACATGTACAGGATCCTGTACTTACCTATATTGGGTACGTAGGTATATTCGATCTCCTTAGAGGCATCGAAGGAGTTGATGCTGGTATGGTATTTGGGGAGGGGATGGTAGAGCTGACATTCCATAGTGCCAGTCTGAGCTATGGAGAGATGTACCTAGCCCATCTAGAGGAGACGAGGCTAGTAGTATTACTGATGGAGGTAGTCTGCTATTTTGCACTGCCGGATGTAGAGGGTGGGAGATTCCCATGATCACTGATGGGAGTGTTACATGACATGATGATGGAGAGGACCCAATTTTCTTGGGCACCAACAATTCCTAGTATAGTGCCAGCATTCCTGGTACAGTTATATAGAGAGCTATGGGTGTATGGGTGGCTCCGTAGGTTCAGTTTGTGTTGCACTTTTATTCTACACTACTGGGCCTATGAGCACATTGTCTGTGTGCATCCAGTGGGTATGCCCCAAGCATATGCATTTGAGCCAGGTTTTGTGCAAGGTGGGGTATAGGCGATGGGTGCCTATTATTGGAGAGCGGTGATCAGACAGGGCTACACATGATGTAGCATATTACCGGCGGTTACTGGAGGGATTTTCCTAGAGTAGACATTATATGGAGACCGTATGTGGGTTATCCCTCATATAGACAGATGGCTGAGGAGTTAGCTAGCCTTCAGCTACTCAGATGGATAGAGGGGCGCCATGCAGGAGAGCATGAGATGATCCCCATTGATAGGGTCAGACGGTAGTTTGGATTACTACAGGATATACCACCACCCTTCCCACAGTACCAGAGGGATGATGTGGAGAGACCACTGCCACTTCCACAGCCTGACAGTACCTATTGGGCAAGAGGAGTAGGTTATAGACTGGCGGATTGATGATGCTTGGAGTGACAGAAAGGTATAGACAGTGGTGGGTGGCCCAATCTACGAGCAGTACCTCCCAGGCCTGGGCAACCAGATTTAGCCACCATCTGTGCAAAGAGATTCACCTTATGTAGGTGGTGACCCTTGATTACCCAGTTGTGGATTGTACAAGGGCAGTTAGCTAGCAGTATTAGAAGGTAGAGGTGGCCACATTTCATGCGTATGGCTAGCCTACAGGCCTAGATGGCCTAGGGTGGAGATGGAGAGGGTGATGAGGAGTAGGTGGCCACCCCTACAGGTGTAGGTTATAGGTTTGCAGGGCCAGTTGGCCACTACACATGCACAGATTCAGGCACTACAGGCTCAGGCACAGGCACAGGGTTATGTGCAGGCACGATGGCACCTTCATAGGCACCGGGACAGGGTCCCAGTTCATAGGCAGGGGTCCCATAGGATAGGTACAGGGGCCGAGGCCTATGGGGCCACCATAGACCATACCCATATCCAAGTTACGGGATGCCCTAGGTGAGGCCAGATATTATCAGGATTAGTTGATAGTGGTCGGGATAGATTTTCTATCCTATGGAGAGTATAGGGCACAAGCAGGCCTCGAGTGAGATGACTAGATCCCGAACTCACAGTGTGGAGAGCACAGGGGGCCATCGAGCCCTGAGACAGGATCAGGGTGAGGCCATCTAGCTCACGGAGGCCAGCTCTAGGTGATGTACCAGTAGGGGCCCAACCGTGACCTATGGCTAGGTGGTGAGAGGTTATCAGGCCGTCGGCCAGGAGCTGAGGAGGAGACAAATGAGACTGAGATGGAGGATATTTGAGAAGGATGATGCCTGATGCACATCCCTCCATTTTGATGTATTTTGGTCATTTTTGATATATATACCGGCCTTGTTTGCTAAGAGAGTGAGGATGTACGAGATTTTTGTATATTTTTTATCATATACCAGCCTACGTGCCAAAGATGGTGAGGCTATGTATATGAGAGTTTTGAGAGATTTGATTATATACATCGGCCTGCGTGCTAAAGACATTTGATAGATTATGTATATGGATACACATGTTTGGATATTTTTATTTATAGAGATTATGATGATTATGTTCATTATGTGTTTGTGTTGATAACATTTTATTATTATGTATAGATGGATTTAGGATAGGTGTGTTAGGCATGGATGGAGTCAGGTTATAGGCATGGATCGAGTTAGGTTGTATAGGCATGGATAGAGTCAGGTTGTAGGCATGGATTGAGTCAGGTCATAAGCATGGATTGAGTGAGTCATAGGCATGGTTGAGTTAGGTCATAGGCATGGATAGAGTCAAGTTGTAGGCATGGTTTAGGCATAGGATTGATAGGTTTTAGGCATGGTTGAGTTAGTCATAGGCATGGTTGAGTCATTGGTAATTCATTAATGTGTATTAATTAATGATGAGATGGACCATGTTTAAGATGTTTTATAATACATGCATGATAATGGGAAAGAAATGGTAGACATAATGAATGGATGTTGGATGATGATAAAGGTGGAAAACAATTTGTTGTTTGTTGGTTTTTAATTTCTAATTATTGATATAAAAATAAATTTAACAAGGGTAGATCATGATTTAGGAAAATGAAAGGTGAATTGGTTAGGGTTAGAGAGTGGCCAAGCTAACCTCCAAGGGCCCCATGCCCTTGGAGTGCTGCCTACATAGTCCCGGTGAAAAGGGACCTCAAGATGATGTAGTTCTCCCATAAGCTAGGGAATAATGTGAGGAGGTATGAGTATTGGTGGGTATGTTATAGGCATGATTGAGTCTAGGTCTGTTAGGTATGGGTGAATTGTGGGCACATTGGTAGAGGTGATTTTGAGTGATTGTGGTGGAGGAGAAAAAGATTACCCAAAGATAAGCGTCGAGGATCAAGTCCTGTATAAGGTAATCAATATGTAATGAAGTAGTTTAAAAAGATAAGAGGAGGCAAGAAAGCCACCTGATTGGTTAGGATCATAACGAGTAAGTCATACTGAGATAGGTGATGAACATAAGACCCTAAAGACATTGCATGATTGATTATTCTAAAGGTGAAAAGTAGTCGCATGACCACCAAATGTCATGGTTCCACGAGGTCCCTTGAGGCAGGTAGGAAATGAAAGTATGAATGGTGAGAGGGTGAAAAGTGGTTAGTTTTATATGGTACTAGGTAGCATGCCATTTTGGCAAGAGATCCAAGGTCACAATGGGCAAGTCCATGACTAAAAGACTTTTTGTTTTTACTGATATTTGAGATAGACTGATCAATGCGGGAAGTCTATATGGGATGAGGAAATTAACTCCTTGAGGTCTTCATGAAGCTGATCGATGCGGGAAGCTTCAGATTCTTTTCTCTTTTTTTTTTGAAAGAGATTTACATAGTTGTCCTTCGAGGGAGCAGTCTATTTATAGCAGTGATTGTAGAGAGAAAGATGTCCTTTTGAGGGAGTCATCTTTTTATTGGAAGTTTGACTCAAGGAGTTGGATCCCATGTGAGGGATTTTAAGTCATGGACAAGACTAAGGTGAAGAATAGGATTCTTGTTCAGAAAGCAGGGTGAAATGACCATGGGATCTCATCTAAAGGTAGATGAAAAGTATCCATGAGAATCATGCTATGTGCAGTGCTGTGGTACACATATTTAAGAGAAGATAAAAAGTGACAGGTACACACATGATTCTTATTTAATCGTTGGTGATGGCGTAGGAAGTGGATAGCGCTCAAGGGACAAGCATGGAAAGAGGAAGAAGGTGAGGTAGGACTAAAAGTCAACAATAGAATGGTCGAAGATGCAAGGCGTTAAGGGGCTCAGGTTCGGTTTACCATCGAGTGAAGATAAACGATAAGCACCTGATCTGTAAGTATGAGTCACGATGTATGGTCCAAGCCAATTAGGAGAAAATTTTCCCCGTTTACTTTTTTCTGCTTTGGTTACATGTTGATTTTCTTTCAGGACAAGGTCACCGACTTGGAAGGTTCATTCATGGACACGTTTTTCATAGGCACGTTTGATACATTTTTGGTAAACTTGAAGGTGGTCAAGAGCGTTAAGATGAACATTCATCTAATAACTCAAGTTGTGCTAAACGGTCTTGACGAAAGTCATCATCATTGAGCATGTCATGGAGAGAAATGTGGAGTGAGGGAATCTGGACTTTGAGAGGTAGAACAACCTCTATACCGTAGACCAGAGAAAAAGGTGTGGTGGCCACAGTGGAAGTGCAAATACTAGTGTGGTATGCCCACAGGGTGAAAGGAATGTGCGTATGCCAGTCCTTCCCAGTATCATTAACCACTTTCATGAGAATTTTGTTTAGGGTTTTGTTGGTGGATTCGGCTTGGCCATTGGTCTGTGGGTAATAAGGTGATGAGAAACTTAGTTGAATGCCAAAGGCGTCACAAAGTTTTCACAATGTTTTATTTTTGAATTGTTTTCTGTTATCAGTGATGAGGCGATGTGGGACACCAAAGCGATAGATGATGTGATGATTGATGAACTCACATATTTTCTTCATCTTTCATGGAAATGAGAGGTATGGCTTCAACCCATTTTGTGTAGTATTTGGTAGCGGTGATGATCCATTGATGTCATTGGGAAGAATGGGGATTGATCTCTCTGACAAGATCCAAACCCCATTGAGAGAAGGGCCAAAGGTCACGGCGACCTGTAAGGCATGACTGGGTGTATGATGAAGGTTGGCATGTTGTTGGAATTTTACACAATGCTTGACATAGTCACAACAATCATGGTTGAGGGTTGGCCAGTAATAGCCTAGGTGAAGAATACACTTAGCAACAGCGAGGCCACTGAAGTGACCTCCACATATGCCATCATGAACTTCCTTAATGGTATAAGGAATTTCAAAACTCGTAAGGCACCGTAAGAGAATGCCATCGAAGCCACATTTGTAGAGGAGGCCACCCATGATGACATAATGAGAGACCTTTTTAAGAAAGGCTCATTGTCCATTACGAGTGAGGTCGGGAGGCAAGATGGAACGGGAAAGGTAGTCTGAGTATTGTTTATACCAAAGGTCACTCGGGTCAGGGGTAGTGGTTCCAATGGAGTAAACCTCATGCAAGGTAAATAAGAGGGTGATTGGAGTCTTTGTATGGTGACAAATATTTTAGAATCGGTAGGTGAAGTGGGGATTTGAGAAGCCAAGCAGGCCATGGTATCTACAAATTTTTTGGTTGAACGTGGGATGGTTTGAAGGGCGTAGTGGTCGAAGGTGGTCAAAAGTATGTCTACGTGATGTTTATACTTTTGAAGTGTCTCATTACAACATTGGTATATACCATTGACTTGGTTTACGACCAATTGGGAATCACCAAAGATGTTGATGGATTTGACATCCAAGGCATAGGCAGCTTGGAGACCTAATACGAGTGCTTCGTATTCAGCAATATTGTTTGTACAATCAAAATCAAGTTTGAAAGATAAAGGCATGGGTTCACCATCAAGTGGAATGAGGATAACACCTACCCCACCCCCACGCTGACACTTGGAACTATCGAAGAAGAGTGTCATTTGGTATGCGGGCTCGTCCAAGGAAAGGGAAGCAATTGACTCATCTGGAAAGTCAAAATTAGAAGGTTGATCCCCGGAAATAGGTGCGTCGGCCAATTGGTCAGTGATGGCTTGGCCCTTGATGGAATTTTGGTGGATAAATTTGAGGTCGAGGTCAGCCAAAAGCATGAGCCAGTGTGCGGCACATGTGATTTTGGTAAGGTTTGGCATACATGAAGTGTAAGGGGTCGGTGTTGGTCACAACATAAGTCTTGTGATTAAGTAGGTAATGGCGGAGTTTCGTGGCAATGAAAACTAAGGCTAAGCAAAGTTTTTTTGGCATGGGTGTATCAAGTTTTTGTAGTCTAAAAGAGTATGGCTTATGTAATAAACCGCCTACTCCCTGTGTTGTTCATCATGATGAGTGAGCATGGCCCCCAAGGAGTGATCGGTAGCTGAGATGTATAGGTAGAAGGGTTGATCGTCTTTAGGTGGAATGAGTATGGGTGGTTGGAGAAGGTATTGTTTTAAGGCCTCAAAATATTTGTGGCAGTCATTATCCCATTTAAAAGAGACATCCTTCTTGAGAAGATGATGAAATGGTTGACACCGATCAGACAATTGTGAAATGAAGTGGTGAATAGACTACAACTTGCCCTGTAGGCTATGGAGTTGCCTAAGATTAGTGGGTGGAGGCATTTCAAGAATGGCCTTGAATTTAGTAGGGTCAACCTCTATACCATGTAAGGAAATGATAAATCCCAAGAGCTTTCCTGAGAGAACCGTGAAGACACACTTCTTGGGCTGAAGGTGAACACAATATTTAATAAGGTGGTCAAAGATGGTTTTTAGGATGGCGAGGTGCTCAGAGCGGCATTTAGATTTGGCCAGGAGATCATCCACGTAATCTTCTAATATATGATGCATGATGTCATGGAAGATATAAGTCATAGCCCACTGATAGGTGGCCCCAGTGTTTTTAAGGCCAAAAGGCATGACTCGATAGTAGAAGGTCCCCCAAGGGGTGATGAATGTGAGTTTTTGTTGATCCTCTAGGGCAAGAAAGATTTGGTTATAACCTGAAGAAACCATCCATGAGTGATAGCATCTTGTGACCAGCAGTAAGGTCAACCAGTTGGTCAATACCAGGTAGGGGAAAGTCATCTTTCAGGTAAGCTAGGTTGAGGTCACAGAAAATCTATGCAAATACGGAGTCCCCCTATCACCTTAGTGACAGGGACAATGTTAGAAATCCAACGAGGGATAATCAATGGGTAAGATGAAGGAAACCAAAAGGAGGCACTGAAGTTCTTCTTTGACCAGAAGAGCAATGCGAGGGTGCATTTTCCTCAGCTTTTGTTTGACGGGTTTTGCATCAGGAATGGTTATGATATTGTGGACCACTATAGTGGGGTCAATACTAGGCATATCTGCGTAAGACCAAGTGAAAGCATGGTTATGGTTTTTGAGAAAAGAAGTGATGGCTTCCTGTTCAGCAGCATCTAAAGATTGTCCTATCTTTAGAATGTGTGGGTCATCCTGGAGTATGAATGTTGATCTTCGATAGTCGATTCATTCAACATGGTTTACATCTCAGAGGGTAATGACCGATGAATATATGAGTCTTCTAGCACCAAGGTAGGTGAGTATAGATTCATCATCCTGACATTGAATGACGTTAATCAAAGGTGTATCGTCATCGATCATTTCAGGATACAGGAAGGGAAGAGAGGAAGGAGCCTCGCCCTCACGTTGATAAGTCAGAGGCCCCAAGGAGATGGTGTTTATGAAAAAAAAAAGTTAGGAGGAATGGATTCTGGATCCATCGACTCCATCGGTGAAGGTGGTGATGGTGGTGAAGAAGGTGGAGAAGGGCTGATGTCCTCAATGAATTCAATGCATGCCTTCTTGGTAGGTGGTTCCATAAAGCCGATACCACTACGGTCATTATGTTTGCAGGTAGTACATGGAATAATAGTATGGTGGCCTTTCTCGTAAAATCCAAAACCAAAACCCTTCCATGCACATCGGTGCAGGAAGGTGTGGGTGAAATGGTGATTGGTGAGTGATTGGAGGTTAGCAGAAAATGGGTGGGTTTGTGATGGTGGTTCAGGTGTGTAAGTGGTAGTATCAAGTCCCCCATAGGTGAGACTGGTACGAAGGTGGGGAGGACCATAAAGGAGGTGCTCTCCTATACGGTGATCATAACGAGGGTGTTGGTGAAGACTTCCGTACTCTTGTGGAGTAAGGAATGTGTTGACACTATATAGGTGATACTCCCCCAGAGTGAGGTGTTGAAAAATGCCTTCCAAGGGATCAGTGGTTGGTATGTGGGTAGCTGGAATAGATGATGTGTCAGAGGTCAGATCAGAGGTGGAGCTAATAGATTGGGAGGCTGATGGTTCAGCTGTGGAGGTTGTGGTAGCAGTGGGAATGGAGGATGTAGGTGCGATTGAAGTAGCGGCTGCACTAGTGGGTGGAGGTGTAGGTGAAGAGGTAGTGGTCATGGAGGTAGATGCCTTAATGGGTATAAGCATGTCATTGGGTCGGTAAAGCATGTTGCAAGTTTTGAAAGGTGATGGATCAGCCAGAATGGTATAGGTGTGTCCTTCATGCTCAAACTTTACACAATGATGCAAAGTGGAAGGAACACAACCCATGACACGAATCTAGGGTCTACCAAGCAACAGGTTATATTGAAATTCCCCCTCCAAGACATAAAATAACTCTGGAATAGTGCGGGGGCCCACGTGAACATGGAGGATGATGGTGCCAAGTGTAGAGGTGATAGCGTCATTGAATGAATGCAACATGATGGGATGTTTATGCATGTAATTGTCAGGTATGCACATTTGAGTGAATGCATGGGAGGAAATGATATTAATGTTAGCACCCCCATCGATCATAACATGTCATACACGTATATCATCGATGTGGATAGAGATGAAGAGAGCTGGGTCTTGGTCATCAGTTTGGTGTGGTGCAATCTCTTCCTCTGAGAAGCTAAGGGAGGCTACTTGGTGAGTAGGTGGAGGTGTGGATAAAGGTGGTAATTTGGTGAGAGAGGCTACATGATGGGGTGTAATAATGGAGGCTACGGGTGTAGGGTCATTGGGTAAAACCTCAATAGATTGCAGGACCTCCATGAGAGCTTGACGATGGGATTATGAAGGTTTGGATGAGGTCATATAGAGACATTTTGAGGGGGGATTGGTGTAATTGTTTGAGCATGGAGTGATGTGTAACCCCATTAGAAATAGGATATGTGGGGCCACGGATAGTGATTTTAGGTGTAGGTGCAGATGGTATGTTGGGTATAGGGTTGGTCGGTGGGTCGGTTGCCTTTTCCTTTCCTTTATCTTTCTGGGCATGGGTAGCAATGTGGATCATGTTGATCTGAGGTGGGGAGGTAGGTGAGGTAGGTGAGCCATGAAAGGTATAGCGACATGAAGGGAAAAATCCCAGTGGTAGGAAGGAACCTTGTGAGATGAGTTGAGCACACTGACATTTGGGTGGAGGTTTGATGAGTTCTTTGATGTGAACCATGTTAATTTCAAATCTTGGGGGTGGCTCTAGGAGTTGTGGGGGTGAAGGTCTAGGTCATTGAGTAGGCAGTGAGGGAAGAACTGTGGGAATGGGTGTTGGTGAAATGGGGTCCTCATCAAGAAGGTCATCATCGTCAAAGTTTTCTTCAGGAGGACACAACTGGATAAGAACAGTTTTTAAAGCTTTGCAGTTCTCTACATCATGCCCTGGCACACGATGGTAGGTGTAAATTTTGGTGTCGTCAAACCCTTTTGGTTTGGGTTTTAGAGGGTCATAAGGTCTGAGTGGTAGTAATGTGATGACAAAAGTTTCAAGGAGGTTGGTTAAAATTTTGGCATAAGATCCCGCTAGTGGATCACAATGGGAAGTGAAAGTGAGTTTGGGTATAGGTGCGGCTAACTATAGAAGAACGGTCTTTTGCATGAGGGGGAGTGGGTCGAGCTATGGTTTTAGGTGTTAGTGTGATCTTGGGTTTTGGTCATGTTTGCTTGGGTAGTGGTATGGTAGATGAACTGGTAGGAGAGTGTGTGGTTGTTTTGACTACCTTATTGGAGGGTAGCGGATTTTTATCTTTATGTTGCACCTTCTTGGGTAAAGGTGATATGGGTGCATGAGATCTAGAGGGAAAAGTGGATGGTGGAAGATGGCATGTTACCCACTGGGGATAAATGAGGTGATGTGAAGGTAGATGACATGTAGGTCATGCAGGGGGTGTGAGGGAAAGAGACTGAAAGTGTAGTGGGTAGTGAAGAAGTTACCAATGGTATTGGAGGAATGGGTGGTAAAGCTGTTGCAGGTGTGGGAGGAGGTTGTGTCAGGTGCTTGGGTATGTTAGAGGTCTGCGAGGGTAGAATGGGTTGCTGTTTTTTATTTTACCAGAGGGTGGAGGTTTCTTAACCATGTTGGAGGGGTGAGGTCCTAAGACAGACGGGTGAAGGTGATGAAGGTGTGATCGGCGAGGTTGGAGTATGAGATCTATGGGATTGGTTCTTCTGTTTGGGTGTCAGAGTAGGTTTGGTGTTGGTCTTTGGAGGATGTAGCTAAATCTAATTTGATGGGTGGATGAGTAAGGTTAGTGGTTAGGATGACCCCTAAGGTAGTAATAGGTTTAGGTGAGGAAGATGATGTAGGTGTGGGCTTGGATGTAGATGCATGTTGGGTTATGGGTAAAGGGTGTGAGTTGAGCCATGAGCCGGTATCATGGTGGAATTTTTGATAGAGGTAGTTGTGTTTGGTTTTATTGGTTGAAATATTTTAGGGTAGATAGTGGAAGTGTCAGCAAGTGACATCTGCATTTGTGTTGAGATAGGAAGTAGAAGATGCCCCTAAAGTAAGGCTCTATCCACATAATCTAGGTGATTAGCTAAACGTGAAAAAGGACACCGTTGTAGGTGAGGTTGATGAGGATCTAATGGCGATTCCCGTAAAATGTCTTAGAGACGGGGAATTTTCTAGCTTCAGCTTCCGTGGGTAAGAGAGTCGAAAGTAAGTCCACATGATCTTGGGTAGCTGATGGAGAATGGCTACCTAGAGGTAAAGGTATTTCTACTGGATCCTCGATAGGTGCAGGAGAAACTGGGTGCTCCTCTATGGGTGGAGGAGATAACAGGAGCTCCTCTGTGGGTGGAAGGAGATGAATGGTGCTCCTCTATGGGTGGAGGAGATGAACAAGTATGTTCCATGGATTGGAGAAGTACTGTGGGTGACAGCTCTCTAGGTGGAGAATTCAAAGGTGAAATAGTTTTGATGTTAACAGGAGTCTCCTTCATGGGTGAGAGAGGAGATAAAGATGGTGTCCCTCTGTGGGTGGAGGATTAGGTGAAGTGGGTTCAAGTGTAGGTGGAGGAATTTGGGCTAAGATTTCCTCTATGGAAGGAATATAAGGTAATTGGGAAGTAACAGGTTGCATCACTGAAAATAGCATGGACCTTGCAAGGGTATGGCTATCATGAGTTGAGGTCTCTCCAGTTTGATCAGAAGAAGGGGCATGATTAGGAAATGGTTTCTTAAAGATATGTAGGTTTTGATTGGCAGGTGCATTAGGATTATCCAAGGTTAACTCGCCTTTCTCAATCATTTCTTGGAAAATGTTTTTGAAAGTGATGCAATTTCCGTCACTATGACCTTTTAGTTCGATGATAGTTGCAGAAGTCATGTTCTTTGTACCACATAGGTGTGGGGCGAGTAAGGTCAAAAATAGTGTGTGGTTTTACGAGAGGAAGGATGATGGCCCCAACTTTAATGATATTTTTTAAGATAGAAGAATAAGGTTCCCCAATTAGTGTGTATTTCTGGTGTTCCCATCTAAATTGAAAAGTCTGGAGAAGAGAAAGATTAGATGAGGGACTAGCCTAATTTGATGGATGAGTTGTGCCAGCCTTGAGTACCACTGTGTTAGTAGTTCCCTTGGATTTTGAATAATTGTTTTATGGTTTCGAAGAAGAATAGGTATCATTTGCTTTGAATGTCGAGTTTTTATTGCGTAGTTGAATTTTCTTCTCTTTGATTGCCTGAATCTCTAGCTTTCGTGCCATGGTAAATGCCTTATCGAAGGTTTGGAAATTCTGGACTTGCAGGGTCAGTAAGATATGTCTATCACAAACCCGCATGAAGAGTTTGATGAGTTCAGTTTTTGGTATTTGGAATGTGAGTTGATTGATCAGGCTATGCCAACGAGCAACAAAATATATGATAGATTCGTCGTCATACTGACGTGTAGAGTATAGGTCAGTCATGGTAACTTTCTTAACAACATTAATGGAGAAGTGATCTAAGAAGGCTTGGGCTACCTGAGTGAATGAGAAGATAGAATGTCTAGGTAACCCATTATACCAGTCTAATATAAGCCCAATCAGATACATGGGAAAGGTCCTCAGAAGTAAAGCATCATCATGGGCGATTAGATAACACTCATGTTTAAAATACCATAAATGTTGTTGTGGGTCCTCTTTGCTATTGAAGCGGTTAAATTTAGGCATTTCCCAATGTACGGGATATGGACAGATAGGAATGGACGGGTGGATGGGCTCATTAAAAATCTCATTTTAGGTGAGAGAGTTGTGTGTGCCAGAAATCGATGCCTCCAATGTCTGCATCTTATCCATCATTAACTTGATTAGGTCATTGGTAGGTTGTGATAGCTAGGTACCTCCTATAGCGTAAGGAGGTTGGTGTTGGACATATGATGGAGGTGGCATTCTTGTATATGGTGATTCTATATAGGTATATTGAGAAGGAGGAAGTGAATTTGGGGTACGTACCCAAAATGAATGATAGATGAAATGGGAGGATGCTGATAGTACGTATATGGAGGTGGAAGGGTTGTGGTGACCCTAGTGGTAATGGGGGCTAAGGATTGTGGAATAGAAAGAACAACATTTTGAAAAGGGGTAGGGGTCACCAACACCAGGGTGGCTATGTAGCTACGGGTATATATGAAATAATAGGTGTGGATGATTTTATGTTCTGGGTGGTTGGCGAAGGTATACTGGATGTGGCGGGTGTAAAAGATGTGGTAGACACGGCGGTCATAGCAGGTATGGGGCCTAGTTGAGAAACAAGTGGGGCCAAGGCAGGTGCGGGTAACATGGAGCCAAAGGAGGTTGGAGAAGAAGTAAGAGTGAGTATCGAGGGGAAAAGACACAGGCATGCCATATATAAACTAACTCTGAGGCATCTCAAGTGGTTGAGTGGGAAAGATAAAATTGTAAGGTGATAGTGTTCTGGTCAAGGAGTCATGTGAACTCCTCATCTCATGTGGCGATAGTGATAGGTTGGTTAGGATCCATGGGTGATAAAATAGAAGGTGGTGAAGGACTAGGTGGGAGTGGTTGAATACTGGTGTGGAATATGAGGGTGTTTGCTTGGCTTCGGGTCAACACCATATGAACAAGCACTGACGTGGCAGGACTGCTTTCTGTAAATGATAGTACAGTAGAGATGGGATAAATAGGTGGTGGTGGGGTAAAATTTCAGCTAGAAAATTACATAGGCTAACCAATGCTAGTTAGGTTAAACTAACACTGATCATAGGTTACTGTGGTCGGTCACTGTGAAAAGTGGACAGT
This sequence comes from Taxus chinensis, assembly GCA_019776745.2. NCBI lineage: Eukaryota > Viridiplantae > Streptophyta > Pinopsida > Cupressales > Taxaceae > Taxus > Taxus chinensis. Next base: position 684,474,279 of record CM034147.1, on the reverse strand, counting down.
TGTTCAAAACAAGGTAAAAAGTCAATACTTTGTCAAGTATGTAATATGCTGATGGAATTACCAGGTCAGTGAATATGATAAGAATAATAGAGACTCTGAACAGTAAACCAATGCTGGTTAGGAAAAACCAATGACGGTCAAAAGGTAACTGACAATGGTCTCTGGACCAACACCGGTTACTATAAAATTGAAACAGCGATTAATAAAATGTGGTTATGAGTTAAAATTAGATGTGGAATCAAACCCAGAATTTTGAGAATGATGAGAATATGGTCCAGGCACACTCAAATGAAGCTGGAATACACCAACTTTGATGAGGAGCGTACAAGGTAAAATAAGAAAATGAAGAACGTGGCTTCTCACCTCAAAACGCAAGCCAAGCAAAAACACTAAGAAAAATATGATCCTAAGAGTACTTTTTCTATTATGTTTGTTTAGCTTATGATATTTAAGGACTAACTCATAAACTTTAGAATAGAATTTTATGGTGAGGATGGCTTCCTATGAAGAAGGAGATCTACAAGGAGAGGTTTCCGGTATGTTATGGTGGGGCAGGCCATCCTCTAAAGGGGTATTGGACAGAGATAACCAGTGGGGTGCCCACTTTGCTGTGATTGTGTGATCACCTACGGCTTCTTCCAGGTGAGATGTTTTTTAAGAATGTGTATATATTTTTAATTTTGTGATTTTTGGTAAGACTTAGAGAGAGAAGGAGAAAGGAAGTGCTTTTCTACGATTCATTTGTCAACCATTAGTTGGGCATGACTTCCAGCGTATAGGTTGCCCTCAATTAATGTGTGCTAATGTGGAGAATTAGAATGAAATGAAACAAGTTTTAAAACCAAATTGAAATGTTGAATTCGATGACGCAAAAAGATGAACAAGAGAAGGGATGTTCTTTTATTAATGTGATACTAATGAAAGGGAAGAAGTGATCTTTTTAAAGCACAAAAATACGATTGCTTTTAGAAAATAGAAGAAGAGAAGGTTCCAGGGGAGAAATTTTAATGTAAGAACCTTTTAGAATGGAAACAAACATGCAAATTTTCACCTAGAAATGAAGGAATGCAAAGAACCCCGAATGGGTCCCACGGGGCTTGCCAAAATGTTTCACCTGATTCTAAAGCGTTTCTTCAAATGTTGACGAAACAGATAAGGGTAAAGGGCTAGGAGGAATACCTGTTAAGATGTTGGTTGTAGGCTATTGCGTGCATATGACTTATGGATCCACAGTTGATCGTGAGAGCTTCCTTTTTGCTTGGAGGAACTACCTGAAATGGAAAACAAGACCACCAAATAAAATTTAAACAATATATGCAGTGGACTACCTAGTGTATACTAGATCCAGGAAGAGTGATACTTTCTAGACGGCTATCAATCCACTGTTTAAAACAAATTAATCTTAATAATAAAGGAAATCCTACTGTAGTTAAAATGATTTAGGTATCTCATTCGTCTACAATAAGTAATTTTTCTCACAATAGATTAAGCTATCACTGAATCTGGAGGTCAAGGTCTTGGTCAGGGTACTAGTGCTAGTCAGGGTGAGGTTCTGGGTGGTTTTAGGTATTTGGTGGAGGTTTTAAGCTCTGTTCTTGGTTTTAGGTCAAAACATAGAGACAGACATCGGTCTAGTATGACTGATGTCGATTTAGGTTAACTAGAAGCAGTTGTAGGTAACCAGCGTCGGTATGGTCGGGGTATAGGAAACTCAATAAAAACTTGGTGGGGTGATAGATCTGAGGCTAGATGGAAATGGAAGGGAAATGGCCAGGTTCGTATGGGTCTCAGGTATGCACATGAACAATTAAAATCTGGGTATGGGCAGTTCAACGGTGTGGGTAAAAGGATGGTCAAGTTTGCATGGAGGTAAATGGTGGGGGAATGGAGATGGGAGTAGAAACTAATAACATAAGTAAAAGAATCTACTAAGATGATAATGAACCAGTGTTGGTTAACAAAACTTACTATTTGTACGAGCTTGATGTCTAGTTGGAAATGGAGGGTGATCAGATGGAAGGAACTTGGTGTGATGCAGATGCTTCCTCGGATGATCCCGTGAAAGCAAGTGGCTCTGTGGTTTCTTCAGGTGCTAGCTATGGTCACTATGATGAGTGTACGAATGCTCATTCTACTTGCATGCAGCTCTTGTTTTTTCCCTTTCTCTCAAAAGATGTGTTAATCTCTTTGAAATGTTTCAACCTCGAAAAAGGTTGTTTTGGGGGTTAAATGGTAATTGACGGTTGTTCCGGGTTAACTGGCGACGATTTATGGTAACCGGCATTGGTTAGGGCAGGATTTCCTAGGTTTACTAAACTAGGCATATCCCCTTGATTTTATGGGATCTCGTTCGTTTGGCCCCATGGATTAGAATGGAAGCTTCCTTCTAACATGTGGGAATGTGGCTAGAGGTAATGTAGGCTTTTATTTTTAGGTTTTAGGTAGGTATTAGTTAGTTATGGCAACTTACTAAGAATAGGTCTTAAAGTGAGGTGGCTAGATGAGGTGTCTAGGTGAGGTGGATATGTGGGCATCATCCCAATTAGTATATTTAAATAATAAATATTGTGAGGATAATGAATTAATTTAATTAAATTAATATTATAGTGGGGGTGGAATGGACCATGGTTAGGTGAGTATGTTCGAGGTGGTTATTTTTCGAGGGACCAAAGGGAGTGTGACCCAATTTTTGTGTCTATAGCTTGGAAGGAAGATTCTCAACGTTTCCCTTGCATCATCTCATCTTGTTGAATCACTTATTCCATGCATACAAGGTGAGATTTACCTTTTACACTATGCACTCTCTTGAAAATTCTATTAAGGAAGTTCAATCCCACACACGTGTCCTTCTCCTGCACCAAGGGGTTATCTTCTTGCTACATCATTATTTACTTGATATTGTTGTTGTCGACCCAGCTCCCTCTCTGTCCCCACTCCCCCTCATAAACCAAGTATTAGGTCCAAGAACCTTAATATATGTGAGCCCCTTTCTTATCCCTCTGGCTAAATGCATTCTTCATAGCAATACCAAAGGAAAATAAAATATAGGAGTGGAGAGCCTACTAAAGTTTAGTCAAGATCCTCATCCCCCCTTTCTAGCTTTGGTCTATCGATGCAGGTCAAACACCATGATGAGACTCTTAAATAAATTGAAGAGAATGTGGACCCATTGATCAAGGAAGGCCTTAAAACCAGTGTGGATCCTTCTATTCTCTCTAAGTTGGAGAAGGATATGGAGAATCTCTTCACTCGCCTACTGGAACTGGAGGAAAAATTTCTCGCTTAGAAGAAATGTAATCCAACCATCTTGTTATTCACAGGGAAGTGTTGGATTATATTCATGTCACTATCAAACATGTATGTGATGTAAGTAGAATTCCGAAAACCAATTGGAAGAAGGATAAGATTAAGAATAAAGCACCCATTGAAGGCATCTAAGACACGGTCATGCAAACTGCTACTAATCTCTACAAAATTCTAAAGATTTCTTTCGAATTTTATTATAAATCCCTGGGTTAGACTAGTTTGTTGCTTTTGTGTTGTTGTTTGGTTTTTTTTATGCTTCACTTTTGTTTTTTTATATTGGTTCTAGGATTCTTGTACGAAGGTTTCCCCTGCCTTAGTTTACTATATGTTTATCTAGATTTTTGGCTTTCTTCTAGGGTGTGGCCCCCACGTTTCAAAAAGACCACTTTGTTGCTATTGTATCATCTAGATTTCGAGACCTTTTGTACCACACGGTATGGTCCCTCCAAAACCATTTACCAATAGCAAAAAAATACATTATATCTAGTCCATAGAATTTTATAAACATAACTTCTACATTCAGTATATTTCTTATTAGTCCAATATTACCTTAACAATGTATATTCCTTTTCATCATATATCTCTAAGTTATATACAGTAATAACTTTTAATAATTAAGGGAAAATATACTTCATAACTTAGCATACAGTCTTGTATAATCTTTAATACAACAAATCGAATTGAGTTACTTCCTATTACATTCAGTCGTAATAAGATCCAAATTCAAGTAAGGCCACAACCCAAAATTGATCATATATATATATATATATATATATATATATTGTGTGTGTGTGTGTGTGTGTGTGTGTGTGTGTGTGTGTGTGTGTGTGTGTGAGTCTAGACTTCCTTAGCCTTTCATTGTAACTGGTATAATCTAAGCATCCATTATGATATAAGTCATACTTAACTATATCATTAGACAAATATTACATACTTAGTCAAATAGTCATGTCATAATGAATTTATGAGTTCTTAAATATAATAAAAAATCAGTAGCATAAGAGACTAAGTGTTGACTTCACATTCACACATTTGGATTTGATCATCTAAAAACTTAAACAATATCTCAAAATGTGCCTTCCCTATCAAAGACTTCCTATTTTAAGGTAAATACTTCACAGTATTTAATCATTATGTAAGATATAGGAAAACATTCATTCGATTATAAATTAGATATTTCATATATCACCTATCTGACATATGATCAAATAAAACTATTGACTTGGTTACCCAGGCATAATGATCCATCAATAAATTTTACTAAGGAACTCTTAACAAGAATTGACTCACAAATGAGTACTTATAGTCTATTTACCTATCCTCAAGCAAGAGGTCTATAGTTTTGTAGAAGACTGAGAAAACTTTCTTACCTTAAATCGTACGAAGTGACAAGCAACAAATTTACTTTATAAAAATATAGGCCTTTCCATCAACAGACAACAACATTTCAACAGACTGAAGGCTAGGTTAGATACTTGCAAAGAATTTGTCTACAGATGACTTAGTGGATACAAATCGGCATTCGATAATAGAAAGTCTAAGTTGTGGATTTAAATAATATTTATTCCTATCTTTTCCTAAGACCTGGCATGAATCCACTAACAATGAATGTTATTCATTTCAACCAGAGTCTCACCTCCAAACAAGCACTTAAAGGAGCAAGAAATTTGTCATTGCTAGCCATTCTATCTGTATGAACTTATATTCATGATAGAAGTTCAAGGTGAAGAACTCAGAACAAGTGGTTATATTAATATAAATCACAACAATTACCCAAATGATGGTGGGGTTAATATTTCTTCAAGTCTTAGATAGAAACAAGATGAACCCCAAATCGACAATAATCAATAATTATCAATGTCATCACCAACAATTTAACAAGTACATTTAAAACACCATAGATTGTATACCCCATGATTTTGCCATTTACATTTAAGTTTGGAATCAACGTCAAAACCCAATCAATATTTTCTAGAAGTCATATATAATCTCCAGCATCATTTGATTCCAAGAATCACAAGAAGGTACATATTTTAGATAAACACCCAAACCCATCTTACAAAATTCAATCATATCGAGTAAAATCATATTACCCATATCAAGTTACATGTCTAATAACAACTATGAAACACAGGGAAGGTGAAAAGTCCCCTGAATCCCTTCAGAAGATAAAAACATCTACCTTATAATGATAGATCGATTCTGCGTAAATATACAAACAGTAATACAAATTATTCCCAAACCCATGGTTCTCTATATTAATCCATATATATATATATATATATATACATACCTTGATTTAGTGTGGTACCGAATCGACAAAAGTTGTAAATGCACTAGTATATGTTTATAGACAAATATTCATAAATAGATGCACACGTCAACGTTTCCAATCATAGAAAAACAAAACAAATACACCTCAATTACTTCTAGATACAACCCTATTTGGTAGTTTATCAATCATGACCAAGATCAAAAGATCAAAGGGAGAAATTACTACAGATATATAACAATAATCCAAATATGAAATGGGTTAAATTATAAAGAGAGGGTAGGAACTTTTCATGTTTGAACTTATGAAGGATTTCTCTTGCTTTGTCCAAGATCAAGCCAACCGAGACCTCCTTCCACGTACATACCCTTCCTCATAAGCTTCTTCCTTCTTGTTATTGCCTCATGGTCTAAAACTATGAAGCTATTTAATTCATACTAAAGAAACATTCCTTCTCCCAAACAATTCACAACCTGACCTCCATTTACATCACAAATTTTATAACACCCAATATCCCATGTCCAACATAAAACTTCTATATAATGCATAAATGGAGTGGAGTTTCCCAAAATTGGCTTACCATGGATTCATATGTAGAGCTCAATAGTGAATCGTAATAATGGAAACAAAAATAACTAGGGTTAGACCAAGGTGAATTGATGGTGATCTCTCAGAGGTTCACAACTTGAGTAATAAATGTCAATTAATTTTTTCATCTACCACTTAGTGGCTTCTAATAAATTTCATTAAATTCCTGCTTCAAGCATGGCGGTGATGGATTTTGGATAATCCATAATTGGGATGCTAACAAAAAGTTAATCTAAAATAGAATAACTCGAGTTCAATCGCTTGTCAATTTTACGTTTATGCATGGGTTGAATATATTGACTTTTTTATAATTTAACAACCAAGTAGTAAACCCCATCTAATACGTGGTTGTTTGACTACTTTAATCTATAGCACAATCATTAAAATTCATGTGACACATTTACATTTTTGTTGCATGGGTTACTTAGACCCTACTACTAATCATTTTTATAAAAACAATATTTCCCAATCATTCAACAATACCATGCCTTAATATGGTTTAAGTACCTTATTGTTATAAGATAATCAACCATACCTATACAAGCTTCATTCTTATCATCAAATAATCCACATTTCAACTTATCATGGTGAGGTCAACTATACCAAGTAATTACCAATTCCAAATTATTATTATAACAAGAAGGAAATGAACTACATAAAATCTAATTCCTTTCACAATTCAACATGATGAGTTCCTAAGATCCTCAGCTAGAAGCAATAAGACTCAACCATAGCTTAGAGCCTATCTTAATAATGGTTTTGCATCTAATAAACTAGTGTTGTCTTATTTCTGCAAAGTGACAATTGTAATAGATGAACCCATATAATGGTTAGTCCCCCTGACAAGATATTAATCACTAAGTTCATGTAGTATTATTATATGCAATATTAATCCATGCAATAGATTTATAACTGTTATGAAATCATTTCCAAAGTGAACAAGTAAAGTCTTCAAATATATCTATATGGCCATCCAAGATGGTAAGTACCATAAATATCCATAATTACCAGTAATTATCAATTTGTGGTAAGTGAAATAAATCCTAAGATTTACATCAAAATATCGTAGCCAAGAGTACAACTGAAATACAATCACTTGCACAAACAGAGATGAATGTCTATCATATTTACAAACAAGGTAAGAATGGGTTGTAACTCATTAATTTATCAACGATCACAAGATGATGAGTTTCAGTGCAGTGCTGGATATGCACCTACGTAGTCATACATACTTCCTTGTGGAAGTATGTGTGAATGTATAGCTGCATACGCAACCTCACATCGATACACAACAGTTTGCATCCAGAGGTAATTTAACAAGCCATAATTCATTTTGTCTCAAAGGAAAAATAACATGGCAAGGTGTGACAATATTCACTGAAGCTTGAAAGTAGTGTGTGCTAAAGGCATAAGGGATCTTGCACCATGGGTTCCAATTTCCATCCTTCATCCCAAATGTACCAATGAAAAAGTTTTGGAACACCACAAAGTGAGCCTTCTTTTTTAATACCAAAGGAATATCCTTAGGTATTCTCCACTCATGCTCAAAGTCCTCACACATGTGCTTATACCAAAGTTCAAGTCTTTGTTTGTAAGGGCCACTCATTGATCCCTCGCAGGTGTACTTCACAAATCTTTCTGTGAGTGATTTATTTTCCTCGGGTAATTTCTAAATTTAATCTTTTGGCCCATCGGTCACTCCAATCTCCACAAATTTCAATATAAAAAGTATGGCACAAAATATTATCTTGTCTTCCTAATTTTCTTCTTTAATTATTGTTTCATCTATAAAATCATATCCATTGTAAATGTGTTTAGCAATATGCGACCATCTCTTGTTTACCTGAGTCTAGCACTCCTGGTTTTTTAGCTTGTGAGAAGATGGGAAGTAACTTTAATCATAGGGTATGAATCCATCTTCTTAATGTCTATGGTGTGTGTTCCCTTCGTATATGATAATTCTGTAGATTTCACTTCCACACCAACATCATTTGTAAGGTCTCTTGAAGTTTCATTTCCCGAGCTCCTTAACCTAGTCAACTTGCCAATCAAGGGTACGGTGAGGTGTACCGGTATTCCAGAAAATAAAATAAATTCTCATGGACTCAGGACATCAACCACTGGTATAATCTCTCTAGTTTTCCAAAGTATTGACAACTCATAAATCTATGCAAGATCCCTTTTTTCTCCAGCAATTTTTCCCCATAGTCATCATAAATCGGCTTATCATTTGATGTGTGCACAAATTTTTCTTCTTCAAGAAGTTTTTATCCATATCATCCTTGGTTTCCATCATTCGATGATTGTATTCACTTACCTTAATCGTTTCTAATATGTGAATCCCAATCTCACCCCATTATCACACGCCTTCAGCATACTGCATTTCTAAAAATATACATTTCAGGAGCGTCTTTGACTTTCTACCTCCACTTCCTTCTGCTTCTTACTTCAAGTAGCTTCTGCTATGGTTTCTCATTCTTAGGTGCCATTTTGACTATTCATGAAACATTTCCTATGCACTTCTAAAAAATTTAACCTCTATAACTTTGAATTTCGTGTGCCCTAGCTGCATTGTTTGTTTCCTGAAACCCTAGCTTCACAATTATTCTTCCCGCATGTCCTTTCACTCGCTCAAACACCCTTCTAATGGAGCTTTGTTAATGGTTGTGCATAAATAACACTGGTTTGATGCCTTTAAATTCTTTCTCTCACACTACACACTCAAATTTCTCTTCGAAATGCTCTTCACGGCTCGAAAACTTCAACATGCAAGGTAAAAATAACATCACAAACATTCCTTATATAAATTTTGTAAATTTTTGTGCATTAATTAATTGCTCCTCATCTACCACCATACTCAACATTAAATGACATTTCATATTCCTTTTTCCACACTTCCCATTCTGATTTTTCCACCCCATTCATAACCTTCTGGCACGTCCACTACTTCTCGGCCACATACCTTCTTACGTGCACCTCCATGCATCGAAGTACAAAACCATTGTGCCTTATACCAAGTAGTTTCCCATGTTTCTTCCTACCTTGTGTTACATTGTGCATCCATCCATCCTTCTACATGTGGTATTAATATGAGAAAAATTTCCTTAAATCACCACCTTCTCACTATTTATAGCACCTTTTTCTAACAACCCATATTTCATCCTACAGCGCACCAATATTTCATAGGAGGTTCAAGCTTCAACCAACCAATATGTACACTACATGCCAATCTGTATCTACAATCCACCCCACACTAAAAGTATGTGTGGTCCTCTACGCATGAATCCAATAGATAGAGTAATCAACTATCCTAGCATGCAAGCGTGCTTATTACAACAAAACACTAAACTAAATTGACAGAGCATAGAAACGATGAAAGGAAACACATTAAAGGAAGATGCATGAAAGGGAAATCTAATCTAAGTGGCAATATTGCCTTATTACAAAACACCAAGAAGACTTATTTGTAGTAGGACTTTAGCCTACTCCCATTGAAGTAACTAGGAAATGGTATGTACATCCAGTGCCTATGGAACTGACAAAGCGCCCAAATCAAGTATCTTTGTTACTACAAATGGTCCCAACCAATGAACTTTCAATTTTCTTGGGTGGCACGTAAACTTTGGAATCATACAAGAAGAACCATATTTCCAACTTCAAATGCCTTATTCCTGAATATGCTTATCATGTCATGCCTTCTATCCTAGCCTTTTATCTCTTCTAGCTCCACCAGGAAATAATGTGTGCCTCTCATCTAACTGTATCAGTTTGTCTATGTGCTATCTTCAATAGCTTGTTTCATCATCCAGTCCACCTACACATGCGTGTAATACACAGGGATGGCTAACATAAACTCAATAGGAAATAACAACCTCCGTGCCAAACACCAACTGAAATGGTGTGGCCTTATTCAACCTCTTATAAGTGGTCATGTATGCCCAAAGTAAAATCAGATACTTTATCATCCCAATCTTTCCTTCCAACATCACAAATATTTTCTCAATGTTTGTCCCATAATTTAGTTGAAATCTTCAGCAGTACCATTGTCCTATGGGTGATAAGGGATTGTCTCTTATGGTGTGCCACCATAAACTCAACCAAGATAATTCTGATAGATTCTCATTTAAAGAAATGAGTGTCCCCTATCACTTGTTAAACTCAATGGACATCCATACCTGTGTATAATGTTCTCCCATAAAAATCTGGTTGTTGTAGTATGGCTATGCAATCCTTTATAGGTGTTTCTTCTTCCCACCCTGTCAGATAATTTGTACAAGTTATAATATAACATGCGCACATGTCCTACGCGTGGGTGGGGAAATAGGACCTACAAATTTAATCACCCATTTCTCAAAAGGTTCGGTCACTTGTAATATGCCTCAAAGGCATTTCATCTCTGGTTCCAGGCTTCCCAAGGCACTGAAAATGATCACATGCCTTGACATATTCTTTAGTATCTTTGTATACTGAGTTTCCCACCACAGGTCAAGCCATCAAAATCTTATGTGCATGGTGGCATCTCCTGCATAATGACCTCCTGCAATTCCACCATGATATTCTTCCATAATACCCTCACGCTCATGCTCCAAGAACACAACAGCGCAAAACTTCATCACAACCCAGCTTGTATAAATATTCACCTATTAATTAGTAAGGTCATCATGTATTGCAAGTTGTTTCTTCTCTAAAGTATTCATTCCCTCAGGCACCTATCCAGTGCACAATAATACTACAATATTTCCTCTAGTTTATGGGGTGCATTCAATATAAATAACTATGCATCCGACATTATGTCTGCAATGCTATACACATCCTCCTCAAAATTTATTCTTGACAAATGGTCAGGCCCTGAGTTGCTTTTCCCTAGTTTTACAATAACTGTAAAGTGAAACTCCTGAAATAGTAGTATGCACCTGCAAATGTGCCCTTGTAAAACATTCTTGTTGAAAAAATACTTAAGTGTCATATGATCTGTAAAGAAGATAAATGGGTTTTCCAATAAGTATTGTCTGAACTTATGCAACATGTAAATCATGGACAAAGCTTCATGCTCAGTATTTGTATAATTATGTTCAGCTGGTGTCAACTTCCTACTTGTAAAAAAAATAGGGTGGTCTATAATTCCTTCTCCTAGTTGCGCCAACACTGTGCCAATTTCCATCCCAGAAGCATCAACATGAACATGAAATGGTTTTTCCCATGAAGGAAAGCATAAAATAGGTGCAGTAGTCAACCTTTCCTTCAATATTTCAAATGCCTATTGGTGGACATCACCCCAATAGAATTTTCCTTTATCTTTCAACAATTCCTCCAGGGGTGGAAATATTTGCATAGCCCTTAATGAATTTCCTGTAATACCCTATATGTCCAATAAATCCACGTACTTCACTTTGATTGTTAGGTTCTTCCAAACCCAAAATCACATTGACCTTGGCTGGATCTACCAACAAGCCTTCTTTACAAATAATATGCCCCAAGTAAAGTGCCAAAAGGTGTTGCAAAAATGCACTTCTTAATGTTTAGGAGAGATGCTCAACTATTCCTGCACCTCTCAAACATAAGCCTTATATTTTCAAAATGATCCTTAACCAAACCATACACTATCCCAATCATCTAGATACACCTATAAAAACTTATGAATGAAGTCTTGAAATTCTTGTACCATAATTCACGATAACACTGCTGGTGCATTCTTCAGTCCAAAAGGATTTACTATGTATGCAAAACTTCCCCATTCAATGGTGAAAGTTGTCTTTTCTTGATCTTCTTTTTCTATGTGCTACTTGATGATATAACCTGAAAAACCATCTGTAAAAGAGTAGATCTCACACCCTGCAACTCCTTCAAGGATATCTTCTATAAATGGGGTGGGAAAAGGATCAATAACACATGAAGCATTCAATTCTTGGTAGTCCACACAGATCCTTATCCTCCCATCCTTTTTAATACTAATGACCATGGGCCTTACCCATTCAAATTCCTCAATGGGCTCAATTATACCAGACTTGAGGATTTTATCAATTTCTTCCTTTACCTTAACACGTCAAATTAGGATTCATCTTATAAGGCATCTTCCTAATCAGGGTGTGCCTTCTTTAATTTTGATTATCATCTCTTCCTAAAGAAGGGTGTACTCCTTTTAACTCATGATATCCCCTCAGAAAACAAGCCCTAAAATTCACACAGGAGTTCAATAATCTTAGCCACCCCCTGTTCTGACCAATAATCACCAATAATGGCCTCTTTAGGCTCTACATCTGTTCCAATGTTAACCTTCTTTGTTTTCATAGGCTCATTTTATGTGCACATGCCTTTTCATCTGTTATTTCCATCACCTCGCATGTGTACCTTCAGTGTGGTTAACATCTAGGTTATTATCCTCATCATCATCATCATTTATTAGGCATACCAATTTACCCTTTTCCTTCATTTCCTAGGTGCACATACCATTTCTTCTTCTTCAATCTCTTCAAGGTTAAGGCATGCCTCTAAATCCAACTCTCCAAACATATCTAACATAATTTCCTCAGCACTTCACACTATCTCCCAAAGTAAGGTGCTTCATAATCTGCAGTGCTTCATTGACTAGAGGTTTAGTAGAAAAATAATCAAAAGTATGAATCATACCTAAGGTCATCTCTTGCCAATTAATTGTTTCTCTTGTTAATTCTGCATGGACATATCATGTGTGTGTAGTAGCTTCCTAGGGTGGTGTAGAAATTATGTACCCAGAGTGATGGTGGTAAGGCCTCCTTCCCCTCTATCTAAAGTAGTCTCACATTCTTGAACAGTGGTGTGAAGTAGGGTACTTCCCATGGAATTTTCATATCATGAGAAGGTACATTTCTCCTTAGAAACCTAGTAGAAAAGGTGATTCTCACCTCTCACCATTCCAATAGGTTGTCTCTGTGTGTAGTCCACCAACGTGCATTATTATCCCACACAGAGTATATACTAGCATATTTCTGTCTATAACCTTCATCCTTCCACTGAGATTCCATGGCATGTAGAAATACATCAAGGTTCCCTTCACCAGTGTACCAAGGTACCTGGTTATAACTTAAATGCCTAACCATGGTATGCAACCTGATCATGCGAGTAAATGTGTTCTTGATCTCTCACCAAACTACTTCATACGTTCCATGCACCCAGTTGTCACAAGCAATACTTGTGGTATCACTAACTGACTGAGCATCATCCCACTGTATCACTCCTTCCTTAGATGGCTCAGTTACCTTAGGGTCCCTGATTGTGCACGTGTATATCTTGTTCAAGTATTCTTCACTTGAAAAGCTCAACATACGAAGTATTCTTAGCATCTGTCAAAGGTATAATGGTGCTCTTCCTATGTTTAAAGCTAATGTACCCCTTGTTGAAGTGTAAAACTACATTATTTGCATAACACCAAGGGTCACCCAAGTAATGTTGGGAAGTTATCTACTTTAGCTAAATCCAATACTTCAAAGTCCCTAGTAAACTTGGCTCCCTGAATTGTAATAGTCACATCTTTTAATACTCCAAGCAGGCATTAGCTCTAGTTCTATTTTCCATATATAACATATTCGAAGAAGGCTGCAATGGTGGTCCTGCCCATCTAATTCCAAGCATCCAATGTGAGTACATTAACTTTCTACACCTGTATCTATCATAATATTTCTCAGAAGCCATCCATCTATGACCACATTCAATGTAATCTCCTTATCATACTCATGATTATGGGGAGACAAATTTTCATGAAGTATCTACCTCTCGTGCTCGTTACCTGTGCATGGTACATTTTCTCTCAACCATTCTCCTAACAAGGGATTATGTTTTCCTGACGCAACATTCGACATGCCTCCTTCAAGTTGTCTACTTCCTTCTATGGGACTTGAAACCTTCCTTAGCTCATTCCATCACACAAACCTACTCCTTCAAACTCTAAATATCTCCTTGTAGATCCCTGATAACATCCATAGTCTCCTTGTAAACCTCTTTCTGATGTGCAACATCAGGGTACTTGGCATTTATCACTTTTTTCTTGGTTTATAGTCTACGTATACTTAGGAGGCCTCACTAGCGTGCACTTAGCCTTAGCACATGTAGTGAACTAAACTACAGGCTGTAATTCAAAATTAAGCCCAACCTTTTACATCCATTGATCTCCATTTGTGCACTGTATCTTAATCATAGATGCACCTTGTCTTGTTTGTGTTCGCTTGCTCATATGCTCATACAAGTCTGGACATTCTTTCAAATTTTTGTTGTTTTCCACACCAGGAGAAAACCACATTATGAGGGCACTCACTGATAATGATCAGGAGATCCACATAGTATAAAAATTTCCTCTAAGAAATCCTCCTCTACCACCACTCGTGACCTCATCCTCTATATCCTCCATGAAATCCTTGATTCCTGTTATCCCCATTATTACTACCCTTCATTATGTTGTTCTCCTTGGTCCTTAGATCCACTTACTACACTAGTCTAGCGCACACCAATTTTAATGGCCTCATGGATATGATCAATCACTCTACATTCAACAATGTCATGAGTATGAGTTCTTACAAATCTTACAATACATAGACACATTCTTCTAGATCACGCATGCTGCAAGAGGGGACATCTACAAACATCATGCTATAAATGAAAGGTATCCCAATCCAAAAACATGGTATACACATTGAATTACAAGGGAATTTATCCTTATTGTGTGTCCTTCAACCTCACAATATGTTCACCAAATCCCACTACACGTCTCATGAGCTGAACTAGCAGAGAGATTCTCTAATTGTTTTACCATGGCTGCAATCTAAACCTATTCAAATGGACTCACTCTAGTATCCATAATTTCAACTGCCTCAATGCGTAAATCTACTTCCAAAGTGTCACATGGTTCCAAAGGTATTATGAGATAGATCCCTTCTGAATGGAGTCAACAATCCACAAATAAACCATTGTGCATACTAACTAGGATGTATGTCATAAAATAACTTGGGTAACAAATTTTATATCAAGAATCATATTCCTGAATGCTTTCTGATAAGTCATGCTTAATATCCTCAAGTGCATTGATATTTTTTTGTTCAACCTCTGGAATATGGAACTTAGCTAGAAATGCAGAACGCAAAGCATCATAATCCACTGTAGTCTGATGTGGATCATACTTTCTATACCAACTATGTGTGCCCTTGAAGAGTAGTATAAAATTGACTTTCTTTCCTATATGAAGCAGTGATTCCCTTAGCATGCCATAAATACTCGCACTTTTGCATATGATCTGTAGCAGCTTCAATACCTATATATCTTGGTAGGTGGAAGGACATCTCATAATACACTTTTTGAGGTTTATGTGGGGGTTATTGGGGATGTGGACCATATTCACTAGATCCAAAACCACTACCAGTATTTCTTACGCCTACAAACCCACCTGATCCACTTGATCTTAACCCTCTTGATCCTCCAGCAATGGGCACCATACAAGTGGATGTACAACCTTGAGTCCCAATAGTAGTACTAAACCAAACTCACACAATCTGGGAACTTTTAGTACTTCCATATGTGTTCCCAATGTTTTGCATGCTCACACACTATCCTGATGACACACCAGAAAATATTCCTCCTACCAGGCCTCCAAATAACAAAGATGATGTATGTGCTACCATAAATGTATGTGTTACCTGATGTACTTTTGCATTCAAAGGAAAATTATATCTACCTAAAGCTACAAGATTACCTTCACCTATTTATCAATGGGAACTGGAACACCAAGCACAAGGGCTAGGTCACCAGGTGGGATAAGATATATGCCTTTCCTCATACTTTCCTCTAACATGATCTCATCTGAAGCTGAGAAGGGTTATCTACCATGATTACCATAGTGGGGTAAATCTTGATGCTCTGACTCCATGTATTCCACATGAGCCTCATATCCTTCTCTAGACATCATCCTTCGTAACTCCACAGACTCCTCAATATCGCACTCCTTCACCAATTCCCTATCTCTTGCTTCATTGTACTTAAGCCACATTTCTTCTTTGTGTTTCTTTTCTGTAAGTTCTGCCATCTTTCACCACACCTACTCCTACCCCTGCATGTGGTGGTATGTTTAGTTAGGTGCTCTGAACTCAACACCACCATCAAGATATTAATTTCCAAAGGAATAATGTGTATGTAAGATCCTCTATGATAGAGAAAAAATACAAACTCAACAACTTCTATAAAATAATATGTAGAAACAATGTACTCTAGAGTGTAACTACGCACAACACCATCCCACCAATGATCTATAGCATGCATCCAAGGTTCATATGCTTCAAATAAATATTGTTATTATTCATGTGTTTAAACCCTTGATCTATAACTCCAGCTCTTCTTTGATGCGTATGCGGACAACCACTCATACAATTCTATAGGAAAATAAATTTAAAATGTCTCATGGATTTCATGATATAAATTATCTTCCACCCACCTGTGCGCATTGAAATCAGGTCCAAAATCATATCTTTATGCAAATTGATCTTCTTTGTCACATACTCAATCTTCAATCATTGCAAGATTCAATCGATATGCCATGAACATGTAACATCCTAGAAAATAATTTAAAAAGAGGTCCTGAAAAATAAACCAAATTTTTTTCTTTATTTTATACTCAATTACTTAGGCACGCTGACACTTCACTTAGACAAATCTGAGTGCTCACTTGAAGCATGTGAATCCTACCAAGTCCCTCCTTTATGAAAATTTGTCCAGATTTCAACATGCATGTACATAACAACCATAATCAAAGTTTATATTCCATTATAACAACCAAATCCATGATTTCAATTTGGAAACACACATAATAAATAAAACATGAAAATTCATATAACAATTAAGATCGATTCACTATACAAGTACCATGAATAGTGACATCAATAATCAATATCCATCCACAAAGATCCATCATATTAACTCATTAAGTAATAGTATCTGACTACATCACAATAATTTTCATGACATTCATGTGCACAAGTTCATACTAGCATCACAACTCTAGTACATATGGTCATCAAAACTCAGAAATCGTGCATCCTCTCAAAACTATACAAAGCAACTACATATATACGGGGTGGTGACTTTCCCTTCACCACCCATGCACTCTAAAAATAGGTTGCATTCTCAAAATAGACATGAATGTATACAAATATAACTATGAAGCATGCAATCTATGCTAATAATATATTATCTATATATTTAAACCCTGATCTAATCATATTATTAGCTCTAACTCAGCATGTATTTGGATCTTCTACTTTTTCCCAGAATATCCTGTGCTTATCCTTGAAGTATTCTTCCTTGATCCAATTCATTCTCTGTACTCCAACCTATCTTTAGCCTGCAACATGAAAAAACTGTTAAGTCCCAAGCTCCATCTCTTTTGGGTGTGCCCTTCTTTCAACAAACATTTGTGTGCACCTATGTGCCCGCCTTCCTATGTTCCCTTTCTCATGTGTCTCTGAAACTTAGGTAATATTTCATCAGGACAACAATATCTCATCATTTTTTTAGATCCTCATTATCACCACTGGGTATTTTAACCTTGGCACCATGCAAAATGGGGTGCATACAAGACCTTTCTCCCTAGGATAGACATCTAAAAAAGTTTGGTTCCTCACTAACTATTTTAATATTAACGTTACTAATAAGATAAGCTATTGATTGCAGTGGGAAAAGGGATGAATGAGAAACATAAAATAAACTAATCAAAGGGGGTGATGATTGTACCAAACTATAATTAATCTCACTTCTTAAGGGGAAGAATATGAGGGAAATATAGTGCCAAAAGGGAAAAAACAAGTCACAGTTCACCTTGATTTAACAAAAATAGATTTATTCTAAACCTTAAATATTGCAGAGTCACATATGGTAAATAAATGTTGAAGCATAGATCTAACATGCAGCGATAAGCCTAAGAAATATAAAAATCTAAGTACAAGAGGGGGGATAGAAGACTTAACCGATTTCGCAATAATCCCAAAGTGTTCTGGACTTAAAAACTGATAAATAGGAGGAAACTATCACAAATGCACCCAAAAAATTCTATAATTGTCGAATGAGCCTAGACTAGGGCACCTAGACTGAGGTGAGGGAGCTTAGGAGCTAGAGACCTTTTTTGGGTGTCTGTGTATGCACGGGAACTTAGGAACTAGTTCTTCTTATTTCGTAAGGTGGTCATTAACCTTCGTCATTTGTCACATGTGTGTCGCTGGATGAACGTTGTATTCACCTGTAACCTACAAAACAAATGATATCCTGTAAAACCCCAAAACACATAAAATCTGAAATAGAAAAATATGTAAATGGGGATTCATATTGACCCCAGTGGTCACCCAACAGAGTGAACTTATGACTGAGCATTGCACTACATCTTAAAATCCATGTAGTTTTGGTGTGTGTGTGTAGAAATCATGTCCTAGGGATCTCTTGTGCAAGATGCACTTGATAGAAAGCAATAGCTAGTTGTAGCAATGTAAATAGATGTTTGGATGACAAAATGAACTTCCACTCATGTGAAGTGTATGCAAAAAATATAGTGCCTTGTCTCTTGAATGAACCTAGATGAATGCTTTGATGCTCTTAGAATACCTTTGGATGCAACCTTAGGTGACGATAGTAGATGCTTCGAGCTTGGTATTTTATTTTGGTCACATAGCTTTATATTTATATGGATTCCTTGGTTGAGTTTCGTAATTGACAACTAGAAAACCGAACCATAATAAAATAGGATTCCCAAAAGATAAAATAGGCCTAAAAAGAGTGAGTAAGATGAAAAGATGTCAGGGGTGGCAAAAGGGGACGACGATGCCTAGAAAATGGCATCCTAGCTGGGCGCTAGTGTCCAGAGTCATAAAATATAAACAAGCAAAACATCAACTGGGCTGTAGGGTGTAAAATACCAAAAGGAAACAAAGTAAAGAGGCTAATAGTAGTTTTCAATTACTATTTTTCTCACTTATGAATCATATGAATGCAAGTATGATTTTAGGACCTAGAAATGTACCCAAGTGCATGATTTTGTGTCTAAATTTTCCCCCAATTTATGTTGTTGAGTGAATACTCGATAACATAAAGTAGATAAGAGATGCGTACCTAATAACCATGTAGAATGTGATGGTGATAGTGTTCCGCAGAGACAAGTGAAAGCATGAAGTGATAAAAACAAAGTGTGGAAACTAAGAAAGAGGAAGTGACCCTAGGGGTGAAGTGTATGGTGTTGTACCGTGTTGTACCTATTATTATGCTATATGTATGGCTGCTTCTTGTTCCATATTAAGGACGAACCTGCAAAAGAAGAGTGAAAGAGTAATCAAAGTGATGTATTATTAAAACTATGTACAAGTATGTAAATGTGTGTAAGAAGTAATATAAGGAAAGTGTGCACCAAATTAACATGCATGTAAAATGATATAAAATGTCTTTAAAATTATGTAGAGGAGTGATTTTTTTGGGCAATCTCATGCCAAGAGTGAATTTTTTGGATGATCTCACGCTAAGTGCGAGTTTTTTTCGTGATCTCACGCTAACTACAATTTTTATGGGCGATCTCATGCCATAGAAAAAGAGTGTTGTAGAAAGAGGTCTATTTTTATTGTCCATCCTTGACAACTTCCTAAATTTATACACCACTGGAGATGGTGTGATCCTTCTTTTCTTCGTGTTTGGTCTAGTTTGATCCAAGTAGAAAAAATAGATAAAATGCATTCTAATTAGTGGAGGATTGTGCCTATGCTTTGAAACTCCTCTATGAAATGTTGAAAACTGTGTTGATATGAAAAAGTGACTATAACTGCCCCTGGTCATAAGCACCCAGGAAAGGTCAGGAGTGCCCAGGAACTCATGTTTGTATCTGGGTGTTGGCATCTATGTTGTACTGAGGACCCAAGTTAGACTCTGGGTCATTTTTGAAACTATATAATGCTTTGTTCCTATATCATGCAGGTTTCAGCTGTAGCTCTGAACTGTTGTATGGGGTGACCAATTCACCTAATGTATGCCCCCCTCGTTTAGAGTGCATTATACATTTCTAGGAGGATGCGGCCGAAAGGAGAGGACCATATGTTGATCTGAAACTATAACCCTATAGGGGGAGGGAATGTGCATGGTAGAAACCAAGGCACATGTAAACAAAATGGCTAGTAATATGTGTTAGTACAAATAATACAAGTATGCATATAGAAGAAAAAGTAAACAAGTAGTAGTGCAAAAAAATGTAGACCATGAAAATTGGGTTGCAAACATGGTACGTCACTCACAATTTTGCAAGACAATCAAGGCCCAAGTAGCTAAAAGCATACAAGTAATGAACAAGAAAAACATATGGTAAAGCCCACAAACAATGGCATATAATAGAAGAAAAGAGAAACCAGAGTGTAACAAAAAACCATGGTGGAAAATATTTCTTGGCAAGGCAAATGTTGCACATAAAGCACCCATTAACATGTTAGAAAGATAGGAATTATGTCAAAGCATGTATATATCAATAGAGAAGTATGCTAGTAAGAATGGGAAGTAGTAAAAAATGAAACAATAACACCTGTATTGTATATAAAAGTGGATTCCCTCAAGATCCTCGGTGGTCCTGGTAAGAGCTATAATTCCAAGAATCCATGTTGTATGTAAAGATCTGTAGAGATCCTTCATTCACAACTAGAGAACAAGTGAATGCATATGTGTATATAGAAAAGATAATGACATACTAGATATCTGGATAACATAGGAAATAAAGTGTACATGTAAGTATAAGAAAGCAAGAATAAGTGAAACCAAGATATGCAATATGATGTGAATGAGTGAATGAAATGGAATGCAAAGTGAATGTGATAAGATCGGCATTCCCATCTAGTGGATGTATATGAATGTATATGAGATGCGGTTCATTTATACAAGACCCCTTGGCAGCCAAGAATGAACCATAGACCAAGATTGTGTCATCAGGAAATGGTTTGAACTATGCACAGGATAGATAGATCAATGAAGCATAAAGCATAAAGAAGGTGAATGTGGTGATCTTCATTTTAGATTTATACCCTCATCATTCAAGTATGAATAGTGTAACTATAGTGCATGATATGGTGGTGTGATGTGTGAGAATATAATGCTATAAATTTGTATCGTGAAGCATAGAGTGTGAAATGTGTAGTGTGTGAGGTTCATGGATGTAGTATACCCTCAAAAATCAAGTGTGAACTATAGAAAAAGAGTGTGACATAGGGTAATGATGATAAAGTGTATCAAGTGGCTTGAAAGTGCTTAGAAAAATGAATTATGAAGCATCAAGTGCTAATTTTGATAGTAGATTGTTAGAAACACTTGATAGTGATAGAAAGGGGGAGAAGTGCAATGCCCCCCAAGTGTGTCAATGATGGAGAGCTATGTGATGATGTGAGAGATACCATGCCATCTTGGGAGAGTGTTGTCTATGTCATGAGAATATAGAGATTCAAGAAAATGGTGGGTAGAAGTAACAATAAGACCATGCCATGGTGACGGAGCTTGAAACGTGTCTTGGCCATCAGTATTTGTTTGTTTGAAAAACTGAATTGGAAATGGAAGCGGAGTAGGATGGGTAGGGATTTTTAATGGTGGAATTCGAAGGAGGACTTCTAGAGTTTTTTGGTCGGACTTAGTGATCGGTTTCTAATTTGGGATTGGTAACGTTGTAGAAGACTTGACAGGAGGAGGTGATGGATGACAGGCCTTGAGAGGTGATTGATTAGTTGGAATCAGTTGGATAAGTGGAACTTGATTGACTGAAGAAGGAACATTAGAAGTGATAGCATGTTGCTCATTAGACATAGGTGAATCAGGTTTAGGAACCCATTTGGATGCAACATTTGGAGATGAATATGTAGGATCATTTTTTGTAGCAAATTAAATGAGACCATAATGTTTAAGGTGGACAATTTTTCACTTCAGAGCATAGTAATCATTTTCACTATGTCCATTGATTCAATGATAATTGGAATATGGAAAACCTTGATATTTTGCAAACCAATAAGGATGATAACAATAAGTATATGACAAGTTGATCAATTAATGAATGAGTAGTTGTGGAAGAATAGCATGTAGTTTGGCATTGAAATCAAACTTGAGAGGTGCGGGAAGCGGTAATACTTGGGGTTCACTGATATGAGAAAATGTAGAAGACGTAGAAGTAAGATGATATGTAGAAGAAGAATTATCATGGGTTTGAGAAGCATCCTTGAGATGTTGAAGTTCATATTTAAGAGATATAATCGTCGATTCCGTAGCTTGAATTTTATCTTGAAAAAAATAATGCAAAGATTGAATTGACTTGAAGATGGGTTAATTAGATGGAGAAATAGGATGAATAAACTCATCAGATTGACAATCAAAAATAGCACTCACTTGAGTGGGTGGTGGATCTATAGGGAGATAAATGGTGTCTAGGGATTTTTGAAGAAAATCTTTATAAGGTGAATACATTTAAAGCAATTTAGATAAAGAGATTTGGAAAACCTTAAGATCCATGATGGAAAAGATGATACGTCAAAGAAGGATCCGAAAAACTGATCATGAGCGAGGTTCACAAAATGATTTTAAAAAATAGATTTATGCTAAACCCTCAATATTGTAGAGTCATATATGATAAAATAAATGCTAAATCACATATTTGATGCAAGAAATAAGAAAATTAAAATTAAAATCCTAACTGGAAGAGAGGGAATAAAACACTTAGTTGATTTCACAATAAATGTTAAAGTGTTCTGGACTAGAAAAAATGATGAATGGGAGGAGGATATTGTCACAACTACACACATAAAATCATGAAATTGTTGAATGAGCTGGGACCAGGGCACCTAGGCACTAGATACCTCTGTTAGTCACCTAGGACTACACAGGAGCTCAAAAACTGGTTCTTCTTGTGTCACAAGGTGTTCACTAACCTTTGTTCTCGGTTTCTTATGTTTCGGTGGATGATTGTTGTAATTACTTGTATCCTGAAAAACAAATGATATCCTGAAAAAACCAAAAACATATCAAATCCTACAAAATAAATATGCAAATAGGGAGTCAAAGTGACCTCGGCGGTCACCCAACAAAGTGAACTTATGACTGAGCGTTGAACTACATATCAAACTCCATCTAGTTCTTGTAAGTGTGTGTCAAAATCATTCCCTATGAAGCTCTTGTGCAAGATGCACTTGATAGAAAGTAGTAAATAGATGTACCAATGTAGATAGATATGTGGATAACAAAATCAACTTCCCCTCCTATTAAGTGTATGCAGAAAATGCAGACCCTTGTCCCTTGAGTGAGTGCTATATGGATGCAAACTTAGGTGATGATAGTAGATGCTTAGAGATTGATCCTTTATTATGGTCACATAGCTTTGCATTTATATGATTCCCTTGTTTGAATTTTGTAATTGATAGCTAAAATGCTGACCCATAATAAAACAAGATGACCAAAAGATGAAAGAGGCCTAAAATGGGTGAGTAAGATACAAATAGGTCGGGGATTCCCAGAAGGTATGAGGGCACCTGGGCTTTAGCATCTTGGCTAGGTGTTGGTGTCTAGATTCAATAAAGATAAAGAAATGATGATCATATTGGATTGTGGGGTGTGCAATACCAAAGAGGAAACAATAAAGACAAAAAAGAGGCCAAATATATATGTCAATTACAAGTTTTCTCACTTAGGAATCATATGAATTATTAGGACCTAGAAATGTACCCAAGTGCATGAGTTTGTGTCTAAACACACTGCATTAACCAAAATCCCATTCCACACATTTAATGCACAAATAAATGAAAACATTTAAGTATAGATCATGCACATCATACCATTAATGAAAAAGAGGTAAGAGGTGCAATAACATGAGTAAAGGGAAGATATGAGCCACAATAACAAGATTTTATTTATAACAATATATATGTTCCATTACATCAATGGGGGAAGGAATTGATTGTATTAAACAAGTCTATATCAAAGGTAATCAAGTCAAATTTTCAGCCACCACTTAGGCATGGTAACTTTACATTTAGAAGAGTATCATTACAATGAATTCTGAGTTGAATTATATAGAGAAAGAAGAGAAGAGTAGGGATTGGAAGATCTATAGAAATCAATAAGATAACCGAATTCTCAACCACAAAAGTAAAAATCAATATTAATATGTGTAGACCAAAAATGGGCATCATAACTTTCTTGGATGATTCAAAATCATATCAAGATAATTCAATGTTGGTTGTTTGAGTTTTCTAAGCATTTTCAACTTATATGGGTGTCACTTGAGAAAAAAATTTGATTAATTTTTTTTTTGAATTCTTCACCATTTCCTTTGAAATAGTTCCATATAAAACCCTTTTAATGTCTATTCAATTATGTATCTATTTAGTGAACATGGTTTCTAGATCAAAATATACGAGCATTTGAATCAAGATCAACTTGTGCTACAAATATTGATACCCAAAATGTTTGTGATCCTTTTATATTTATTATTTGATAGTTAAACAAACCGAAAGTGACCCAAAACTAATTCCATCATGACCTTATTCTCAAGAGAATTCCAATGGTACTACATTTTATTGATTTGGTGACCTAATTTAGAAGATAAGATCATTTGAATATCCTTAGGATGTTTGGTATAGATGACAGTCACAAGGCCATCAAATTTATCCTTTCACCTTTTGATATGTGAAAAACTATCATTGGAACATGTGATCTAACCTCATACTCATATCTTGTGTCATATGTCCTCTTTTCATTAGCTCTCAATCCTTTTTAATGTCCTCAAGGATTCTGGGATCTCAAGTCTCATGGGAAGTCACTTTTAATCACTTTGAGTTTGAAGTAACCCGTGATTAGTCCATAAGGACCAATCATGTCCCTTTTTTATAGGGCCACCGATGTCACCTTATGTTCTCTCTTGGGCTTATTTCTACCCCTTAAACTATTTTGAGGTCACCTTTAAGTATTGCTAACATCTCAGGATCCAAAGACCCATCCATTAGCCACCTCCACTAATTTACTAAGATCCACAATCCGCAAGATCTCGATTGGATACACATTCAGGGAAAAAATTAGTGGAAATTTTTCATAAACTCACAAATATTAGGGGTTTTGAAAATTGGAAATGGTTAATTTTTAGTAGTCAACTACCGCCCAATTCGCCTAAAATTTCAGCCGACGCGTTATTTTTATGGGTCAGTTTGCATAATATTTACACTTAAAAACAAACTTATGCGTGTATTTTGCAAACGTTTCGAATCAAACTTCTTGTTGGTTTGGAAAAATTGACTAATTTTCAAGAAATCACATGGAACAGTGAGGTGCATAAGATGGCCATGTGAACGTGTGCAAGAACTAGTTGAAGAGGCATGCGCCCATAAATTCTAAACCATGGACTTAACCAATTTTGTATATACGGGCTAAAAATTAAAAAATCAAGTTGGAGTGTGGATCACGCAAAGGAGAAAAGAAAGGAGACTTAAAGGCCGAGAAAGAGATATTTTTGGGATAAATTAAAGATGAATGGTCATGCATGGATCAAGCTAATAATACGATTAAAGAAGAGTTTATTTATAGGATTAATCTATTATTAGAAAAGTGGAAAATCATGCATGATTTATGACTACTTTTGTATAGACACATGGCTATTTTGAGCATGTAATTCTATTTTGAGAATCCATTGTTTTATACACGATGTGATGTAATAGAGTTATGCTACCCTGATTACTAGCACGCATGGCTCTATGGTAGTGACTATGATGTAATCAAATTTAGTTATGTAATACTTTTGTTATTTATGGAATATGGAGGATGGATTCTAGTGATTGATGTGTCTAAATATGGTGGTTACTTAGTAAAATTTATATTAGTGCTTATTTGATTTTTTATGTTTCCTTATTACATGTGTTTCCTTACGGTATCTGTAATGATCTACACTTGAATGTATACATGGTTAATGGTAATTATGGTTATGCATGCTAAAATCTTAACAAGATAATGCAAAGGAGGGACCTGGTAGCTTTGTGCATTTTGGGTGAGAGTTTAGATATGTCTGAATGAAGTTTCAGTGTGCATAACATCTTAAGTGGAAATTATAAGACTACATTTTGGCTATGTTGTTGGGACCTATTTTAAACCTATCTACCAGGATTTTGCACACAAATGGTGTATCAATTGACTCTTGAGAGCATTCAAATTTGGGTTGAAGATGGGCAAGATAAGTTTCCTTAGAGGTACAACACTAGACCTGAATTCAATGAATGATGGTGGGTGGAAGGTCCAACCTTTATGATTGACTCTATGAGACATTCTTTAGCTTCTTTCTAGTAGAATTGTACGAGTGGATGACAATATATTCTTAAGGAAAGAGTTGGACTTATAGGCCAAATATTTAGGTGTAGGAAGATTACCAGACATTGTTTGATGCTAATGTGGATTATACTAGAGTTGTAGATCATTAGTGAGCTGGTTTGTTATGAACTTATACGTTAGAGTACACTATTTCTACTTATGTCTAGAGGAGGATGAGTTTAGATTCTTGTGCAAACCCATAGGATTATATTTAAGCATTATGCCTTTGGCGATTAAGATCTTGATGATAAAATTGTATTTAGAGTGCCACCATATGGCTAGCTAAATCCCCACTGCATGTAGGGGCAAGAGAAGGTGTGGAAAAAGATGGAAGACCTAATGGCAGAAAGGTAGAGAGAGGAAAGACAACTCAAGTATAATGAATCTCGAGAGAGGGAAGCGGCACACGCAAGGGAAGTTACAGAGGTAATGGAGTTTAGGATAATGATGGCTCATGAAGGTTTTGAAGATCTTGTGGAAGATGAGGAGCCACAGCGTTAGGTACTTTTAACTTTGAGAAAGCACAGTAGAGAGTCCCCTTCAGTATTAGATGAGACCACATCAGAGGAAAGATTGAGGACTATGGGCATGCATTTGAACCCACATATCCCCTACACATGGTGCTCTAGTTTTAGAAGTAGTCATTGAGAAGTAGGCTAGTGTAGGTAATCCAGTAGCTACGGGTAGATATCATTTTCCATTTAATTTATAAGTGCATCAGATAACAAACATACCTATGGCAGCATAGATAGCATCATTTTTTGGAGGTCCGATTAGAGGGTTATTTCTAGGTGCATCATCAAGATAAAGTGTGGGCATGCAGAATATTAGAAGTACTTATGGGAGTATTGTGACTTCACAAACTGTTAGATTCCAGTTCAATAGTATAGCTTAAACACAAGGAAGTACACCAACTAGTCCTCTGCCCGCTACAGGAGGATCATGATCAAACAAATCAGTGGGATGAGGTGGGTCAGAAGGTGGAGGTTTTTGATTTGGTGGGCAAGTTCCATACCCATAACAATCACCTTAAAAACCTATACAACCATAACAGACACCTCAAGTATTCTATGAGATGTCCCTCCACTTGCTAGAGTATACAGGTATTGAAGATTTAGAAGAGAATGTGCATAATTGTGAGATACTATGACGTACTAAAGGAATTACAACTTCAGATAGTAATACAAGACAGTTTATTACTAATCTTCAAGGTTGTGCGCATAGATGGTATAGAAAATATGATCCACATCAGACTGCGGTGGATTATGATGCTTTACGCTCTACATTTTTAGCTGAATTTCATATTCCATAATTTGAGCATAAGAGTATAAGAGAAATCAAGGATATTAAGTAGGGAATATCTGAGAGCATAAGGGATTATGACACGTATTTTAAAACTCAATTTTCCAAGTTTTCCTATGACATCCATCTAAGTCGACATGCATAGGGGTTGGTTGGTTGATTGTTGACTCCTTTCAGAAGAGCATTATCTCATAAGACTTATGTGGACCTGCGTGAGGCTTTGGAAGTAGCTCTATGTACTTAAGTGGTTAGGAGTTTTGACACTAGAGTGAGCCCATTTTTAGAGGTGCATATTTCAGCCATGGAAAAGCATGTGGAGAATATTTCTAGTAATTCATCTTATGAGACTCACAATGGTATATGGTGTAAATATTTTGAGGTTGAAGGACATACTAATGATAATCATCCATGTAAATCAATACACCCACTATTATTGGATTGTGAGGTCTATCACCTAAACCATGATATTCGGGATTATCCTCTGTTGTAGTGCGTTATTCAGAAGAAGGTGTTTATTTACTATTATATTTGCAAGTCCGATACACATGACACCGTTGAATGCAGACTGATTGATCACATTCATGAATCCATTAAGATAGGAGTGCACCAAACTAGTGTGACAAGTGGGTTGAAGGAGTAGGAAGGATAAAATAATGAAGGGCATACCAATGGGGATAACAAGAATGAAGGATTTCGAGGGGGGTATCAAGGTCACGGTCGTGGTGATGGTAGAGGTAGGTCCGAGTGAGGAACTTGTTATATATGTGGATTCCCTAATCACTATCAACGTGATTTCCCTTATAATAACATTTGCGCATGGTGTGGGAAGTGACACAAGTTAGAGGAATGTCTGGATTTATATGAGAAAATGATTAATAAAAAGAGTAAGGAAAACGGAACATGAATGATCAAGGTACAACACGTTGTTGTTGATCAGTGGATGTCCAAGAAGACACCTGATCCTAAGTTATAGACTATTATGCTTACTACACACATTGAGGTTGAACGCGCATGTAAGCCTCTAAAGTATAATCCACTGATTATGAGGGAGGAGGTGATACATGTTTAGAACCACAATTCAAATTAACCCAATTTATATAACAAGACAACCATTATGCAGCTGCAAAGACTCGGAATACTCCGATCATTCATTCCGGACTCGGTAATCTACCGATTATTCATGAGTAAAAAAGAGTTGAGTTTGTTTTTATTTAAACACTTACTCTTGCGGTTCTTTCCCTAATTTGGGATTCGAATGCTATGTCTAGGGAACCTAACGAATAATTGTTTACCATTATTCATCGGGCATCTATCAATAGACTAGGTGAATTAGGGACAACGCCATAAGAAGCTTGCGATACTTGGCCAAGATTTTGAAAACATTATTGTTCATGTACTCGTATTCCTTGAACGGCCCTATCGTCAATCTGTGAATACGTCTTCACCCCATTCATATGGTATTAGAGGAAGGTCTTAACGACTACTGTCAGGCCTTCTTCAGATTAATCATCGGAGATAGATTAACAAGGGGATAACGTTTATAGGGCTTCCAGGAGGGTTAGTGGATACGGTGGACATACTGGTGATAACCTAAGTTTTAGGACCAATGTGTCAAGATACCCCGAACCGCCTAGGCAAGCCTTAAAATGACCACGTTCTAATTTAATCCCTGAGAACCTAGTCCGAGTCACAATGTAAATCGTAGCGTATCAATGCAAAGGGTGCGTCAGAAGTCACCTGCATGTTGTAACTTCGAGAAGATCCTAAAACAAACTCTTCTCGGAGTAAACCTTGCAGTATGTTGTTGCAGTCATCCTGTAATATCGCCCGAAAAGATATACCGTCAATATGCGTTAAGCATTGAGTACAAATTACTTTAAAGAAGTTGACCCTTGAGGTTAGCCTTTCCTATCCCTGGATTCTTCGTTTAAGGACGACCCTCCTCTAAAAGATCATTCACTAGGTTAGAGGGTATACGGTCAAGTTTTCAAGAATGTCATAGAATTCACCTGATTCTAAAAAACGACAGAATGGAACAAGATCTAAGTAACCTATGTGAGACTGCCTTCTGAACTCCATTGGATTGCCTATCAGTTCTATTTTAACTGAATTTTATCATACGTTTGGTTTGGTTTAAAGATATAAATGATAAAGAATCCAATTTACTATGGTCCTTTATGTTAGGATAGGGCTTAGTTAATTCAATCCAGTTAGTTTACGTTCTCTTTAGGCTCCAATTTTAACCTATCTTTTAGACGAAGCCAATCATTTAATTTCTCATATTGCTTTTGCAGATCAAATTAGAACTACTAAAATAGTCATAAGAAGTTAGTCTTATACGGACAAGCTTTCATATCAATCTCGAAAGCATCCATATATACAAGATAACAATTTGCCCCTTCGTTACATTTATAACGAAGAAGGTCATCTTTAGAATAGAACCAACACCATAAGTATTCAAAACACTTATTTCAATTCCTTTCAAACTTATACAAGACATTTTATTGCACAGCCTACGTGATATAATGCTAAGAAAAGAAACATCTTTGTCTCATATAGTACATCTAGTAAAATCAGCTGTAATTCCTTATAAATCCACATAAAACAATCTGATCAGCCTATCATTCGCATGGCTTTTACCCTCATACGGCACCATCGGCAAAAAAATAGTCGACATGAGTCCAGTTAATGAAACTGAGCATTGAGAAGCATAACTTTTAAAACAATTGTAATTCCCCTCAATTGGTTTCAGTTAAACACCATGTTTTGATTTAAATGAGAATCAGATATTCACATAGTACCACATAATCAGACTATTGCCCCTGTAATACAAGAAGATTACAAAAGATTAACGCTATCATTGGTACAAAGGAGTTCTTAAATCATTTCTAATATTCCATCAAATATGAGAAACAAGGAACGAAAAAAAAGCAACAACCATCAATTAAACCAAAATCACAACATGTCAGATGTTTTCATTCTCCAAAAAGGAAATAACAACAATTCGGATTCACAATATGTTACAACAATGTCCATGATAGTCAATTAGCAATAATATGAAATAAAGGAAGAGAACGAACCAAACCATTCATGCTTCCTTTCACCTAAGTTCATCACTGTCCTGCCTTCACAGATGAAAACATTAACCGGATATAAATGAACAAGTCAGGACAAACGCCGCCAAGAAAAGATCACTGTTTAATCAAGAAACGAAACACAACAAATTGTACCACACAACCAACAATCCAAAAATCAGCTCCCTCCTAAGCCCATGCATTAAGTCCTTTAGACCGTAAGGCTTGACCACAAGTTGAAAACAAGAGAACTACAAGGGTATCGCTAAAAAAAAAAACACACAAAACCTATTGCATTTCAAGAAATCGAAAGGTGTGTCAACAATGGACTATGCTATGTTGCCCACACGTATTCAAAAGCACGCACAGTCCAAATCGGACAGGTTGATTGAAAAGAACATTAGCAGACATATTCTGCTCGGTCAAAATCGCTGAAAGTAACAAGAAAAGGAATTTAAAACAACAACGATCCTTACCTATGCCGCATTCAAGTCTTGGATGATGTTCGCGACTTACCCAAACAAGGGGTAGAACACGCAACGGTCATCCATACACAAGGACCTCAAAAAGTGACAAGACAGTGTGCCAAGGTCAAGCTCAGGGGAAAGAGACAGAAGTATTAGGTACCTTTCCCGCCCATTCCAAGGGCTTCAAACGGAGTTTGGTACCGACCAGTTGGTAACAATTCAAGCAATTCATAGGAATTCATACTGACATTAGTAACGAAAGATAACAAGAATCAGAAACAAATTACTCTCTGTCAATAATGTACACTAAATTTGCACAGGTCGAAGGACGTACATGCCTACCTAAGAATCTGAACCTCAGAACCCCAACCACGAAGGAATTCAATCTCAAGAACAGATCGGAAGTACATGTATTTCCTTGAGTGCGGGCACTAACAATACCAACTAACTTAACTTAATCGGCTTCATGCATAAAATGATCATTCAAATCGACTCCTCAGGAGTCGTCAGTCGTCATAGCATAAGCTATATATTCACACAGTGACTGTAAAGGTGTGCACGCATCACCACTGAACCCTTTACCAGCAAACGTACAAATGAATGATTGATAAATCCATATATGTATTCATGGCTAACTTCAGAAGAAAAACAAGCGAAGCAAATCGAATATCCATCTAGGCAAGGAAAGGCAACTGAGCCGATGAACTTCGAACCGCTTCACTAGAAAGGGGAAAGGGAGAAAATGGGCATATAAAGGAAGTATTTATCTTTTAATTACTTCAAACAAACAGTAGCCAAAAAGCCCGTGTTTCATTTATCAGGCTTTACAAAAAATCCAAGCAAAAACTGGGACTGAATCTACATCCCAAACAATAGAAGCAATACATTCAATCATCGACTCCCATGAGGCAGATACAACAAAGCTACCAGGAGGCATATTTTATATTGGACACAGTGAACAAGTAATCATGCTAACCTAATACCACAAGGGAAAAACAACTTCGCTAGGTCGAAAAGACTATGGTAACCCTACAGTTACTGTTCAAGCACAAAATGAAAACAAAATGGAACCGAAAAGTATAATTAGGCGTTGTCAAACCAAATCCCCCCCCACGGACCGAGACCCAAAGAAGCGATACTACTAAATTCTGCCAGTATTATTATCAAATTCATTCATACAGTTCTATAACAGACACAGAGACCAAGAATCAAGGACATAAGTGGTAGTATATACACACAGGTATATTCTAAGGCTACGCCAAACAGGACGAAACATTCAAAATTTTTAGAAGAAAATACCCCCCACACATGTATAAGCCAGATGAATACTCAAAATAAAGAGGAGTCGACGTTCGATTTTAAACAAACACCCATCAAAGAAATTGAAAAATCGAACCAGAGATGATACAGTGCTAAAAAATCAAAAAGATCTCATAGAAAAATTCATCCAATCTCACAGAACATTTGGAACAGAGTTGTTTTAATGAACGCACTTGACAACCAGCAGATATGTAAAAGGTTAGGGCTGGCATGCCTGATGTTGATAAACTTCCGAAGACAGACCCACAGGAAGAGCTCAAACTTCCTTTTCTTTTTCCCACGTGAAGGACCAAAACAATTTCGCTGTTCTTCACGCAAAATATCTCCACGGACAGAGAAAGAGCTATGCAAAGTTCATATTCCATGCAACGCGAAGAGAACTGGTGCGAAGATCTGTAAAAAAAGCAGAGAGAGCGAGAAGACCGAAAATCGCACAAGCAAAAAAACAACACCACAATTTCCACTTGCATGACCTATGCGAGGTCCGAGCTCGACTTCCGAGAGTATGAGATGCCATTATTATAAACCCAATGTCCCGCTTAAAACTCTACTCCCACCGACCGCCGAATTGGCGACCAGTCCAAACTACAAATCAAGGTCCATTTCTCAAACTTAGCAATGCCAAGTCTGCACAGATTACCTCCGCCATGACTTGTCCCTCATCCTTTCCCTCATTTATTGCATGGAAAACCACCGCCCCATGGTCCGCCACCTTCATAGTCCCTTCATAATCTCCTCCAAGTTAGGTTAATCTTAGGTTAGAGTTAGGGGTAATAACCCATACTAACAAAATTTACACAAAGATACTAATTAGGATATTAACCAAATAGCCTAGGTCTAGTTAGACTAACAATATCTAAACCCTAGGTTAGGTTTTAGTGTTAGGTTTTTTAGGTTACTCTAACCCTAAATAATTCAGTGTGGGTCCTTGTCCTGAAACCGGGGAAGACCTGTAATACTTCAGAACAGAGTTAGCTCCTGTTTCATTGCCAGAAGTGTATGTCCACGATTATTACCTGGTATACAAGTGAGACCTTCCAGAATATACTTTGGAAAGCGGGGAAAAAGTTTTAATTTCGCAAGATCAGCATGAGTCATCCTCCTGACCAGCGAGAGTAAATGCTCCGATATTGCAAACCTGTCAAGGTCTGTGATATAAAATTTTATTCCACAAGATTCAAGATGACTTGGATCAATTCCAATGATCCAAGTCGGATATTATAGATGGAACTTATCTCTCTAATTCATTCCGTGATCTAGATTAAGAGTTCAGACACCAAAATGAAATAAATAAAGAGTGATTTTATATTTTGATCAGTCAGGATCTGCAATGCTGAAAAGAATTCCGGGGGGGTAACTCACGGCGATTTCTGCAATCGAGGGGAAACAAGTCCTTTTTACGCGAAATCACAGATAAACCACTTGAAATGATTAGAGAAAGTAACCACAGTTCAGGGTGTACATGATTCCTCCTAAAAAGATTAATGTCCCGATGATTACATATTAATTTAACCTTTAGGTCAATTCCATTTATCGTAAACACAAGTGTCTAATTCCATATTAAAATAGTTTCAGGAAATCATGTCAAAACCACCTTTTATTCAACCGGAA
Organism: Taxus chinensis; assembly: GCA_019776745.2. Taxonomy (NCBI): domain Eukaryota; kingdom Viridiplantae; phylum Streptophyta; class Pinopsida; order Cupressales; family Taxaceae; genus Taxus; species Taxus chinensis. Next base: position 684,439,993 of record CM034147.1, on the reverse strand, counting down.
TAAAGTCTGCCTTCAAACGGCTTTCATAAATATTAAAAACAATAAGTTATAAAGTATTGTTATCAACAGATTTTCATTCGTTGCCAAAAAGAGAGGAAAGCAGTTTTCATCTATCCAGTTTTACCAAGTTGCACTTTCTTCGACAAACTGTTCCCAGGACTACATTGATTAATATCACGATTCCCTTAAATGCAACTGGCGAGTTCCAGCACTCTTGTGGGTGAACCACGATTATTCCTGGGTCTTGGACTGCAAGGGAATTCCAATGTAAAAACATGTGACAGATTCGAAACATATTTCTAAGCAAAGAAAATATGGAAAAACATCATGCCTACGAGAATCCAGCAGTGGCAATGTAACGATAAGATACAGGATGGATTATTCGATAATTTCGAAGGCCCACATATCGTGGGGAAAAAACTTGGCAGCCTTGGCAAAAGGTAGAGAAACTCCTTTCTGGGTTTAACACGCAGGAAAAACCTATCACAAAGCTCAAACTTCTATCACCGCCTTAAGGTCAGCATAGATTTCTGGCTATCCCGGTCTCTCCTTTAACGTTAACGAATAAGATTTAACTGACTGTTACCTCTTCTGTGAGGAATCTTGTGTTCCAATTACCATCTATCCTTCTAACACTATCCCCAACTTAACAGGGGTTTTCTGCACTTTTCATAAGTGGCTTCAAAAGGATGCCCCCATCTTAAGATATGAGTGATAAGTGTTGTTGTATGCGGAACTCAACTAATGGGAGTACTCTTCCCATTATCCTATGATTCCATGCAATTCATTAGCAAACATGTCCCTCCAACACTTGATTTACCCCTCAGTCGCCCATCCGGTTCTGGGCGATATGCAGACTGAAGTTTTAGGTTTTTGTTCTAGGGCTGCGTTTAAGCATTTGCCAAAAACCCCTTGAGATTCTAGGATCCCCCTGTCAGAAAATAATCAGTTCTTGTAACACCAGCCATCTGAAAATTCATGTCGAACTCTTGGCCAGCACTGGTGAATCATCCTTTAGATTCCAGCGATTGAAATGAGGCTACCTAGTCAGTTTATCCACAAACTACCCGGGATTAAAATTTGTTTATTTCCTGGACATAGGTAGTCCTGTCAAAATCCAGGTTATTAATGCCCATTGTACTGGGTATGCTATGGAGGATAAAACAGTCCGCAGGGTGAATGCTATACCTTCACCGTCGAATTCCAGGCACTGGTCACAAAATTTATCACTCCTTTTCATACCTTTCAGAAGTATTGAGTTTTCAAATCAGCTCGCATTTTTGTGATACCCCGGGTAAGAGACAGGTGGAATTAGAAATTCAAATAACAATTCTTTCTCAAAGAGTCAGCACAGGGCTGGACAGACCCCTATGTTCATAACGCAAGATTCCTTCATTACAAGATGAAACCTTCAACCTTTTATCTTAGTTCTGCAGCAAGAGCTGCTTTCACTTGTGAACATATGCAATGATTTGAGGCATTTTTACCATCGTCTTTGAAACTGAGTTCTCAACGTTATAAGAGCAGAAATGTGCCTCCTAAGATAGATGCATAAGCATACTTATCTCCTTCCCTTTGATATAGCAATATAAATCATATTGTGATAAAAATTCTAAAACACCTTCTTTGTCTAGCATTCAGATTGGGCCTGAGTGAAATATAGATTTAGACCCAAGTTGATCGTTCAACTCAAAAAGGTTTCCCTAGGAAGTAGTGTCTCCAGACTTAAGCGATGTTTGTTACGGACCTTCAAAGAAAAATGGCAGCAAGTTCCAAATCATGAGGCATAATGAAGGCTCATGAATCTAAGTTTTTACTCTCAGAGCAATGACTTGATCATTTTGCAGCCAAAACACTCCAAGACCTTCCCCAGAAGAATCAGTTACAACAGTACATTACCATTAGGGCTGGACAGCCAATATAGGTGCAGAAGTCACTGGTCTCTTTCAGGAATTTTGGAAAAGCGCTTCGCACTTGTCATTCCACATGGAATCTCTCCTTCTTCTGCACTGTGAAGTTATGGTTGCAGATACCTAGAAAGACTTTACCCTTTTATATAGTAACCAGCAAGACCCATGAAGCTTCCACTTCATGCAATTCTTTGGTGCAGCAGTCAGTTTGAGTATTTTTTGAAGGATTCCAGCGCTTCTTCTTACTTTTTGGACATCGACCAAAAATAGCGAACTCCAGAATCATAGAAAGACATTTGGATAAACTTACCATACAACTTTTCTTTCTAAAATTCCAAGACTACTTCAAAATGCTCATTGTGCTCCTCAAACCTCTTAGAATAAATGAGAATATCGTTCCTAAGAATACAAAGTTACAAACTTGTCCAGGTTTTGAAAAAAATATTGTGCCTTAAATCATGAAAGGCGCCGGTTGATTAGTTAACCCAAGGCTAGAATTGAATCATCATTGTCCGTACCTTGTTCGGAAAGCTGTTTTATGAATCTTCTTTAATTCTCAGCTGATAGATAACCAGATACGAAGGTCTATCTTAGAATAAACCGCTGCTCAAGCATCTGATCAAACAGATCACGATCCTAGGAAGTGGATAATCGGTATTGATCGTGCGTGTTCAAACATTCCGATCATCAATACACAGCTCTAAGTGTTCCATCCTTTTCCTGCACAAATATCACAGGTGCCTCACCCAAGGTGAAAACACTTGGCTCTATTCAATCCTTTTGGACAAAGCTCTTGTAATTGTGCCTTAAGCTCGACAACTCAGTAGTTTAGTAGTCATCCGATAAGGCGCCTTGGAAATAGGTTCAGTTCCAGGCTTTGATTTCATGTAAAATCCAATTCCTCTTGGGTGGTAACCTGGTTAATCTCAGGAAAAAACATCCTGAACAAACTTTGTACTGTAACAGTGGAATTTGCTCAGGAAATCATATTGCTTCTGAAGATTCAGATATCTTACGGCATAAAGGGTAATCCTTCTTCTTAGCCTTTTTTAATTAAGCGCAATAGCTGACAGTTTCTAAATGGAAGAAAAAAAAAAACAAAAAAAAAAAAATTCTGTTTCACACCTTGAATCTCTGACTAATTCCAGCTGATATCTAAAAGGTTAGTTGCTTCTCATATGCAATTTACCTTGGCTAGGTCAGAAACCAATTGACACCAATAATAATGCATATGACCCTAAGGGGTGCAACCGTAGAGCATTCAACTTCGGTGGAGAAATAGGTAATCAAAGGACTGCTCCAAAGAGACACCTATTACTGTATGAGCAGAATATTACATAATCTTACAGTCCAAGATGTATCCAGTTTCCAAGCTTTTTTTAAGGTTTTAGAAGCAAGTTTATTAGAAATTAAAACATTCAGTAGCTACTGTATCCAAAAAGGATAGAGGACAGGTATGCCAAAATAACTACCCGGAACTGCTATAGGTGGTTCTTGTTGCTTGCTTTTAAGATGCTGTCGCTTTACTGAGCATGGATTCTATGTGCTGATTTACGATCATCCTTTTTCAAAGGACAGTGATTACGTAATGATCTGACCACAAGTGAGCAGCCTCTATAGGTCCCTTCGTAGGCTCAGGCATTACCTCCAGCCGTGTAATGGTCACACGGTCCTCACAAGGACTTATGTCCATTATAATAATTTTACAAATTATCCCTTACATTTACAGCAGGCTATTTACTGCTGCTTCTTATTGTTATCCCCTGGAAACGGACTAAGGTTACCAAAATTTTTCAACGGTCATTTCTGGGTGTGCAAAGGAGAGGTGAAGAAGGGTTTGCTTGTGGTCTTCTTCCGCACTTCCTCCTTATGAGAAGAAATAGCCTAATTCGTATTGGGACCTTTTTATGGCCTTTCTAAATAACTCCTTCCATCTGGTTGACTGTGAACATCGATCTTCCCCCTATCAAAGGATTCAATCCAATGATAAATGTCGTATCCTGAAACTTTTCTGTCAGTTTGATATGAGGTACATACTTTCAGGAGTTTGTTTAAACCGTCCCAGAATCAGTTCTGTCAACTTCCCTTGAAATAAGTTATGGAATTCGTCATTTCTGATCATAGAAAAGTTGTGGCAGCACGTTGCCGAAATAGACTGTAAAGTGATCCAAGAATATTGGTCTCATCAATTTCGCTCAGCTTTCCGGCGATCCCAACCACGAAGACGTTCGTGAGAAGTGATAGGATCCCCGATAAGCCTTGGTTCTTCTGAGAAGTTCCTTATAGCAAGTACTTCTCAATTTTTCACTTAGCTAGTCTCAGCTCCATCTCTATAATGTGGTGCCATCCAAATAGGTGTGAATTAGCCTTTGCTCTCATTAGGAGTAATGCTTAACAATCTGGTCCTTTTATTTTTGGGTTTTTTTTGTTTTTTTTTTTTTCGCACAGGTGCATCACAGTATTACATCAACACCGGTCGGGTTGTCCTCAGGGGAGTTGCTGATTATTAGTATCAACTTCGTCTCATCCGCATTCCCCGTCACGCTGTTGTTAAGTACAGCAAATGCGATTCTTGTGTCCAACAGGGGGCAAGCAAGGAATCTCATCCAGTTTCGGCGTTGTTGCCGCTCCTACTTCAGGTGGAGCATACTCGCAACGGTTTCACCTTGTTCTAACCATTTTCTGTTACAAGAATGTCAGGGGTTTAAAGATTATGGATCAATAGTCCACGGCTGCACCTTCAGCTCTGATACCAAGCAGGTACAATCATCATTTGAGACAATAGAACAAGTCTCAAAAAAAAAAAAAAAATTATAATTGCATACTAGTTCTAAAATACATAAAATTTAGAAACTCACACTTCAAATAACCATTTATATTACAGACCACCCTATGCAGCGGACAATGGAGCGGCAACTCTCAGATTATCATTCAATGAGCGGTAATCTTACCGATCTATCATGAGTAAAAAAGAGTTAGTGTTTTTAGTTTTTTTTTTAAAACCAAAACAAAAAAAAAAACCCAAAAAAAAAAAAAAAAAAAACACTACTATTGCGGTTTTTCATAATCTGGGATTCAGAATGCTCTGTCAAGGAACACCTAACTGCAAATGTTACCAGTATTCATCGGCATCTCTCCCTTAGCTAGGTTGAATTAGGGACAACGCAAATCAGCAGCTTGCGATACTGTGGCCAACGATTTGAAACATACTGTTCATTGTTCATTATTCCTGACCGGCATAAAACCATACTCGTCAATCGGACTACGTCCTTCACACCATCGTAAGTATGGTATATAGAATGTCTTAAACTGACTATTGTGCAGTTTCCTCCTTTACACGGACTCTCTTAATCACTCGGGAGATAGATTAACAATGTGAGAGACGTTTAAGGGATATCCAAGAGAGTTAGGTATACGGTGCATTATGGTTTAACTTACAGTTAGACCAATGTGTCAAGATGACCACGAACCTCCTAGGCAGCCTACAACCCTTTTTGGGGGGGGAAACCCCCCAAAAAACGGGGGTGTTCCTACCCTTTAAAACAAAAAAAAATTTTAAAAAAAAAAAAATTCCCCCCCCCCCCCCCCCCCCCCTGAAGAGTGGAAAGGGCAGGAGGAAAGGTTTTTTTGAGGAGTAACTAGTCAGTCACAAATGTAAATCTTAGCGATCACTGCCAAGGGTGTCGGCAGAAGTCACCGCATTGTTGTAACTTCGAGAAGATCTAATTTTCGAGGTTTTTTTGTACAACCCTTCTGTAGTTGTCTGTGCCGTTCATCTTAAATCCGCCCGAAAGATTACTCGCAATATGCGTTCAGCACTTGAGTCCCCCCTTCCTTCTGTTTAAAGACGTTTTTCCCCTGAGTGGTCGCCCTTTCGATTCCCTGGGCTTCTTGTCTTCAGGCGCACCCTCCTCTACCAGATCCTTCCTCGGTTGGGGTCGCGGATTAGGTCAAGATTTATCAAAGAAGTTATCAGAATACACCTGATTCTGAAAACGACCAAAATGGAACATATCTCATCAACCTATGCTTGAGCATGGTGCCTTTGAAACTCCATTTTGATTGCCTACAGTTCTTTAACTGAATTATATATTATTTTTTTTGTTTAAAAGATATAAATAGTAAGAGTCCAATTGTTACATGTCCTGGTATGCTTAGACTAGGGATAGAATTAAATCCATGGTAGTTTAGGTTCTCTCTTTTGCGGCTCAATTTTACCTATCTTAGAGAGACAATCATTAATTTAATCTTGCTTTGTAGTAGTAAAAAGTAGAACTAATAAAATAGTCATAAGAATTTATGTATTACTTACAAAGCTTCATATCATCTCGCAAGCATCCATTTATACAAGAGTAACAATGCTCCTTCGTTACAAACCGAAGCAGGTCATCTTTCAGAAAGCGAATACAAACACATAAGTAGCAAACACTTGATGTTTCATTCCTTCAAAAACTTAACAATTACATTTGAGGAAAAAAAAAAAAAACACAAAAAAAAGCAGCCTACTGATATAATGCTTAACGGAAAAGAAAAACACTTTTCTATATAGTACATCTATAAAAATCAAGATGTATGCCTTATAAATCAAAATAAACAATCGGATCAGCCTATCAGATTGCATTGCTTTACCTTCATACGGCAACATCTGCAAAAATAGTCGACATGAGCGGTTTTTCAGGGGGGTTCAATGACTGAGCATATAAGCCACTACTTTTAAAACTATTGCAATCCATTCACTTGTTTTCAAAAAACACACTTGTTAAATGAGATCAGATATTCCACTAAGTAAACCTATCAGGGACTATTGCCCTTGGTAAACGAATGATACAAATATGTAAACTTATCATTTGTTACAAATAGTCTTAATAATTTTCTATTTTCCATCAAATATAAGAAAAAGGAAAGACAAAAAAAAACGGGCAACACAAACAACATAATCCAAAAATCACAACATTGTCAGATCGTTTTCATTCTCCAAAAAGGACAATAAACATAACAATTCGGGATTACACCCCAATCTGTGACAACAATTTCCCACTGATAGTCCAAGTATCAAATACTATTAAATAAAGGCAAGAGAAAGAACCACAAACATTCTGTCTTTCACATAAGTATCACGTACGCCTTCAATATGAAAACATTCAAACCAGTATATCTAATGAACAAGTTAGACAAGCCGCAAGCAAGATCACTGTTTAATCAAGAAAGAAACAGAAACACAAACAAACTCTGATTACAGCAACCAAAATCCACAAATCAGTGATCAATCCTAAGCCCAATGCTAATTCCTTTTATACAGTTAAGGATTGGACCACAAGTTGAAAACAAGAAAAAATACAAGCGTATCGTAAAAAAAAAACAAAACCTTATTGCCATCAAGAAAATATAAGGTTTCCAATGGACTAGGATATGTTGCTCCACACGATATTTCAAATCCCCCCCCCCCCACCCCCACCCGCACAGTCAAATCGGGACAGGGTGAAATTGGAAAGAACCATAGATACATCTCTTGCTCGGTCAAATCGGGACGCCAGTAAAAGAAAGGAATTACCAAGATCCTACCGTGCCGATGCAAGTCTTTGAGTTATGTTCGCGACTTTACCCAAAAAAGGGGCAGAAACACGAAACGGTACTCCATTTTACACCAGGGACCTCAAAAGTGACAAGACAGTGTTCCAGGTCAAAGCTCAGAAAGAGACAAGAAAGAAGTATTAGTTACTTTTCCAGGAAATGCCAAGGATTCAAAGGAGAGGTAAAACAAAATCAAGAAAAATTCATATGAATCATTACTGACATTAGTCAACGAAGCATAACACAGAATCAGACAAACAATACTCTTGTCAAGCATTTTACACTACTTGCACAGGCGAAGACGTACATGGCCTATAAGAATGAACCTCAGAATCCAAAACAGAAGGAAGTCAATCTCAAATAACCAGATCGAAGACTGTTATTCCATTTGAGTCGCCGGCATTTAAAAATACCAACAACTTCTAACTTAATAGCTCATGAATAAAATGGAATCATTACAATCACTCCTCAGAGTGTCCGAGTAGTAATAGATAATCTATTATATTCACACAGGGAGCTCTAAAGGTTTGCACGAAACCATGAACCTACAGAAAACGTACAATGACATGATTGATAAAATCCATATATGTATTTCATGGCTAACATTAAGAAGGAAACAACGAAGCAAATCGAAATCCATTTCTAGCAAGGAAAGCAAGTGAGCCGCTTCGAAACTTTCGAAACAGCTTTCACATAAGAAAGGGGAAAAAATGCATATACAGGAAGTCCTTGATCCTTTATTATTCAAATAACAGTAGCGGCCAAAAAGCCCTGTTCAAATCTTATCGGCTTTTACAACAAATCCAAGCAACCACAACTTGTGGCTGAATCTAAAGTCACAACAATAGCAAGAATACGATTCAATCTGACTCCATGAGTCGATACACCAAATACCGGCGTATTTATAGTGTAAACAGTGCACAAGTAATCCTGCTACCCTAAAAACAAGGAAAACCAACTTCCGTAGGTCGAAAAAGGAATATGGAACCCGACAGTTACCTGTTCCAGCCAAAAATTGAAAACAAATGATGAAAAACCCGAAAGTATCCTAGTCGTGTAAACAACATCCAAGACCGAGTACCCAAAGAAGAGATGTAATACTCAAAAATTCGTACAGGATTCTTTCAAATCATTCAACAGTTTATAAACAGAAACAGCGACCACGAATCAAGACTACCGTGGTCTTAACTACACCCAGGTTTTTATTTAATTTTTCTTTTGAAGGGATTCACGCCAAAACAGGCCGAAACATGAAACTTTAGAATAAATACACACATGTATAAGCCAGAATGAATAACTCAAATAAATAGAGTCGAAGTTTGATTAAACAAAAACCATCAGAAGAAATGAAGAATTGAAAAAGTCAAACAAGAAGAGATACGTGCTAAAAACTCAAACTAGATCTCATAGAACATTCATCCAATCTTCACAGAACTTGAACAGGAGTTGTTTTAATGAAAGCACTTGAAAAAACGCAAGATCTTAAGGTTTAGGCCTAGCCATGCTGGTATTTTGATTCAAACTTCGAGCGACCACAGGAAGAGTAGAGCTCAAACTTCCTTTTCTTTTCACGGATGATTGAAACGACAAAAAATTTAGCTGTCTCATCGCAATATTAATTTCCAACGACAGGAGAAGAGCTTGATGGCAGTTCATACTCTTGCCTGCAAAACTCGAAGAGAGAGAACTGGTGCGAAGATCTTAGTAAACAAGCCGGCGAGCGAACGAGAAGACCGAAAATGCGGACAAGGCCAAACAACCCCCACATTTCCGCTTGCATGTTCTCGCGGCGTTCCGAGCTCGACTTCCGAGGTAATTGAATGTCATTTTGTAAACCAATTTTCAACTGCTTAAACCTACTCCCAACGACCGCCAGAATTGGGACAGTCAACTAACAACTCAAGGCCCTTCCAACCCAAACATTTTTAAGGGGGGGGGCCCCAAAAAAATGCCCGTCTGCACAGATTAGCCGCTGCTTTTAGCCTCCGCCATGACTGTCCTCATCCTTATCCCTACATTTTATGCCATGGAAAACACCGCATGGTCCGCCACCGTCATAGTCCACGTAATAATCTCCTTCAAGTTAGGTTAGTTCTAGGTTAGAGGTTAGGGTAATACCCATTAAACTAACAAATGTACCACCAAAGCTACCTAACTAGGATTATTAACAAATAGCCTAGGGTCTAGGTAGGACTAACAAACTCTTTAACCCTAGGTTAGGTTGTAGTTTTTAGGTAATACCAGTAATAAGTCAGTTGGTTCCTGTCTGAAACTCGGAACAAGGACATGTTACCATTATTCTAGAACAGAGGTTAGCTACTGTTTCATGAAGAAGGTTATGTTCCACGAATAGTACCGGGTTACAACGAGACATTCCCAGATATACTTTGATATGGGAAACGTGTCATTTCTCAGATCAGCCTAAGTCAGATCCTCGACCAGATTATTCAATGCTATTATCTTGCAACCTGTTAAGGATAGGTGATATAAAATTTTATCACAACAGATTTAAAAGCATTACGTGGATCAATTCCACTGATTCCAAGTTAGACTATTATCGAGAATTATCTCTATAATTCCAGTACGTGATAAGCAGTATAGTCAGACCAAAATGAAATAAATAAAAAGAGTCTATTTAATTTTGCCTCAGTCAGGAGTGCAATCTGCAAGAAATGCGGTAGGTAGGTACTATCAAGCAGTGATTCTGAACGAGGAACACTCATTTACTGAGCAATCACAGATCAACACTGAATGTTAGGAGAAAGTTAAAGACCAAGTTCAGGGTGTTACAGGCACAGGGAGGGTGTTGTAGGAGGTATAGAGGCCTATTAAAATAAGTGGGGCAAGCTAGAAGGTTATCAAACTATGGAACGAAAGAAAGAAAAAAAATCATGAGAAAAAGCAAAAAACATAATTAAAACTGGGTGTACGGTGGTAGTTGAGGAGCAATTATGTAGTAAATTTGGAAAAAAGTTATAAGGAGGACAAGGACTCTATTCTTTACCTTGCAGGTGATTTTTTTAAGCCGGATGAAAAGAGAGTTGAAGTGTAAAGGAGGGTAAGGATGATTGCAGATGAAAATAACATAAACCAGTTGAGATTTTATTTTCACGGCCATAGGGAGATAATGCGTAGGAAGTTGAGAAAGAACAACAAAAAGATGTGTGAATAGAAGGGTCGACAAGATAGGGTTTCAATCACAGCTGAGGGCACGCAAGGGTCGGGTTACAGAGGTGATCTAAAATGAAAGGGTAAAGGTTGGGAACGTTTGTTATGGCACCGAAAGAGCTAACCTATATACAAAACAAAGGGGTAAGAAGAGGAATGAACCAGAGGTGGAGATAGAAGTGGAAAAAAAAAAAAAAAAAAAAGGGGGGGGGGGAAAGGACGAAGCCCGAGATAAAAATATTATCTACGGAGTATCTCGAGGGTGTCAAGTATGGAGCACGGTTTGGGAGTCCATGTATGTAAGTGAATAGAAAAGGAAGTGATTACATCACAACACCAAAGCAAACCAAGATGAAATAGAGATGAGACGGTGAAACAAAAGCTGAACACTGAGGAGGGAGGGATGATTAAAACCAATTTGCGAGGATGTTGACACAAAACTTTGGAAAGGTTGGATTCTTGTGAGATATAGGAGCTACCCTACTTGGAAAAAACCTAGGAGATACTGTACCAGGGTTTGATGTCAAGGTTCTATGAAGGACTTATATTATTGTGTAGGGGGGGGGGGGGGGGGAAGGTGATTGCGTCATACACCGCACTTTGATTGGGAATAACTGACAGGATTGCAGACCTCAGACACTACAAATTTCTGTGGAACATCATGATGAAGTTGGGGGAGAGGCATTCATGAGAGTTAGCTTACCGAAAGGAGGGTGTGTAATGAATATATCAAGGTATATGGATTCGATTGTCAAAAAATTTTGCACCCTGACAAATGGTAATAACTAGGGCGCCTTGGGACAGTTTAACAACAAATGGCTCCACATTGCCAAGAAAAAAGAAAGGGTAGAAGGGACTATCTACAACCTTGTTTCATTCATATTCAGAGGGTATCATTGCGGAAGAGCATATAAGGCTACAAAAAATCAGTGGGGTGGCTGGTTATTCCTTTGTCAATTGTATTTGCAAAGAGATTGGGGGTCCCAAATGGCTCAAAGGACAAAATATGGCAGTACCAGAAGAGAAGAAAAGGTCAATGGCTAAAAGGTATTTGAGAAATATATTGTGATGGAAACCGCGGGGCGGGCACATATAGGTGGCCCCAAATATAAGTTGAGAGAACGATTGGATTGATGTGTTTACAAGGCTTTGAACTGAGTGAGCAGATCGATGGACTTTCTTGTGATGTGGCTGGAAGGCAGAGGCAGAGTTTTGCAGGATATACCGCACATTCATGGGAAGGATTTCAGATGAAAGGACTAGTAAATGGAAGCCCATGGTTGACAAGATCCTAAATTCCTTTACATATCACTACGTTAAGCCTCTATAAATAGATTTCTTAGATGAGGGAACGCTGAGATTTTATGCGAATAAAAATAAATATTATTAGATACAGACATTCCGCAAAAGCCCTATGGGTTCAAGGTAATTCTGCTACATTGGACTGTATCTCATAGGCTATCAGCATAATTCTCTGGATTTGTAAATTAGAAAGTGTGTATGAGTCGAAGGACCTAGACACCAACATCCGACTGTAAACGGAAATTATATTGAAAATGAGTTCAACTCTTAAAAGTCCAAGGAAATCACACAATTGGGACATACAAAAAAATGATTGCCCACCTCTCTGAACCGAAGAGGAAGAAATTTACGGTGACGAGGAGGCAAGGAGGATTTGTCCGACGAGACCATGGAAAAGAAGGTAACCAACTCTGGGCTTTTAAGAGGCCACGTGAAGACAATCGTTTAAGGTCAATAGACGAGGGGGGTGAGGACTCTCCTGACCTGGGCTACAAAGACAGAAAAGGTGAATACGACATGTTTGAGTAGGGGAATAAGGAAGAAGTAAGGAGGAAAACTTAGGCATTAAGGCCAGCGTGGCCAAAAACACCAGGATGGGTTCCTAGGACATCCCTGATAAAGCTAAGCCACTAAGGGAAGGAGAGAAGGGTTTGCAATCTTTGTAACCAACAAAGAGCGTGAGGAAGAATACAATATCAGCCCAAAGTTGTGCAATTAATACCGGGTCTCACCATTATTTGATATGGGAAATGAGAGGGGAGCCCATATGCACAGCTTGTAGTACTTTTTTCCCAAGAGTCGCTTGTGGAAGTGTCTTTACTTTTAGTGGCTAAAGAGAGGAAGATGGGAAGAGTGCCACTGGAGGCTAATGGAAAGACAAGAACAGACAACCTAGGGGCACGGTCAACGTGAAGGTTTGGGGTTCGGGCAGAAGATCCATATCCTAAAAGGTTAAGACCAATGAGAGGAACAAAGGGGAAAAATTGTGATGGACACCTAATTGGGATATGTTTAATCGCTTTAAAGACAATCCATGCCAAGTCAAAGAAAAATCCGCTCTACTAAGCATCTGGATGGGAGGATTCCTGGCCCGAAGGCTACCTCTTTCCTATGCACTGAGGTCAATTTTCGCTGGCTGCTGTGCAACACCTTCTGATGCACCATAGTACACGTTGGCGAGGGGCCGCCTCAACATAGACCACTGACTGAATACTCTCCAGAAACCCCCCTCCCCCGTTGCCGCCAAGAGTACGGACGAGCAGGAACTTGCTGCTTGACAAAGATGGTGGCAGAGTGGAAAGGAAAGGCGGAAATTGGATAAGGGGTTTGGTTACCCTAGACACTGTGAAGGTACAAAACTAAAGAAGCAGCAAGTATCATGCTAACAGAGGCAGGGGTAGATATGGCGGAGAGAAAGGGCAAAATGGTTGTCATAGACATGGCAGAACATATGGGAGAAGCAAGAAGAAGCGATCTGGAAGCAACCCCCACAGTGCTGAAAAATTTCACGGAAAGTTTCCTCTCATTAATGACTGTGGACTTGGTTTATTTATTATTGAAGTAGAACATAAGGAATAGGTACAAAGTGCGAGGGAGATATCTGCCAACGAAGAGGAAGCGAATAAGCCGTCATTATGGCACGGATTGTTTTTACAAATTAGGTTTACAATACCTTTTACAAAAATTTAAAGGATTGACTAGGAACAATATAATGAATCGGAAACACGAATATCCCAGAAAAAATCATTCAGGCCAGACAATCCAGGAGAGGGAAAAGAGGTAATGAGGAAAAGAATAGAGGTGTTGGAGTAGAGAGGAGAAGCTGGATACAATTACAAAGAAGCGCCGATGCATTAAGGCCAGCAGAGGCCTCTGAGGAACAAAGAAAGGAGCAGAGGCTATTGGTTGCACGAAGGATGGGATTCATGGAGACATGGTATTATCGAGTTCTGGCAGGTTTGTAATAAGGAAGCTAAAGAATAAGGTCAGATGACAAACTAGAGGAATGGTAAGGACTAATAGTGCAAGGCCATAATAAAGAGAAAGAAGTGATGGAAGAGGGAATGAGTTGGAGACTACAAAAGTAAAGGTACCATGAAATCTTGCACGGGGTCTGAGGTAGTAAGGTTGCGATGAGCATTTCGGCCATTTTATTCATTCTGATATGCTCATTCGTTTATCTTTTTATTCTTTGGAGAGAAAGTGAGAACCCATGTTGGGACGAATATAAGTGGTGTGGGGCAATGTCATTTGGAAAAATGATAAGATCAAGAACGGATGCAGACAATTGAGGCGGGCAAAAAGGGGACAAGTGAACATTGGGCAAAGAGCCAATTTTAAAGAGGCGAGCACCAGGAAAGTTATTAAACCAAGGACTTAGCCGATGTTTCCTATGACGTGCTAAAAATAAAAATTATAAAAATCAAGTTGGATACGATTATGCAAAGATTCAAGGCAAAGGGCGACTTACAAATCAAGCCTAGGTCTATTTAGACTAGAACAATATCTAACCCCTATGTAGGTTTTAGTTTTTAGGTTACTACCCCTTAATAATTCGTTTGTTCTCTTGCCTGAAACTCGGAAAGACCGTACCATACTTCTAGAACAGAGTTAGCTCCTGTTCTCATGCAAATGTATTCCACGAATTATTACCTGGTCTATACAATCGAGACCTTCCAGATATACTTGATATCGGAACCGTTTCATTTCTCAAGATCAGACCTAAGTCATACTCCCTGACCAGCTTATTAATGCTTCCTTATCTGCAACCTGTTTCAAGGTCTGTGATATAAAATTTTATCCAAAAGATTTTTTAAAAAGCATTACTTGGATCAATTTCCAACTGATCCCAAGTCTAGATATTATAGATGAATATCTCTATAATCATTCGGGATCAGATTAATATTCAACAGAGTAACAAAATGAAATAATAAAGAGTCGATTTATATTTTGACTCAGTCAGGATCTGCAATCTGCAGAAATTGGTACAATATCAAGCAATGATTCTTGAAATCGAGGAACACGTCTTTCGAGAAATCACATATCACACTTGCATGAATGCTTATGGAGAAGTAACATGTTCATGTGTTACGAGGCACAGGGAGCGTGTGTAAGGAGGTCTATGGCCTGTTAAATAGTGGGGCACGCTAGAAGGTTACAACTATGGAACAAAAGAAAGCAAAAAAAATCATGGAAAAAGCAAAAAATCATAATTAAAACTAGGTACGGTGGTAGTTGAGGAGCAATTAATGTAGTAAATTTGGAAAAATGTATAAAAGGAGGACAAGTGACTCTATTTTTACCTTGCATGTTTGAGTTTTTTAGCCTTGAAAAGAGAGTTGAAGTGTGAATGAGTGGTAAGTATGATTGCAGATGAAAATAACATCAAACCAATTGAGATTTTTCACGGCCATAATGGAGCTCATTTGTAGGAAGTTTGAGAACAACAAAAAGAAGTGTGAATAGAAGGGTTCGACAAGCTAGGGTTTGAATCACGGCTAGGGCATGCAAGTTTAGGGTTACAGAGGTATAAAAATGCAAGGGTAAAGTTGGGAAAGTTTTTATGGCACCGAAGAGATAACCTATAGCAAACACAAGGGGTAAGAAGAGGAATGAACCAGAGGTAGAAGTGGAAGAAGCCCCAGAAGAAATATTATCTAAGATGTAGTATCTCGAGGGTGTCATTATGGAGCACCTTTGGGAGTCCATGTAAGGAATAGAAAGGTAAGTGATTACAATCACCACACCAAAGCAAACAAAGATGAAATAGAGAAGGAGACGGTGAAAAAAAAAAGACTTGAAAACTGAGGATGATAAACCAATTTACAATGATGTTAGACACAAAACTTTGGAAAATGTTGGATTCTTGCAGATATATGAGCTACCATACTTTGGAAAACTAGAGATACTTTACCAGTGGTTGATGTCAAGGTTCTATGAAGAATTCTATTATTTTACAGGGAGGTGATTGCGCATCACCGCACCTTTGATTGGGAAACTCACAGGATTGCGGATCTCAGACACTAAAATTTCTTGTGACATCAATGATGAAGTGGGGGTAGAGGCTACTTCTATTGAGTTAGCTTTCCAGAAAGGAGGGTGTGTAATGAATATATCCAAGGTAATTGATTCTATTGTTAAAATTTTTGTGCACCTCTTGACAAATTTTAATAACTAGGAGCATTGGGGACAGTTAAACAACAAATGGCTCCACATTGCCAAGAAGAGGTTAGAAGGGACTATCTATAACCTTGTTTCATTCATAGCAGAAGGTATCATTGAGGAAGAGCATAAGGGATACAAAATCAGTTGGGGTGATATCCTTTTGTCAATTGTATTTGCAAAGATTGGGGTCCCAAATGGCTCAAAGGACAAAATATGGCAGTACCCAGAAGAGAAGAAGTCATTGGCTGAAAGGTTTGAGAAATATACTTGTGATGGAACCACGGGTGGCACATATAAGTTGAGACTAAAGATTTGGTATCGATGTGTTTACAAAGGCTTTGAACATGAGTGGTGCATATCGATGGACTTTCTTGTGATTGTGGAAGGTAAGGCAGAGTTTGCAGTATACCAGCACTATTGCATTGGGAGATTTCAGATGAAGACTAGTAAATGGAGCCCATGGTGCAAGATCCTAAATTCCTTTACATATCACTACTTTAAGGCCTCTATAAATAGATTCTTAGATGCATGGAAGCTGAGATTTTATGCGAATAAATATTACTATGACTACCATACATTCCGCAAGACCTATGTGTATCAAGGTAATTCTGCTTACATTGAGACTATAATATCATATGATATCAGCATTAATTCTATGAATTTGTAAATTAGAAAGTGTGTCTGGCTAAGGTACATATCAATCAAAACATTAGACTAGTAAAAGGAAATTATATTGAAAATGAGTTCAAACTCCTTAAAATTCCCAAGGGAAATCACACAATTGGGACCATACAAAAAAATGATCCCACTCCTCCTAGAACAGAAGAGGAAGAAATTAAGGATGAAGAGGAGGTGATGGAGGATTTTTTTGGACTAGACCATTGTGCAAGAAGGTAACCAATTATGGGCTTTAAGAGGCCACGTGAAGAAAATTGTCTAAGGTAAGAAGAAGAGGGGGTGAGGACTGATCCTGAACTTGAGGATACAAAGAAAGAAAAGGTTTAATATGACATGGTTGAGTAGGGAATAAGAAGAAAGATAAGGAGAATAACCAGGACATAAGGCAGTGGCACAAAACCACTTAGGAGTTTTCCTAGGATATCCCTTATCAAGCTAAGCCCACATAAGAGAATGAGGAGAAGGTGCAATCTTGTAACAAACAAAGAGAGTGAGGAAGAATAAATATCAAACGAAGTTGTGCATAATACAGGGTCCTCACCCATTATTGATATGGAAAGAGAGGAGCACATGAAATATGAACCCCAGCATGATGTGGAAGTGTCTAGTGAGCAAGAGGAGGAAGATGCCACTGGAGGTAATAAAGACAAGAACTAGAATACATAGGATCCTTCAAGTGAACATAGGGGCATGTCAAGTGAAGGTTTGGGTTCAGGCGCAGAGATACATATCCTAAAAGGTAAGAAAAATGAGAGGAAGAAAGGGGAATAAATTGTGATGACACCTAACTTGGGATATGTTAATGATCCTTCTAAGACCATCCATGCAAGGTTCTAGATAATCCTCTCTAATGATCAGCTATATGGATGGGAGATAATAGACCTGAAGGGCACTATTTTAATATGCAAACAAGGAAAATTTTGAGCTGGATGATGAAAACACATATAGATGAACCATAGTTTAACATTGGAGAGGAAGCATAAATAAGACACTGAATGAATAATTCACCTCAAGAAACCCACATCACAGTGAAGCCCACAGAGTTACCGGAAGAGCAGGAAATTGATGCCTTGACGAAGATGGTGGCAGAGGTGGAAAGGAGAAATTTGGATAAGGGGGTAACCCTTAGAACATTGTTGAAGGGTAAAAATAATAAAGAAGAAGATATCCAATGCTTAACAGAGGAGAGAGATAGGGCGGAGAAAAAGGCAATGGTTGTCCTAGACATGGCAAAACATATGGGAGAAGAGATCTTGGAAGCACACCCACAGTATGATGAAAATTTCACTGGAACATTTCCCTCTACATTATATTACTTGTGGTACTTGGTGTATTTATTATTGAAGTATAAAATAATTGCATAGGTACAAAGTGAGGAGGAGATATCTACAAAGAAGGAGCAAAATAAGAAGATCATATGGCACCGGATTATAGGTTACAATACCTTTTTACAAAATTTAAAGGATGAATTAAGGAATTCAATCTAAGAACTAGGAAACTACGAATATCTAGAAAAAATAATTAAGGCGAGGACAATCCAGGAGGAAAATGAGGTACATGAGGAAAAGAAATATGAGGTGTTTGGTAGAGAGGAGAAGCTGGATACAATTGCAAAGAAGCGCGATGCACTTAAGGCAGCTAGAGAGCCTCATGAGGATCTAATAAAGGAGCTAGGATCATTGGTTGCACGAAGGATGGATTTCATGGAGGACATGGTATCGAGTCTGGCAGGTGTAATAAGGAAGCTAAAGCATAAGGGTCAGGATATGAAACTAGAGGAATGGAAGGAATAATTAGTGCAGTCCCTGATAAAGAAAAGAAAGGGATGGAAGAGTGGAATGAGTTGGAGACTACAATAAGTAAAGAGTACCATGAAATCTTGCAACCAAATGAGGAGAAAGGTGCGATGAGCATTCTTCCATTTTATTCATTCTTATATGATCATTCTTTATTCTTTTTATTCTTTGGAGAGATAAGTTGAGAAAACCCATTGCTGAGGACGGAAATATAATTGGTGTGGGGTAATGTTCGTTTGGAAAAATTGACTAAGTATCAAGAAAGCATTCAGAACATTGAGGCGTGCAAGTGGGACAAGTGAACATGGGAAAGAGCCATTTAAAGAGGCGAGCACCCAGAAAGTATAAACCAAGGACTTAGCCAATTTTTCATATACGTGCTAAAAATAGAAAAATCAAGTTGGAATACAAATTACGCAAAGGATAAAGGCAAGGAGACTTGAAATCCAAGAAAAATCTATTTTTGAGAAAAAGTGAAGATGAACAGTAATGCATGGATCAAGCTAATAATAGGATTAAAGAAGAGTTTATTTATAGGATTAATCTATTATTAGGCTAGTAGAAATTCATGCATGCTTTATGGTTACTTTTGTATGTACACATGGTTATTTTGAGCATGCAATTATATTTTGAGAATGCATAGGTGGTGAAGGTCAAGTCCACACCCATATATATACTTTTTATACTCCATTTTTTTAGAAACGATTTGATGTAATAGAGTCATGTTTCCCTGACTTACTAGCTTGAATGGCTCTATGGTAGTGACTATGATGTATTTAACTTCTACTATGTAATAATTTGGTTATTAATGGACTACGGAGGATGGATTCTAGTGATTGATGTGTCTGAATAAGGTGGTTACATAGTATAATTGATTTTAGTGCTTATTTGATCTATTATTTTTCCTTATTACATGTGTTTCCTAATGGCATCTATAATTATCTACACTTGAATGTATACATTAATGGTAATTATGGTTATGCATGCTAACATCTTGACAAGATAGCACAAACAAGGGACCTAGTAGCTTCATGCTCTGTGAGTTAGTGTTCAAATATGCCTAAACAAAGTGCCAGTTCTCATAGCATCTTAAGTGGAAATAATAAGACTACACTTCTCTCATATTCTCCGAGGTATAATACATATGGTTTGAGGGGTTGCAAGGGTGGGTACCCTTTTTGCAGGGTCTAGGGGGGATTTCCCCACTAGCGGGGAGTCTGAGGGCCATGCATCCCAAAGGAGGTTCAAAGTCAGTATCCCTGAAAGCCACATTTAATATGTATTTAGTCATTATATTTATTCCTTTTCGGTACATGGAACATTGTCCAATCCTATCGTCCTACACCTCTAACGGCCAAGAAAGAAACACATGTCTGCACATGGGAGAGACAGACGTAGAAAGTTATCATCTAACCCAACATCATCTAAACATGATAAACAACCTTCTAGTGTCGAAGAGATGGTCACGATGGTAGACATGGGCCTATACCCATGGAATATAGACAGAGAACAAACAGATGTCCAACGTTATATGCATAGTAGAGAAGAGATAGTCATCCAACATAGCCTATCTAGTGTAGAAGAGATGGTATTCCAACCAATTCTAAGTATAGATAGACAAACTTCCAATATTTTCAATCTGATAGGAAAGATACAGTTGTCCAACCTGTTCTAAGATAGACGACCATCCAACCCTATACATCTAACATAGGAGAGATGGTCATCCAATCTTATCCGTCAAGTGGGGGGGGAGATGAAATCCAACCTATTCTGTCTGAACTCAAAATGACAGACATCTGACTCTCTCATTTGACTATATATATATATGGTCATCTAACACTCGTCCAGCTATGCAAAATCCAGGAAATTTTTGACTTTCCAAATCTCCTTTACCATGAAGTTTTTTTGGATATTCACCATTGTTTCATAATTCCATTTCAAAGATTCACCACCCATTTTATAATAATTTTTGGGAGAGGGGGTCTTAAAATGAACCTTAGACACATTGATTTATATTCTTTTGACTACAACCCATTACCTAAACTTGATCCTTTTTTGAACTCCACCATCCTTGATTTGTGTGGACAAATGACAGTCTTTTGTGATTCTTAGGTCTATGACCCTTTGATTCATTACTTATCTAGTTTTGGTTGTTTTTTCAACTCACCTTAAAGCTCATTGATCAACTTAATCAAATTGTATCAACTTAGGAAAAAGTATAAGTCTGGATCCCTCCGTCCAATTAGGCTAGTAACCATCATAGTTATATATGTGACCTGAATCATGATTCATTTTAGACATCTAAGCTCCAACTTAATTGCAACTAAGATGGGAGGTGAAAATTGACGAATGATTTTCATGTGTCACATCTTTAACCTGATTAAATTTGACGGTATGCATCCTTTATAAATTAAATCATTTGAATGTCACCAACCTGTATTATCCCCAAAATAAGTGAATTTGATCATTCTTTTAACATTCTGAACTATGTGGACCCCAAGATAACCTGTGGAAGAACCTTTAAAAAGTTTTAAAACATCATGGTGCCTAAATTTTTTTAAAAAATTGTAATAAAAACCTCCAAGTTTAGAATTTATAACCAATTTCCTATAAATGAATCAAGGTGCTCATTCTGGCAACATTTATGGTGACTCAAAGGGATAATTGTCCTACTAAATGAATTGATCAATTGTCTTATATATCTATTGGGCATGGATTAAACATATAATTTGATATCTTTAAAATGTAACCTAAATCTTTTTCTGATACATTGAACTTGCATTTTACTTTCTTACCACACAAAAAAGTGAAACTTTGTCTCATATAAGCACACAATTTTCACAAGGTGCCTCAAAAAAATTCCCACAAAGTGCCTCCAATAAATAAATATGTACAAAATTAAAATCATACATGTTTTAAGTGAAAACATGTAGAGTGTGAATGATCACTTATTTTTATAAAAACAAACCTAAACTACTCTCATTTTAAAAAACTTTCGAAAAACCTAAACAAAACCAGAGACTATATTGGAAAAGTAACTTCCTTTGCTGATAAAATGTGGCCATGTGATCATTTTTGCAATAAGAATTATCAGTAGAGAATAAAATATATCTATATCTTAGATTTTCCTCCCAAAATATAGGCTGTAAATTGAACATAAACCTACTCTTGTCCTAAAATTAGATTTGGTTAGTGTATTAGTTGATTATTATCTTTTTAGAGATCTTCCTTATGTTCTAAAGTGAACATGTCTAGTGGAAACTCTATCTTATTTTCTAATCTAGCTATATATCTAATTGGACATCCATTTATTAGAACGAATGAACAATTATTTCTCTAATTTTCCTATCTCCTCTACATTTGGCTTCATAACAAAATCTATCAGATGTTCTATCCTTCCCTTCATGCTTTGAAAATGTCATTATTTATTCCCATAAAGGCTCAGCAAGTGAAAGTAATTTAGGATCACAATCATCCTCTCAGGGTTCAATTTAAGACCCCCCTCTGAAAAACTAGTTTAGAATGGCTGGTGAATCTCCAAAATCGATGGAATTTTTTTGAAAAAAAAATTGTGGCAAAGGTGATTTTGTAGGTCACAATTTTCCCAGGTTTCATACAGTTGGACGGTCATCTATCTTAGAACAAGTTAAAAAATTTTCTATCTTAGAAGAGGTTGGATGACCATCTCTTCTGCATTGTATACACTATGTTGGATGGTCGTCTCTCCCCTATTAAATGGATAGGGTTAGATGACCATCTCTTCTGCATTGTACGGACTATGTTGGACAGTCATCTCTCCCCTATTAGATGGATATGGTTGTATGGTTATATCTTCTACATTGAACGGGTTGTGTTGGATGATCATCTCTCCACTGTTGGATGGATAGGGTTGGACGACTATCTCTTTTACATTGTGTGGACTGTGTTGTATGAACGTCTGTCCCCTGTTAGATGGATAGGATTATATAGCTGTCTCTTTTGCATTATATGGAATGTGTTGGATAGTCCTCTCTCCCTTGTTAGATGGATAGGGTTGGAAGGTCATCTCTTCTATATTGTACAAACTATGTTGTACAGTCATCTCTCTCATGTTAGATGGATAGGGTTGTATGGCCATCTCTTCTATATTGTATGGACTTTGTTGGATGGTCATCTCTCCCATGTTAAATGGATAGGATTAGACGATTGTCTCTTAAATATCTGATGGTTGTATATCATGCTTAGATGATGATGGGTTAGATGATCACCTTCTATGTTTGTCTCTCGCATTTGCACACATGCATCTCTTTCATGGCCATCAGAGGTGTAGGAAGGAAGGCTTAAACAATCATCTATGTATCGAAAAAGGAATAAATACAATGAATAAATACATATAAAATACCTCGGGCTATGTATTATACCTCGGCGAATATATGCACATTTTGATTAGAAACATTGGTGAAATATATGCATAAGTTCATTTTTACATATAAATAGTAGGTGAACTAACCCATACAAATGACTTCTCAGCCAAAATTTTAGGTGAACTAGGTGACAACCAACTACTAAAAAATTGCCATTTCCAATTCCAAAATTCTTAATATTCACGAGTTTACAAAAATTTGCCACTAAAATTTTCCCTTCCTCCTCTCCAACAAACATCATGAAAATTTAAAAATCATCAAGTATAGAGGATAATTCACCCTTTTTATGTCTTTCACATGTAGGATTCTACTAAATAGTCCTCTTCCTTCTCCATTTGCAACTTTTTCTAAACCTATACGGGTTTTGAGTGTATTTATTTCTCAATGTTAGGTTCAAACACATTTTAGACGGTAAGAAACTCTCCCTTTTTTATATGGATGATTTTATATTAGTTCAAATTCATCTTCTTATTTTATGGTGTTCAAAATAGAAACCAATCCCTATTTGATATTTTTACTCAGCAAACACCTCTACATGACTGGGGATGTGACCTACAAGAATATCATCATAATTTTCCTACATTTTGGTCTCAGATTGATCACCCTTTGTATCAATAATTTCCTCATCATATATAGGCTCATTTTATAAATCCTTAACAATATATTGATCAATAATAATAGTAAGAACCTCTTCAAGGAAAATAGTTATGGTTTCTTCATTATCTAAACCCAATTCATTCCTATCTAAAATGAGTACCTTGTAATTTTCAACAATGGTACATACCTCGATTTATTTTTATTGATTGGAAGGAGGGTGACTACTGTATAGCTTTTTAGGATGTTATTTATTCCTAAATTCTCTACTCCAATCCCTTACACTTTACTATTGTTCTTCCCTATTTTTCTCCTCCTCAAGCTACCTCGCCAACAGTGTTTATATATTTCATTTCTTAAAAGGATGAAGAATATTCCTACTTTCCACAAAAATTTGAACTTAATGTTTATTAAGGACTAGGTAATGGCATGGCCGAGTGGTTGGCCATTAAAAATCTTGGTTAGTCTACAATTCATCATGATTTGAACATGGTTCTTCATGAATTTCTTGTGGATTGGGTAACACTTTTGTTCATGGTGGGAGAGTGTTGAGTGATATCTACAATTTCTCAGGTGTTTAAACATGAGGCTCACACATATAAGAATTTGGATTTATGAAAGGGGGAGAGCTTAGTTTTTGAATGATCATATAGAGTTCCTCTTGGTACCAGAAGTATGTTATCTCCTTTGGGAGGAGAATAACTCTCAAGAGGGGCTGATAAATCAATAGGGGAATGAAACATAGGATCATAAGGATGCAAGGCTTAAAATGGATGAGTAGGAAGGCTATATGGGTGAGGTGAAATATTTCCCCATTGACAGGGCTCCTTAAAACTAGACTTCTTAGCCTCCATCTCATCAGTATACTCTACCATCTAATTCAAGTTCTCAGCTATTACATATAGATTTTGTTGAGGGATATACAAAATTTATAGAATACCACCCATGGACAAGGATCTCTAGGACTAGGTAATATAACTTCCATGATTTCAAAAAAATATTTTTCTCTTTCCATGCTCTTCTCCTTGTTTGAACTTGCAACTAAAAATTAGCATCATAGCTGAAGTTATGTCTATTGTAAGTATACGCTTGTGCTTGAAAACCACCATACTGAGTAGGATAATCATATAAATCAATTAGGCTTGGGGAATATGTGAAATCATCATACTAAGGCTCATATGTTTGAGTTGTAGGGATGTCTTGGATGATAGGGGTTGAGGAGGATGATACTGTTGCATGTAAGAATTATAATGAGAGGAAAAGGAAGCCATGGTTGCATTACCTCATTAAATAGCAAGAATATGAGTGAAAAATGGAATAAAATTTGATCTCAGACGACAAAAATATGTCTTTTAAAACCAATGGAATCACCATGTGTGTTAGGATGATGCCTCTCAAGGATATATATCACTAAGACACACACTAATCTTAGTGGAAAGAGATACACATGACTCAAAGTGTCCCATTGAGCATGGTGAAAAATGTTTTCACCTAATATTTTACCCTTTTATAAGGACATGCTTAGCACCTCAATGAAACATTATTAGAATTTACCCAAGGTGTGGAACCTTTCTCCCTAGGACAGAACCCAGATAAGGTTTGTTACTCATTAATTATTCTAATGCTAACACTAATCTTAATCTAAGCTACTGACTACAGGGGGAAAGGGATGAGACATAAACCTGAAATAAAATAAGGAAAAGGGGTAGTGATTTCACCAAAATAGAAAATATCTCTCTCATTTATGGGAAGAATATGAGGGAAAATACGGTGCCAAAAGGGAATAAACAAGCCACAATTCACGATGCACAAATTATGTTCCCATTCCACACATTTAAGACACAGAGAAAATATGAGCCAATCCCTATTTCATTAATGAATAAAGAGGTAAGAGGTGCAATAACACATGTTAAGGGAAAATATGAGCCACAATATTGAGATTTTATTGATGATAATATACATAATCCATTACATTAATTGGGGAAGGCACTAAGTGCATTGCATAAGTATAGATCATAAGTACACAACTCATAATATTTATCCACCATTGGGTAATTCTAACTTTACATTCAGGAAAGGATCATTACAATTAATATTGAGTTGCATTATATAGAGAAAGACGAGAAGAAAAATGATCAGAAGATATATAGAAATAAATAATGTCACCCACTTCTCAACCATCGAAGTAAAAATCAACATTAATATGTGTAGACCAATAATGGGCACCATGAATCTCTTGGATGACACAAAATCAAATCATATCATATCAGGGCTACTCGGTAAAATTCAATGCTAGTTGTTGGAGTTTCTTAAGAATTTACAACTGATTTAGTGTCATTTGATTTGAGAAAATAGACTGAAAAGATGATACAATGGAATCACCAAAGGAAGATTATAAATGAAAACTTCTTCTATCATGTTGTGGGGGTCAAGGTAGGTTTTTAGAATGTCTTGGAGTCATGATAGAGAGTCTAGGGTGAATCTAACTATTCAAAATTTCAAAATTTCGATTTTCTCGCCCTTTTGCAAATTCAAAATTACAAAGCTTGTAATGTGGAATTTTGGATTGTTGGCATTTGTTGAGGAGTATCGGTGGTTATGAAGGATTTTTTAGATGTCTAGATATGTTGTAAATAGGTCTTAAGATTAAATTTTGAGTCAATAAATGTTCAAAGGTTGTAAAATACCCTTTTTGTTATGTATGGGTATCTAAAAACAAATAAAAATAGTTAGGGTTTGGTGATGATATGAAAAAGGTAGAATAAACTCATAAAGATAGATTTGTGAGAGTGTTATCATGAGGATAACTAAGCAAGAGTGTAATTTGAGAAGGAAAAATCAAATAGAATAAAGAAGACTCTATTTGTTTATGAATGGACTGTGTTGGTATGATATCTCTTCTCAAATAACTTGTATTACATCCAATGGAACCATTACTATGTTAATTTCCATATTAGAATACTAGGATAATGTGTTTAAAGTTATATTATTAATAATATCATTCATTCTTGAAAAAATACATAATCATCTTGATATACATGACTAAAGAAATGTGATGAAACCCTTCCTTCTTAACCAGAACAGGTAGGATTTCTGATTTAGTGGTGAGATTGTCCAAATTATTTCATTCACTATTAGAATAGGAATGTGGAGATGTTTATTACATACATTATAATGTATTTATATACTTTTATATTGAGTTTGGTTGAACTTATAAACATTTTACTCTGCTCGGGCTTCATAGGAACCCTCATTAGGGTTTGATACAAAATTTATGTTTATAGCCTTTATACTTTAAACTGTGACTTGAATATTTATATAAACCTTATATATTGTTCATAAATTCATATTTTAAGGGTTGGAGTGTTAAGGAGTCTCCATTTTTCTTTAATCTTTGAAAGCTGGCAAGCTATGACTGTTATGTCCCACGGACCTAATTGTAAGGACAAAATTGCGAGAAAAGTGGTTTAAACTTGGATATTGCACATGAAACATTATGAAAAGGATAAACATGATAATGGGTGTTTGAGAATGTCTTTATTTTGGTTTAGAACCCCTTGAATAAGATGTATGCCTATAAATTATTATGACAGGGCTACTAAGAGAGAAGGACTAGGCAAGAAGAACAAGATGTGAATGAAGGTGTTACCTTTAGAGTTGGGTAAAAAAAAATTGCATGCACCATAGAGAGCCAAATGGGTAATTTAAAATAGTCTCACTTTTTCAAAATAATACTCACCATAAAGAGCCAAAATAATACTTTAAAATAGTTTGTTTCTCAACATAATACTCACCAATTGCTTTGTTCTTAAGTACAAGAAGGACAATTTTGAAAAGGTGAATACATTTGAGGTTTTCTTTGTTTCTTATCATTATCAAGGATATAATAGTATTTAATTTAACTTTTAAAAATGATACATTAGTGGTGGATTTCAGTTAAGGCCATAAAGACAAAAAATTTCATGTTATAGACTATCTAAGCTTGATAAGTTGAGTCATTTTTCAAGGTATAAGGCCATTTTTTTAGTTACTTTTTTGTACTACCTTATTGATTGCATTGGTTTCATAATGAGCACTTCATCATTTGGTATCATATCATGATAAGGTATTTTAGAAGAGGATTTATTTAATTTAACAAGAAATTGCAAGGTGTATGTGAAGTGTTTGACAGGTGGTGGTAAGAAAGAAAAAGGAAAAGGAGGACAAGGCAGAAATGGCAGCAAGCTCATAGTTGAAAAAGTGAAAAGAGAAGAGGATAGAGAGACTCATGGTGATTCCAGATAGTAGAGAAGACAAATATGACAAGAAGATATCATTGGAAGCTCCAAAAGAAAGTATCCATGGTGAAAGAGACTTGTCTAGAGAAAATAAAGAAGACAAAATGGCCATTGGTATGAAAGAAAACCAATTGGGAGAGATAGTGAATTTTTGGAAAGGCATGGATGAGAGAATAAGGAAAGAGGAAGAGAAAACAAATATGGGACAATAATCCATCCCTAAGGAATATCTTGCAAAGATGAGGTGGATGCTAGTAAGAATGAGTAGTCTTCTTGAAGAAGAGTTAGAGGAAGCTATGGAGAAATAATATGAAGATGAAGAGGCCACCTTATAAGAATAAGATGAATGGGATAGTGAAGATGAAGATGAAGAATATTTCATTGATGAAGAGGTAGTTTATGTCTACCCTGAAGAAGGAGAAATGATTGAAGAAATTGATGGGTTAGTTGAAGACAATGAAGGAAAAACAAATATAACAGTAGATCATATTGACATAGAGATATTTGAACAATATTACATGCAAAAATAATCATTCCAATTTGAAGTTAAACAATGTGAAACATAAATCAGAGATGAGGGGCCTATATATGATGAAAATGAAAGAGAATTGAGAAACTTCATGCTAGAGGAACTGAAATGTTTTGAAGACTTGTTCAATTTACATGGTGAATGTAAAGTAATGTGTTTAAATATGTTGATAACATATGCAAGAGAGGTATTACAACAGGTACAAGAGGATGGAAAGAATTAGTATGCATTGAATGATGATGATGTAAAATTTTCAGATTGTATACTTGCTTGTTTGTTTAATGATGTCAATTATTCTTTTGGTGAATTCCTTGAAATTGTAGAAGATCATTCAATTAGTGAATTTGAGAAAAAAGAAGAGATTAAGGCAAGAAAGGCTAAGTTAGTTGATGACACTTCATATTTAGAGCTTGGTGAATAATTTAGGTATGGTGATAAGATTCAAGTAGATGAATTTTATGTTATTTTAAAACATTTGTTGGATATCATGGATCTAGAGGAACGACATGAAGGTACAGCTATAAATACTATGTTTTCTTTGACAAAGAGTGATCTAGAGTATAGTGAAGTTATACAAGAAGGCCTAAAATTGATCTATAATAGGTTAACATGATGGTGAACTTGAAAGAGAAAACAGTCAAGATAGGAAAGAAATAATTTGGGTAGTTTTTAGTCCACCTAAGTAAAGAAAATGTTGATAACATGAAGGAAAAGTGTTGTACCAGGATGAAGAACACACTAAATCATGTGAAATAGAAGTTGTATTTGTTGTTGTCTTTCTTATTTTTGAAGGTAAAGAGGACTTGAATATGAATAAAGTGAAGATGGAACTCAAAAAGAAAATATTCATCCTTGAAGCAAATGCAAAAGTGAAGAACAAACCATGGGATCTAGGAGGATATGGAGAAAGTAAGGTTAGTTGGAGGGAGAAAGAAAGATCAAGAACATACAAGGAATCTGAATATTCACTTGGAAGAATAGACATTCAAACATGGTTTCTATTCAAACCTTGGGAGTATGATGCAGGAGCATCGCAAAGGAAGCTTATAAATAAAAATTTCTTCTTCTATCATGTTGTGGGGGTAAAGATAGGTTGTTTGAATGTCTTGGGGTCATGAGAGAGAATCTAGGGTGATTCTAACTATTCAAAATTTCAAAATTTGAACTTTCTCACCCTTTTGTGAATTCAAATTTGCAAAGTTTGTAATGTGGAATTTAGGAATGTTAGCATGTGTTAAGGAGTCTTGGTGGTTATGAAGGATTCTGTAGATGTTTAGACATGTTGCAAATAGGTCTTAAGATTAAATTTTTAGTCAATAAATGTTCAAGAATTGTAAAATTCTCTTTTTGGTTATATATGGGTATCTAGAAATAAAGAAAAACAATTAGGGTTTTATGATGATATGGAAAAAGTAGAATAAAATCGTGAAGATATAGTTGTGAGAGTATACTCACGAAGAGAACTGAGGAGTGGAATTTCTAAAGGAAAAATCAAATAGAATAAAGAAGACTCTATTTTTTTATGAATGGACTTTGTTGGTATGATATCTCTTCTCAAATAACGTGTATTACATCAAATGGAACCATTACTCTCTTAATTTCCATCTTACAATATTGGGATAAGTTTAAATTTTTATCGTCAATAATATTATGCATTCTTGAAAATAACAGACTCATCTTGATATAGATGACTAAAGAAATGTGATGAAACCCTACCTTCTTAAGCAAAACAGGTAAGATTTTTTAGAGATTCTTCAAATTATTTGGTTCACTGTTAGAACAGGAATGTGGATATGGTTATTATAGACATTCTAATTAATTTATATACTTTTATATTGATTTTAAATGAACTTATAAAAAATTTACTCTACTTGGGCTTCACAGGAACCCTCATTAGGGTTTAATACAAAATTTATGTTTAAATCCTTTATACTTTGAATTGTGACTTAAATTTTATAAAAACCTTTTAGACTATTCCTATATTCATATTTGAAGATATGGAGTGTTAAGGAGTCTCCAGTTTTCTTGAATCTCTAAAAATTGGCAAGGTAGGAGAATTTTAATGTCCCACAGACCTAATTGTAAGGACAAATTACAAGAAAAGTGATTTAAACTTTGAGATTGCACATGAAACCTAATGAACATGTCAAACATGATAATTGGTGTCTAAAATGTTTTTAGTTTAGTTTGGAAGCCCCTCGAATAAAATTTATTCTTGAAAAACTATTGTGATAGAGCTACTGGGAGAGAAGGACTATGCAATAAGAACAAGGTGTGAATGAGGGTGTTACCTTAAGAGTTGGGTGAAAAACATTTGCATGCACCATAGAGATCCAAATGGGTACTTGAAACTAGTATCACTTTTTTATTATTTCTCATAGTTTTTCCAAATACTAACTCACCAATGGTTTTTTCTTAAGCACAAGAAGAACAATTTTGGAAAGGTGAATAAATTTGAGGTTCTCTTTGTTTTTTTATCATTTTTAATGATATAATAGCATTAAATTGAACTTGTAAACATGGTACATTAGTGGTGGATGTCAATTAAGGCCATAAAGACTAAATTTTGCATGTTGTAGACTACTAAGCTTCAGAATTTGAGTCAATTTTTAGGGTTTAAGAACACTTTTTGGAGTTACTTGTTGGTGCTAAATTGTTAATTGAATTGGTTTCATAATGAGCTCTGCATAAAAAGATCTCAAAACTTTTTCATTAATATTTTCTAAATTTGTCACCATTTCCTCTTAAACTAGTTCCAAATTATAACCTTTATCAAGATCTTTCCAATGATGTATCATGTAGGTGAACATGATCTATGGATAAAAAGATATAGTTTATCTCATGCCACAAACACCGAGAGACAAAATGGATGTGGGACATAAAACTTGAATATTTGATCACAAAACACACCTAAAGTGACCTAAAACTTCCCCCATCATGGCCAAATGATGGCCATGTGGATGTAAAATTTATCCTCTCACCTTTTTCTACATGTCAACCTCACTTTGGCACTTTTGATCCAACATCTCCTATTTTCATTGGTTTTGAAGACTCCTTAAATATAGGGATTTTAGGCTCTCAAATATCATGGGGGTCACTTTTTATCACTTTGAGTTTGAAATGTTCCACGATTTTTCCACATGGACCAATCATGGCCCTTACCTATTTATGGGGCCACTAGTGTCACCTTATGTTCTCACTCGAGATTTCCCCTTAAATTGTTTTAGTGTCACCTTTATGTATTATCAGGATCTTGATATCTCAAGATATTGAGATCCATCCCTTAACAACCTCTAGCACTTTACTAAGATCCTCTATCCTTGAGATCCTAATTGGATAGGCATTGATCCATGACCATTTGACTCTGAACCCTGACCTAAAATTGATCCTTTTATGATCCCCGCTATCAATTGGTCCACGTCGACCAATGACAAGATTTCATGATTTCTTAAGTTTATGAACCTTTTATTCAACAGCCAATTTTGGTTGATTTCTCAACTCACCTTGAAGCTCGATGACTAAACTCAGTCAACTTAGATCAAATTAGGTAAAAGGTGTTAGTGTGGAACCCTTGCTCCAAGTAGGCCAATGACCAACATTGTTATATATGTGACTTAAATTGTGATATGGGTTAGCCAAGCTCAGGTGCAACTAGGATCAAAGGTGAAAAGTGACCAATAATTTTTGTATGTCCCCTCTATGACCCAATTAAATTTGAGGATTTGAATCCTTTATAAAGTGAGCCATTTATTAGCCCCAAAATAAGTGATTTTGATATTTTTCCAATGTTCTAAACTATATGAACCCTAAGCTATCATGTCGAAGACTCTTAGGAAAGTTTTAAAACATCGGGGTGCCTAAAATTCTAAAAAAAATGTAAATAAAACTTCCAATTTTATAATTTGTAACCAGTTGCCTAAAATGAAGTAGGGAGCTCATTTTGGCAATAGGAACATCAAGTGATGTTGTGCAAAAAATCAATATTATATATTCAAGTGTTGCCTATTTTATTAATCAAAAAATCCTGTTTTTAATTTAATTTTTATATTGTAGTTTAGTGGAGTATTATAGTTGAGACAATGATTTATGTGCAATTCACATTTTTAGAGTTTTGTATGATTAGATTTTCATATCTCCCCTTCTAACTCTTATAGTTTTGTTTCAATGTCTTCTAGACAAATTACATTATTTTAGAGGTATACATGTAAAATTTAATGTTGCTAGGAATTTTTGGTATCTTCCATTATCTATGATATCGTGGAATGTTTGTATCAAAATATAAATATTTGTATATAGTGATATGAGCTAGAACAATGAAATTTTACATTGGTATTCAACATACCAAAATAAATCAAGAATTGATCAAAATAGTAACAATATATTACATATTTATTATTATGACAATTTAGGTACAAACTAGAAACAAAGATCAATTTTAATGTTGCGCGCCTTCCTTTAGATACAATATTATAGTAGCTTGGGGGACTCCTCAAATGATTAAATTAACTAATAAAACATATCCAAATTCATTTCTGATTTAATGCAACATATTGCACATTTAGATTATATTGACCACTTGTCTAAAGAGGTGGAGCTCTAGAAAAGTAACAACCACCTAAATATAAAATTGGCAATAAAAAGTGGTATTCAAGATCCCAATTTACAAAATAAATAAGGGCATTAAGAGTTAAAACTATGAATTCCAATACTGTGAATCACTTAGTAAGAAAAGCTATGAAAGGATATTGATCTACTCTAAAAATAGAAACTATTGATTAATCTCTAATTTGTTTCATGATTTACACTTTTTCCTAGAATTTTGTATGATGTGTGTGAAGAGTAAATCATGGACATTCTCTCATTTTTTTATTAACATAAAAAATAGACATACCACATATTTAATCAATTTAATGATTTTTTTATTAAAATAAAAACAAGTAACATCCATTATAATGAACATAATATGTTAACATTAAGCAGATTGTAGTAGCTAGCCCATATAACAATAATTAAAACATTATTCAATTAATTTTAAAAAAAATTAAAGTGTAATTTTTAAATCATCCTTCTATGATATATCAGAAGACATTTTAAAGGCATATACAACTTAAAATTTGATCCCTCCATAGAACCTTGTTATTACTCAGTGACTAAATAAGATATTAGATCAATTGAAAAATATTTTATTTTCCTTCGATTTTTTTTCTTAGCCATCGAATACAAGAACCCAGCACATTGACATAAAACTAAGCTTTGAAGCGGATCAATAATGAATATGAAATAACCCCTCATTCGTCCATGAATATGAATATGAATATGAAATAAAATGGAGGCGCATAATTGTTGGTGTATGAAAATTAATTTAAAATTTGTATTTTGATGAATCTTGACTGACTATACATAAAACACTATTAGATCGTACATTTTAATAAATATTTATGAACAGACATTACGAGAGCCTCAGCAGCAAGGGAGCACATTAAAATTTTCACATAGACGAGATAGGGGTATCCTTGAGCATGTTCGAAGCTCATGTTTTGTCATCATGTGTGGGTTCTAATAGTAATGTGTTTGCTTGATGAATTATACATTTTCTAGAAAAACTATATGATGTATAATGAAAAATCCTTACAGGAAATACAATATTTTTTGAGCTAAAAATTACTATTTGTACCACTCTATTAATAAATCTAATAGTTCATTTTTTTTAAATATCAAAGGAATCTTTTCACTTTGAATAAAATTTACATAAATTATCCAAGCGAGTGTTTAAATATTTATCCCCCTTTTTAGTATGGGAAATAATTCTCCTCTTAATAATCCCCAAGGATCTATATTTGTGCAACCATTAGCAAAGTGAATGCTAAGATAAAATAGGTTTGAAAAGTGAGAGTTGTAGATTTGGTTTATTCTTATCAAAATTTTAAAAAATTATCGTGAGGCTAACTATGTATGAAAAGTATGAGTTGTAACACCATCCATCGAACATCATCGTTGTTATGTTACTCCAAAGGAAATGACATATAGTGATAGTGGTGGTTTTATAACCTTTAATTAATTGATTTGAAACCAACTAATAACCTTCTATATATGTTTTAAAGTGTTATTCAACTCTTTATCCTGAGGATGAGGAGCACATTCTTGCTGCTTGGAACATTGGCACTGGTAGCAGTAAATGTAAGGACAACAATAGCATTGATAGATCTATTGTACAATGGATCCAGCCTCCCACTCCATTACACAAACTGAACTTTGATGGAGCTTCAAAAGGTAATCCTGGAATTCGGGAGGTGGTGGGGTGATTAGAGATCACAGAGGCTACTTTGTTGCCGCTTTTTCTGACAAGATGGGTAAACAAAAAAATCACTACTCAGAAGCTTTAGCAACGCTCTGGGGAATAAGGTTGGCTAGAGATTGTAATATTTCCAATATTATAATTGAGGGGGATTCGTTGAACATTATTAAATTGCTAAATCAAAAGCAATCTCCAAGCTGGCCCGTCAAAGACTTCATTGATGAAGCTAGTGAAATATGCAATAGTTTTGATAACTATAAGATTATCCACACCTACCATGAGGGCAATAGAGTGGCCGATTGTTTAGAAAATATTGGGTTCAACAATACAATGCAAACTTGGCTAAGTGGCAACCCCCTTCCTACCAAAGTACTTGATGACATCACTAAAGATATGCATGATTTTAAACACAATTATTAATAGGTACAATGCTGATGCGAAGGAGGTGCTTATTAATTACAAAGTTAAGTTTAATGATGCTCTTAAAATTCCTCACATTTCAGAGGCCCCCAAAAGCAGAGGCAGTGTTGAGTTGTATGAGTTTCAAAAAATTTATGCCGTTGTGCAGCGCAGAAAAAATACAGGCAAAATGGGTGGACCTCCTTACAAAACTGAGCCCATTCATGATCCAACCTGGAAAAAAGATACAATTATTTGGAATTATCTGCAAATGGGGGGTATTTCAAATTTCATTGAAAAAATAAAGGGTTTCAATCAGGACATTTCAGTGAAGTTTGCTAATGGGTGGAGGAATCATGTAGTTGATTATGAAGATGTCAAGGTCGAGATCTCTGAGGAGCTCATTTCCCAGGTCACAGGACTGAACATGGAAGGTGCCAA
Organism: Taxus chinensis; assembly: GCA_019776745.2. NCBI lineage: Eukaryota > Viridiplantae > Streptophyta > Pinopsida > Cupressales > Taxaceae > Taxus > Taxus chinensis. The sequence goes on along the minus strand of CM034147.1, from coordinate 684,404,466 downwards.
GTTCTTCAACAAACGTGTCGACAGAGAGGTGGAGGTGAAAAAATTTCTTACTGAAGGGGAGAACCTCGAGTTTGTCACGGCTGACATAAAGGTGGCCTCTATACCTGAACCCTTTACTAGGATTACACGTATGATGGTTAAGTATGTCTCTTTGGAGGGAAGATATGTCACCATTCCCCTTAAACATTTAGTTTTCCTCAATCACTTTCACAGGAATCTTACCATAAATTTCCCGCATTATTTACTAAACTCCTTAGAGAAGTCTGTCCTTGAAGTTTAGAAACCTTCCAGGGCTATTCCCCTTCACTAAGGCCTGATCCTGCTCATTCATCACCATTACTTCTCTAGCTCTCACCCTCTACCCACTCCCCCTATGATTAACCCTCTCCCTGCTAACAAAGATCTAGACACTGTTACCTCAGGGAAAAATAGGAAAGATAAGAAGGTTAAGGTCACTTTTCCTTCTTCACAGAGAGTTTTGTGTAGTCATAGGGATTTGGAGCTTGCAGAGAACTTATTACACATAAGGAATCTTGTGGATAATTCCAGAGAAGCAGAACTTCTTACCAGAGTTAGTAAGCTTTAAGAGGAGATCAAAGACCTCAAAAATGCTCTGTGGAATATGGAAAAAACAAAAGGTAAGAGGAAGTTGTAAAATCTTGAAGACATGGATACTGTTGCTGAGATTTACAAAAAGATTCTTTCACTTGATACTATACTGGGAAATTCCAAGGGGCGTCAGGATTGCACCCTCTCTACTTTGAAAGGTATGTATAATTTTATGGAGTAGCATGTGAAGAGTGTGTGCAGCCTTAGTGGCATTCCTGAAAATATTTGGGATTCCAACGAGACCCGTGACCTTGCACTTGCTAAGGTAGACATGAGCGATCCTTCTCATGCCACGGCCATTACGCTCTTCATCTCTCTCTAGAAAATTAAGGTCAATATTGAAAAAAAATTCAAGTGATTTGGTACCCTGATGTTGTTTTGTTGTTGTGTTGGTGTTGTTTTTCGATGGTTTTGATGTTGTTCTCTTGCTGGGATGCCCTGTTTTGGATCCCTTTTTTCTGTTTTTTGGCCCTTATGTTCTTCTTCGGATCAATATCTGGATTGATCATTTTTTTCTCTTTCTACTGTTATATCTAGCTGTTGAGCCTCCGTGTTTAAGGTGTTTAGCCTTTCTTGGTTGGGTTTTCTCCTTTTTCTATCTCACTTCTTGAGCCTTTTTGTACACAGGGTATAGTCCCTTCAAAATTATTTATCCTTAATAAAAAAAAGTGTTATTCAACTCTTAATTTGTTGAATATCTAGTGATGGATCTATATCATATTATTTGGGTAGGAACAATCTAAGTCATGGAATAGGTGTGGGACATAAAGGTATTCATCTCCCACCCTTTTATTTATGACTTCTAATTCATGACTTCTTCTTATCTAACAAACTAAACATCTTCAAATCATAAATCTTTATGTAATAAAATAATATAGTGTTGGTGTTCTAGATAATGAAATTGAAGAGGGAGATGGGAATGGCATGTCATAAACTTACATCATATTTTATACAAGTATTAATGCTTATGCCATTTTTTGTTATATTTCTTGTAAAATTGAGCTACTTTTCATTTCCCTAAAATTTTCATCACACATATTTTCCTAGAGAGATCTCTCTAAAAGGAAGAGAATTTCAAAGATGTTTTAGATAGAGGTAATGTTATGTGTGAGTTATAAAAAAGTTGACAATTCATCACCCTTATCTTTGTCACCCATTTAGTTTCAATAGACAAGCCATATTTCCTAAAGATAAAACATAATCCACCTCCACTAAAATGGGCACCCACACCTATAGTTAAGTAGACTTTAATAGGAAAACCAATGAATGAAATCTTATCTACAATGGCATAGTGCCTATGGACCATAGTTATGCAAAACTATACCCATGGATTCTTGGAGTCTATATCGACCTTAACTGCATCTAATTTCATGAGATTAATGATGCTAAAAAATAGGGGTGTGAGATGCAGGGGAAATTCCCTCATATTTGCGCACTCTACTGGACACACAGATATCCCACATTTATTTTCTACAACTTTATACTAACATAAATGCATACTCCCTCATCTACGGATAATTAGAGTGTATGGTTTGGACATGCTTGATTTCACATACTGCAAATTATGAAGAGGAAAAGTTTTTGTAAATAAGTGTAATTTTTTATGGTGACAGATGATGATCATGATGGGCCTCTGAATTTCATATTTTGGTATCCTTATCTATGCCACCCATTTATTATGTGTAGACTAACCATATTTCCTAAATATCATACCTAATCCACCTCCACTCAAATGGTCATCCACACTTATAGTCAGGAAGAATTTGGTAGGGAAATTGAGGCATGTAATATTTTCTATAATGGAAAAGTACATATGGCTTATAGTTGTAGTGAAATCTACCTACGATGACTTGGAATTTATATCGACCTTGACTACATACAATATCATGAGATTGATGATGGAAAGCTTGGGGGAATGGGAGGTAGGAGAAAGGCCCTCGTAGTTGTTTTGTTTTTTGTGCACATGGATATCCCACTAATCTTATCTGTAGCATTACATCAAAATCAGTACAAGATCCCTCCTTTTCAAGATAATACAATCATATGATTTGGGCACACTTGATTTCATGTACTATAAATTCTGGAGAGGAAACTTATGTAGGGAATCATATTTTGTTGATGATGATAGATGAAAATGTTGATGAACCTTTCAATGTCACATTTATGCATCCTTATCTCTAAAACCCATTTATCATCTATAAATAAGCCACTTTTCCTATAGAGAAAATATAATCCACCTCTACTCAAATGGCCACTCATGCCTAACGTCAATAAAACTCCATGAGGGATACTGACACGTTCATTCTTTTCTACAGTGATAGAGTGCAGTTGGCCCATACTTACACTGAACTCTACCTATGATTTATTAGAATTTATAACGACCTTGACTACATCCACTTTCATGAGATCCATGATGGCTAAAATGGGGGTGTGAGAGGTAGGGGAAAGGCCCTCATATTTTTTCCCTTTATTTTTTACATATATCTCACACTTGTGTTATCTGTAACACTGTATCAACATCACTATATGTTCTCCCCTCTCTAAGATAATCAGAGCTTATGGTTTAGAAATGCTTGATTTTGCATAGCACAAATTTTGAAGAGGAAAATTTTGGAGGGAATCATATTTTGTTGATGATGATAAATGATGAAGCTTGTGAGCCTCTAATGTCACATTTTTTATACCACTCCCACTTAGATATGAGATGAATGCTCCATCATTTACATTTTCATTTCAATTCAGTGACAAACATGATGATATAACATATCTACCTCCCTTATTCATGACCCACACCACCAAAATAAGAATAATAAATCTCAAAGTGGTACAAATTTCCTTGATAAATAACCCCAATCAATATAACTCATCAAATGAAAATGCTTCATCTCTCCCTTGTGCTTCACTTGGCATCATGCTTGTATCGAACATTGTACTTTTACTAAGCTAGATTTCAATTAATATTGGATTTCCATTTGGTTTTGGGATCAATAAGTACTAATATTTTCATTGAGGATACACCAATATTGATAACATATGGCATCGTGGATCTCATATTGAGTATTATGATTCAACACATTTTCCCCTTATTTTCTATTCTTGTAAAAAAAATCACTAGTTTGTAACTATCATCCATAGCTGAGTTGGGTTCTTCATGTTGCACAATGTTTGCATTTAAATTACATCTTTAGGGTTGTTTTGTATATAATATGATATATATATATATATATATATGCTTTGAAATTTTACATATTCATATTTAGCACTAGAAATTTAAATCAAATTATGTAAAAATAATGTATGGGAATTTTCACAAAGTATTGAACTGGTTTCACCTAATGCAACCAATAAGTGTCCAATTTTATTAGTTAAACTTTCCTAGTATATTCCTAGCATGTGCCCAAATAGGAGCTTTGAAAAATGGTAAGGATGTCTTCTAGAGCATTATCGAGAAGATAATTTTGTCATCTATTCAAAAAAATGCCTTAAATATATGTGATATCATGGAATATACCATGGCCATGTAAGATTCATTATTATTTCCTTAGCATGCATCCATGTAGGTTTTTTAGATGATGTTGTAAATACTTCAATGGTATAAACGCTTCGCCTATAATTGATCATTATGTTTTCATGGTTTATATTATTGGCAGTGTTTTCTATCTTAAGGAAACTCTAGACTTTATCATCAACATGCTAATGTACTTGGATAGACATTTGTTTTGTGTTGGAAAAAATAGATTTTTCCCCTACCCTTTGCATAGCTCACCACCCTTTTAAATATTGTATATGATAAATTTGGAGTCGATAAAAGTGAGGTGGCCATACGAACTTTTGGAATAAGTTTTTTGAAAGGTTTAGACTATTTTTGGTTCATTCAAACTTGTGAATCTTCACTTAATTGCTTCTCAAGCTGTCTCACACCTGGTTCGACAAGGGTTGGTCATAGAAACCTTATTTGTTGTTGGAAATTCTAGAGATTAGGAAATATGAATCCTTATAGTATTATTTTCCATATTTTATCAAAAAATGCACCTAGCATGTGAATATTAGTACAACTAACAATGTGTTTGAAGTTAAATACATATTTTCCATCTAATATGGTGTTCAAAGTAATATATCCTAATTTATAGATATATATATTGAGTAATAGTCAAGTTGTGGGTGTTGGTATAACTACGTCTTCATCTTGTTGGACTCTTCATCATTGTCCTTTGGGTGTCCAAAATGTTGAATTATTTATACTATCTTCTTGATCCATAACATCTTGTGGATATGTCTAAGGTCTCTAGTTTTTATTATAAAATGACATATTTGCTTCATGTTGTTTCCCTCATATGGTAACTACATGGAAATGGCAGACCAAAAGGGGGTTAAAAGTGGCCACTTTTTTTAATCAGTAAAATTTAAACTTAGCAAGTGATTTGGTAGGCTTATGCTCAAAATTTGACAATTTTATAAGGAATACAATTATAGTTCTTGGAATCTAGTTTCTAAACTACTAAATTTTTCTTAAAATGGTGGAGATTAAGAGGGTCAAATTTGGTGAACACACAAAGTGTCTGTATTTTGTGTCAAAATTATAACATAGTATTTTGTGTGCCCCCATTTTTTGAGTTATGTAAAATATTTTGCAATTCCCTTCAGTATAAATTTATCTAAGATCATGCATTAGGTATTGCTAAATTTTCCTATATTTTGTTATCAATATAGTATTTTTTACTAATTTTCAAAGTGGAGACATTACCCCTAATAAAGGGGTTAGCATCAAAAGTAACAAGCATAGAACCTCTACTTGGGAGGCTCCTTGTGATGATTACTATAAGCCAAATTTTGATGGAGCTTCCAAGTGCAACCCTGGTTGGGCTAGGGTTGGCGGAATTTTTTGAAACTCCTTTGATCAACCTGTCTTGGGATTTGTTGAAGCCCTTGGGAAGTGTTCTAATAAATTTTATGAAGCAAAGGCACTTTGGTGTGGTCTTTCAATTGTGAAGAAAATAAAATGGGAAAAACTCCTTGTCAAAAGTGATTCACAGGTCATTATTAATGCAATTTAGAAAGATCATGTCATTAATTCGTAGCTTTCTAGAATTGTGGAATATTTTCATGTTCTTTGTGAGCCTCTCTTAATCTCTCACATTTTCTGCAACTCTAATAAGGTTATTAAAAAATTATCCAACATTGGAGTGGATAGAATTATTAGTAAGGACCCCCAAAGCCTCATCATATTTCAACCCAATGAATTATTAACTTTACTAGTTAATTTAATCAATTATGATATTAAGGGTCATTCGGTAGTGGCAATGATAGGATAACACAACTATCCATCGCATTAAATTTCATTACCTCATGATTAATTGGCATGTTGTTATTTTTGTCGCATGTTGTTCCTTAATGGCTCTCGCATACGAATGGGGATTTAAGGAAACTCTGAGAATTTGGTGGAGCATGATTAATTGTCACAGTGGTGAAATCTCATGTTCGTTCATCCAAATGGATAAGGGAAAAGGGATAGTTGGTTTGGCTAAGTGCACAATGCGGAGCTTGGGAAAATTGATTGCGGAGAACACTATAAAAGTAATGGATGTTTAGTTGCTTCATCATTTCTCTTTAGATGATGTACATTTCTCTTTCTTGGGTTTGGTTAATGACTTGAAGTTGAAGGAGTTATTGAATGTTGGGAATTTTTTAGGATAAAGGTACTTGCATCACTACTAAAGAGGAAATGGAATTCTATCAGAGCACTCTTATTGAGGGATTTGATGACCCCCAGCTCCTGCATTGGATGGTGACTAACCTATTACATGCACAACTCTTGGCTCAACTTGGGGAGAATGCGCTGGTGGAGGAATTTGTTAGAGTGATGGGTGATATTGGTCAATCCAATTCTTGGCTGGATACCCTGAAGGTAGCACAAATTATTGGCATCTAAATTGTGCTTCTTAGGGCAAGAAATTCTTTTTCTCTGTGTGAAGAAATTAAGCAAACGGTCTTTGATCTAGGTCTTTCCCTGGAATAGATTTTGATCCTATCTAAATCCTAGGCCCTGGAAAGCATCAACTAGGGTTGCAAGCTTAATGTTATCTACTCTATTCTGGTCATTCCGAAAAATAATTTTGAAATATCATAGCTAGAGGAATCACTTTCCACGCTGGTCATGGAAGATAATGCTCATGCCACGAAGGATCCCATTGTTGCTCCTGAGGTGGTGACTTCCATTTCCTTTAAGGAGGCCACTTAGTTTCTTGACTATGTTTATATCTCAATAATTATATAATTTTGGTACTATGTAAGGAACACCATATGGGTTGTTTAAATTCGGAATTCTAATCTATTATCAAATTTTTTGCTAAATATTAATATAGATGGGCTTCAAGCCTTTTTTTACTTATAAAAATATGTGAAAACATCACAAAAAATGAAATAACCACATGTACACCCCCCCCCCCAAAATTTTGAGAAAAAAAAATAAAAAAACATTTTTTTATGTGTGTAGAGTGGAGCATAGATCATTTTGATGTAATTTTTTTTTTTAGATTTGGATGAGCAGATCACAAATTACATAGAAAAGATAATACATGAGTTTTGGCAAAAAAAAAAGATGCTAATAACAAAAAATAAGGATCAAAATGTTAGTAAATATATGTTATTTCTCTGAAGCTAAGGCTGAAGCTATAATATGTATTACATTCTTAGACTTTGAACTTCACCATGTAGATTTGAAAAAACCATCTAGGGAAATATGGGAATTGTTGATCAAGACTTTAGGTGGTAAATATGCAAATGCAAAATTTTCTTTAAAATTACAATTGTTTAAATTAAAAATGAATGATGGAGTCATTATTTCTAGCCATATCAATTATTTACAATCCCTCATGAGAAAAATGGTAAAATTTGAAGATGAAGTTGATAAAGAGGATGTTAAAGCTATTTTTTTGAATAGTTTTCCTCCTAAGTATAGTAATGGTGTCTTCACTCTTAGTCAAATACCTTCTCATTCACTAGATGATAATGATTTATGCTCTTATATCTGAAGAAAAAATAAGTAAAGAATATGTAGAAGAAGAGACTGCATTATACTTGAAAAGGAAGCATAATAATTTATCTAAAAATGAAGGGGAAATTGATTGTTTTTACTACAAGAAAAGGGACATGCGTCCTCATACTATAGATTTTGAGCTAAATATTTTCTCAATGGAAAAATTAAAACAAATAAAGATAATATAATCATAGAAGAAGAATCATATAATGAGGAAGAACCCATGAAAGAAGAATGTGGCTATACTTCTGACAATTTTTTATACTAAGAAGGAAATTGGAGGTAGGAGGAACGGAAGGTTAGAGGTAAATAAAAAACCTCTTGTCAGTCACCAATGAAGGGGCCACATTTTTCTATCATGGAATTTTTTTAGTGTCAGTATTTACTTTTAGTTTATGAACTGTGCTTTCCACTGAGTTTTTAGAGTTCAAATTTCAGTATGCTTCATATTTCAGTGATCATGTTGTTCCTTTGTGGTGTGAATAAGTGAAAAATTCACATAAAAAGTGGAATATGATATTAATGTTCCATTTCCATTATTTCATCTTTTCATGTGTGAATGAGTAGCAGAATTTCCTATATTATTCCTTGCAGTAAGATGTTGATGAGAGCTGATGAAATTACGAAACATCATGATGTGGTTGTTGGTAACCCACTTACAAAACCATAATTTACATGGTTTGTGGTAAACTAATTATAAAACCACCTATTTTGCTGGTTGTATACCATATGCAAAACCATCATCTTCTGGTTTTTGGTAAACCACTTGTAAAACTACCTTTCTTGCTTTTTTGTAAGCCATATGTAAAACCATCATTTAGGTTTGTGGTTGTCTTGTGAAAATAACCAATTCATAAAATAAGGTGTAGGTATGAGATTGATGTTTTCCCCATGTTTGCATTAGGGGGGAATGTTATAAATCTATGCTAGTGCTTCATTATTGTAAATAATAATTACATGGATAATTATTATTATGTAAGCATAAAAGTTTGTTTATAAGTTGTTAATAAAACAACTCATATTGTTATTTGTTTGTAAGCGAGTTAGGTTGTCTAAAACACTCATGTATTATTGGTTTGAGAACAAAAATTAGTTTCCTATTTTTTAGGGAATCATCTCCCTATATATTTGTAAGTTTCTCATAATGAAATAATTGAATAGAGAAGAAGATTATTGTGTGTAGAATATTAAGCTTGCTCTTCAAAAAATGTTAAACTATTTGGATTTTAGAAATAAATACATTGAAAAAAACCTAAGACATTACTTTATGTCATAGGAATTTTTTTGGAAAATTTTCTTAAAACATGTGAGAAAATGGGGCATGCACTCGTGATTCTTTTTTTTTGTAAAACATGGATTCAATCACAAAATAGACATTCCATCCTTTAGGCTTAGATACCCTAGCCAAATCCAAGAATAAGAGTTAGCAATTTCCTCTTAGAGCATCAACAGATTAACACAGGAAATAAAATAAATTGATATTGTATCCAGCAACTACATACACAGGCTATTAAATAGCCATATACATAGGAAAACTGACTTCCTATAAAATAGGTAAGTTAACAAACCATTTACCTATTTACAAATTTACGGGTACAACAAAACACTATAATAATATATTGTTAAAACAATATATTATAACAACTCAACATAATTATAAACTAACTTTTATAATAATGTGAGCACTAATAATAATTCCTAACATTCCCCCCCTTAGTGCGAACATGGTAGAAAAACATCCACACACTCCTCTGCAGTATGCTCACCCCTGTGGCATGTCCAACTCTGTGACTCATGACCTTGATCCAAAAGAAAGGCTCTCTCCTTCCATGGTTTTAAACAGGCTTACCACAAACCTTGAAGTGACAGGAACCTCATCAACTGTCGACCTCGTGTGGTTTTTTGGATCCTCCCACAAACCCTTTCAAGATCCATGAACTGACTTACACTGGTGCTATTGTTCACCACTATGCTTATACATCAAGGAATAATGTAGGAAACACAACTTGCATATCACAAAACTGTACAAAAGAAGATATACTGAATAAATTTCACATTACTTCCTATAAGAATCGTAATGTTCTTAATTGTAGTCTCTGTCTTTGATCGTTGCCACTCGATCTCGAACAGCATAGAAAACTGCCACTGCCACTAGAAGCTTTCCTTGACTAAGTCGTTTTGGGTGCAGAATGGGAATGGAACATTGGTATGTATTTCCCCCCACAATGTGAAATTCCACTCATATAGATACTGAGAAGCAAACTGCATCGAAGAACATACTCCTGAATGGATCTTGCTAGTTAGGTCTTGCTGCACATGGTCACTGATGCTTGTGAACGTATTCTTCTAGCTGACCATCTTCCAACGAAGTACGGCAGTCAGAGGACCAAGTCAGTCAGAGGATCACTGACAGTCATCTGCGCTCCAACACAACTTTCTTTCCAACATCCATCAAATACCACACAAAACAGGAACTCTGCAAACTGAAGCACACTGAGAAAACGGAAACCACACTGAAAATCAAATACTCACACTGCACACCTGTGCCACCAAATCATTTTGTGCAGCCCCGTCGTTGGTGATTGACGAGAGGTTGTTGTTTGACCTCCAGCCTCCGATGCCTCCTTCCTCCATTTTCATGCTGCTAACTCAGCCGAATGTGATCATGGGGCTCATTAATTTATATACTACAATCAGACGTCGGATTCCACCGAAAATGCATCTGTGAGGCAAATTTTTTTATTTTTGGAAAATATTTCAAAATAAAAAATTGGTCTAGCAGCAAAAAGCATATAATCAATGTAAAGATCTTTAAAAAACATACATTTTCAAAAAAAACATCACCTCAATCTGAGTTACGAGGTGAAAGATATAACACTTTTAAGTTCTAAGTCCAACTTCTTTCCGGACCCTTTCCAAAAATGGAAAAAAGAAATTTTATGCTTGCGATTTTTTTTCAGTATGTCCAAAAACGGCAAAAAAATGAAAATGTCCAAAACAGCGATAAATCTGATCACAGTTACCAAAATGGTGACGCAATACGCAGGTCGCAAGACTCCACAAAGAAAACACAACCAACTTAGCAAAGCGCTGCCTCCACAAAGAAAACACCAATTTGTTTATTCCCACGTACAGGCCGTCATATCTCGAAAAAACATTTATTTGCATAAGATCTGCAAACCAGATCAGAGCAGCTCAATGCAAAACTCAAAGAGGCACCACCCAAATTTCTTCTGCTGCGAGGAGATCATTTGATAAACAATAATATATTCTACAACATAAAATAATGTGAATGATAGCCGTGGGCATGCAAAGAAACGCCCAGATCTGTCAGAATCGTTGGAGGTAGAAACCACGATCCACTATTATCTATGCAGGATGACACATCCAGGTCTGCAATAAACTACCTATAAACTATTACTGCAAAAACTAATAAAATGAATCTCTCATAATACGGCTGACCATAAACAAGAAACAATCAGCCCCTCACAAACTCAGGGAGCCATCGCTCTGATACCAAATCTTAGAGCATCAACAGATTAACACAGGAAATAAAATAAATTGATATTGTATCCAGCAACTACATACACAGGCTATTAAATAGCCATATACATAGGAAAACTGACTTCCTATAAAATAGGTAAGTCAACAAACCATTTACCTATTTACAACTTTACGGGTACAACAAAACACTATAATAATATATTGTTAAAACAATATATTATAACAACTCAACATAATTATAAACTAACTTTTATAATAATGTGAGCACTAATAATAATTCCTAACATTTCCAACCCATATATGACATAATGCGAGCACATTATAACACTTGTTTTTTATCTCTATGAAAATGAAAAAAAAAACATAAAAGACAAATTCATGTGTGCTTTTAGTCCCACATTGCCTATGAACTGCACTATTCCTTACACATTTCTATAATGATATATTATTTTGAGACATTCCATTTCACAATTGAATACTTTTATGTTTTTAACATTGATATAGCATTCTTATTATATCTTTTACCATACATTCGATCATTGTTTTATTGTTTCGAGAAATTTCTTATCATTATTTGAGAATTGAGTGTTTTTTCATTATTTCTTATATTCCTTTTGTAAATTGTCTTATCTTGATATATATTTGATAATTATGGAGAGGATACCACAGAGGAAAAAACTTGAGAAGTTAGTGAAACAAAGGGAACAAATGAAAAAGTGGTGTGAAAAAAATCACTTGAACACATCTTTTCTAGATAAATTAGATGTTGACAAAGATTGTCTATCATCCACCAAACCCAATAAAGAATAAGAAGGAGAATAATAAGGGATCGAGTGATAAAAATAATTGAAAGAAATAAATTAGCCTATAAATGTGAAGGTGTTTCATCTCTTCCAAATTAATCTGATAGTACAACATATGCTTAAATACAAATTGAATCAATGTTCAATGAATGATGATGCAATGCCAAATTTAAACATAGATGTTACACCAAATGACCAACCAATTCGAAAAAAATAAATTTTACCAAATTATGAATATGAAACACATATAGGAAATGAACAATGTTTATCTAATTTTCAATCGACTTTACCATTGGGATATATAATATAAAATGTGTACAAAACATCTAGGATTTTACTTGAAATCGATGAAAATATTTTAAACATGTTGAGTGATAAGATTGATGAACGTACTTGTAGATGAAATTATAATAATATATGGGAAACATTTTTAATGACTTAAATGAAACATGAAGATGTCAATTGTTTGTAGAAATGATGAAAAATATTAATTTTAGACCCACTATGAAGACCTTTAGCCTAAGAATATCTAGGACCAGTAGTGAAAAACTCATTGTAAAAAATATAATGAATGCATACCAAGTGGTAGGTCCAACCTCATGTACCATATATAGTAATGTTACACGAAATTTTATTACATAAGCTATAATAAGTAAAGAAACAAAGAAATATGGTTTAATGAGGAAAATAACTAGTGTACTAAAAATACTATTGAAAGATATCAGAAGTCGTGAAATATTTGAGGATCCCAATAAAAATGAATTATGATCACTCTTCGGTAGACTCCCACATGAATAAAAAGACAATTAAATATTTAAAATCCAAAAATTGAATAATTTTGGAAAATTAATACAACGGTTTCACCTAATGAAAAACATGTTTTTTAAATAAAGAATTGGTTGTTAGAACTATAAATCACATCCTAAATTCTATTTGGATATGACTCAAACACAATTTTATAATAATTATAAAGAGACTGATATCTAAATATAAATTAGTTAAATGTATATTGAAATGGAAAAAAAAAATTATGTTAAAATAAGTCAGTCTGCAGTACTTAGTGTTATAGGGTCCATATTGAATTTGTTATGCATTTTGATATTTTCCATCATATATGGGTTACTTTTCATAGTAAAAATATTTTTTAGGAGTGTGTGATAAATGTTCCACATAAATCAGTAAGATATTTCATCTCAATTGTTTTTTGTACAAGAGAAGAATGACATTTTTATAAGAAATCGTGTTAGGACAGAACCTGGTGATAGTTGTGGTAGTTTGCAACATTTGCAAAAGTATATACACATAGAGAACACACATGAAATTGGAAATTAACTAGTTTATTTCGGGAAATACAAGTCAGTGAAATATATTTCAAAATATGATAAAGAGGCCAAAATTGTGTGAATTAATGAGTAAACAAATAAGTGTATTATATTTTATGACTATTTTTTTAGAGAAGCTAGTGTATGAGTATGCAAGACATCACACAAAACTTGATGATTAGATGAGGAATTAAAGTTATGAAAGGACACATTTCCTCTTGGTACCATTATGTCAGTTACATCTATTTTTTAGAGAACTATACACTATAACTATAAAATGAATTTCAATCACAATACTATAACTCTATTCAAGTTTCCAAATTTTTGCATACAACATTCACGTATACTCTCGAAAATACAAATGAAGATAGAATGATATTGAGGGAGTATCATTTCTATATTAGTGATGATCATACACATTATAGATAGTTCATGCATGATTAGTTTGAGTTATATGGATATTTGAGTAATAGAAACATCATATTTGATCAACATATCATATGGTTAGATAATTATACATCACAATTCAAGAGTTTTTGGATGTTTTATTGGTTAATTAGGATGAGTGGTGTTCAAAATAGTGAGAATTTAACCAAGGCTAGGCATGGAAAAGCGGAGCATGATGGTGCATAATTATGTGTTAAAATATCCCTAGCACAATAATATTTGAAGTACAAATATGGTGTAAAGCTTACCAATGCAACATCCATTGTGGAATGGTGTAACTCAACAATGGGTCCAGGTAATGATGGTAAGTCTACATTTTGTATATTGTTTTGGCATGTAGAAGGATATAACTTTACAAAATATGAGTATTGTTTTACACTAACATGATCTAGTGAGTTGCACTCTTATGCAAGTTCATCGACTATTCATACAAGGTATATGTCATGATTTTGTTATTGATGTACATATTTTATTTGGGAAGATTGTGATCCGAAAGAGTGGGTCGATGAATGTTGTTGTACATATTTAAATACACTTGATACGTATTTGACCTCCATGTGATCTACAACTCACAAAAATTGAATTATCATTTGAATTCGATCATATATCATATTTAATGCAACCATGTATTATAGATGCATTATTTAATTAAAATTGATATTTTAAATTATTATGTAGTATTTATGAATCATTATTGAAATTAATTTTTTTGTACAATGTGATGCAGGTCATGTTTATGTAATTGTTGATAAAGAAAATAATAAATAAGGAAAAAATATTATGTCTCATTGTGTTGAGTCAAAATATAAATTGATAGCCCCTATCATAGTTGGATAAGGCCTCTAATATCCTACAAGGTATGTGGTTTTTACTACAACATGGATTGGAAGATACCCAATAAAAAAATCCAATGTGTGGTTGTTTAAGGACTTTGGCACTCATAGAAATACTATTAATATTGTCACCTTGTTGTTGCATCTAATGTTCAATTAATAAAATATAGAGGTACGTCGCATAATAAGAACTTGTGGAAAGTTCTTGAGTCTAAACATGAAGAAATATTTGACACCCTAAAGACTATATCAGACCCATATGGTTCATTGGATTGAATTGGTACAATTCCACGTAAGTTTTATAGTTTGTAATTATATTGTTTAATTATTAAGTTTTTGTGTGTACAAGTACTTTTTTCCTATATTTTATTTATTTATATCAGTACTAGTGCTATTAATTTAGGTTAGTGGTACCAAATAAGATTCCACCTTCACATGGGTCATGTCATTGATAAATAATTTATATTCTTAAAGAAGAGAAAAATTAACATCTTCTACAAAATGATCCTTTGATTCCTTTACTTTAAAACCTTTTGGTTTTAATCCATTTGTTTAAGAATACCTATACAACATTTCTCTATATTTATTAGAAAGGCATGATTGAAGCATATAGGATCTATTTTATAAGAGAGGAATTTTGGGTCTATCTCTTGTTTACTTTTCTTATTTGGCTAGCCATCCATTTTTATATCACTAACATACTCACTTTACACTATCTAAATATGAAACACTCTACCACTAGTTAAGTGACAACATTGACTATATATAGTCACCCTTTCATTGGTCGAGTATTAAATCCTTGTCCTCATTTTCCTCCTAAAAGTTATTTTGCATAAACATGTAATTTTCCCATGGGATTTGATGGAGGTTTCATTAAAGAGAGAGGGAAAGAGAGTGTGGGGAGGGAAGATAAGGGGAGAGGGAGAGGGGGAGAGGTATGGTGGATGGAATTTAGAGAGAGAGAGAGAGAGAGGAGGGGGTTGATTTATCATAACCTTTGGAACCTTGGAATGCATTTTTTAAGCCTATATCTAGGCATATTGTCCATCTATAATCATCTCTCCCAATTTCTCCCATCTCCCGCTAGTTTTCTCATGGTCACAATGAACAAAACATTGTACAAACCTTTAATTTATGTCAGTGTTAGGGTGTCAAGGGTGATATTTTACAATCATCACCTCATGGAAAAAAAATTGATAATGTTCACTTGTTTGGATGAGTTTCTAGACACTATCAAAGGCTTTTTTTAACTTCCCAACCATCTTAGGTCTTCCTAGCTACATTGGTGTGCTTATGTCCCTTAAGCTCCTCGAGAGAAAAATATCCAATATTTGACAAATGATTTCTCACAACCCATGGAAACCGGTAATGTATCTTCTAAACCTACATCTAGACGTTTGGTCCATTTATAAAAAAACCTAGTTTCTTCCATCTCTAACTAGTGTTTACATGGTCACAACAAATGTAATTTTACAAAAACCTTCAATTTGAGTCAGTGTTAGGGTGTCTTGGATGATATTTTATAATTGGTACCTTGTGGAACTAAACTTATGTTTCCCAAATATAAGAGTAGGATATTGGACACTATTAAAGGTGTCATTTTTCTTACAAACCATGTCGGTCCTTCCTGGATACATCAGTTTGGTGATCTGTCTCTTAAGCACCCTGAGAGTGAAAATTTACCAAACTTTGAGGAACTATTTCTCACAACCTTTAGCACCTAGGAATATCTCATCTAAACCTATACCTTGGCATATGGTCCATCAAAAAATATATCTTAACTTCTCCATTATTCCATTGTTTTTCTCACGTTCATAGAAAATAAAGAGTTGTAAAACCCCTCAATTTACGATAGTGTTAGGGTATCGAGAGTGATATTTTACAATTGGAACCTCCTAGATACAAACTGATTATGCCCACACATCCATATGGTCTAGTATTCAATGTCAAAGGCATTATTTCACTACACAACTGTCATAGTCCTTCTCAGCTACATTAGTTTGATGATGTCTCTTAAGCGTCATAAGAGTAAAAAGTAGCCACAATTTGATGGTTGATTTCTTCCAGCCTGTGGAACTTGGGAATGTCTTATATGAACCTTAAGATAAGAATGTGATTTATATATATATATATATATATATATTAGTTTCTCACATCTCCCACTAATTTTCTCACAATCACAATGAATGAAACACTACAAAAACCTTCAATTTGTGTTAGAGTTAGGGGTCAAGGGTGATATTTTACAATAAGCACCTCATGGAACAAAAATTATGGTTCCCACACTTCTATGTGGGTTATTATTAAATGTTATAGTAATCACTTTTTCCCCCAACCCTCTTACTCTTCTTGGCTACATCAATCTGACGATGTCTCTTAAGTGCCCTAAGAGCAAAAAATAGCCAAACTTTGAGGACCACTTTCTCACAACCCATGGAACCTTAGAATTTAACATACGAACCTAAAATTGGATATATTTTCCATCTATGAATACCTCTCCAAATTTCTCCCATCTCCATTAGGTTTTATCGTGGTCATAATGAATGAAACGCTACAAAAACCTTTAATTTGTGTCAGTGTTGGTGTGTCGATAATGATAGTTTACAATCGGAACCTTATGGCACTAAACTAATAGTACCCCCACATTCAAGTGGGCTGATTGTTGCTATCAAAGGCATTGTTACACTTCCCAACTTTCCCAATTCTTCCCAGCTACATTAATCTGACAATGTCTCTTAAGCACCTTAAGAGTTAAAAGTAGCCAAACTTTGACGAGTGAATTTTCACAATCCGTGGTACCTGGGAATGTCTTGTATGGTCCTACAACTAGGATTATAGTTAATTTATAAAAACATATCCCTATTTATTACATTTACTACTAGTTTTCTTATTGTCTTAATGAATGAAACACCATAAAAACCTTCAATTTTTGTTATTATTATGGCTTCAAGGGTGATATTTTACAATTGACACCTCATGACACCAAATCGATGGTGTCAACACATATGAGTGAGATGGTAGATGATATTATAGGTTTTTTTATTCCACCCAATCATCTCAATCCTTCCCAACTACTTTAGTCTCGTGATGTCTCTTAAGCGCATTAAGAGAGAAAATTTTCCAAATTTTGATTTGTGATTTCTCATAACTCATGGAACTTTGGAATGTATCATATAAACCTACATCTAGGCATACGGTCAATTTATGAAAATCTCTACTATTTTCTCTTGTTTCCCACCAATTTTATCACAACCATAATGAATGAAACACACAAAAACCTTCGATGTGTGTCAACGTTAGGGTTTCAAGGGTGATATTTTGCAATCAGCACCTCATGGTACCAAACCCAATGTTTCCACATGTCTGGGTGGGCTGGTAGACACTATTGGAGGTACCATTTTTCTAAACAACCATTCTTATCCTTCCCAACTATATCATTTTAGTGACGTCTCTTAAACTCTGTAAGAGTGAAAATAGCCAAACTTTGACAGAAAATTTCTTACAACTCATGACACATGATAATGTATCATCTAAGACTACATCTAGGCAATCATTCCATCTATGAATACCTCTCCTAGTTTTACCCATCTCCTTTAAGTCTTCTCGTTGTCATAGTGAACAAAACGCTACAAAAACCTTCAATTTATGTCATTGTTAGAGTGTTAAGGGTGATATTTTTCAATTGAAATCTCATTTCACTAAATGAATGACATCCACGTGTTCAATTGGGCTAGTATATTATGTTTTAGGTGTCATTTTGTTTTTGAACCATCCTAGTCCTTTCCAGCTACATCGACATGACAATGTATCTTAAGTACCTAAACATCTCGATATACACCAAGTGATTCAAAAAAATGATTTCATACAATAAAAAAAGTGAAATAATAATGGGTTCTTGTTGTTGGTTTACAAAATACATGTTAAAAAAGAATTTTCATATAAGGGTGAGTGCACCAAGTTGGGGGGCCAAAAGGGGGTCTTAAGTGGACACATTTTAAAAAAAACTTCAACTTGTACAAGTTTTTCGAAATAGTTACACTCAAAATTGGAAGATGTTGTAGAAATATGAATCATAGAATTTTGAGTCTAGTTTCTAAGCTACTAAATTTTATTGAAAATGGATAAGTTTAAGTGGGTCAAACAACTAAAATACCAACAGATGCTCCTGTTATTGTTAAAAAAACATAATAGAGTGACTTTCGTGCCCCCCACCATTTTTTGAGCACCATTTAGTATTTTTGAAAACCCTTTGGTAAAAAGATAGCTAGGGGCATCTAGTTTGGGCTCCATTTTTTAAAGATTTTTTTAGCGAATTTTTTTTTATTTATGATTTTTCTAGTACAAAAATTTTATGTTCAGAAAAATAACGAAGCTCTGACCATGCCCCCCCCCCCAACTACCTCAAAAAATATCGAAAATTAGATTTTTTTTTTAATATGTATAGAATTATGCCTAGTTTGGGCTAGTATAATTTTTCTTTTAATTTCAATCACCCAAAAAAAAGATACACCATGAAAGATAGACATATTTACACTTCAAAAAATAGCTATAAAAAGGCATAGTTAGAAAATAAATAATATGGAAACCTTATATTAGTTAAAAATTTGGAAATTTATATTTTTAGAAAGAAGAGACTTTGCTCTACGTCGTGGTTTTATTTTTTTTTAAATGGATCAATTGTTTTATTTTGATTTATCATAGAGGAAGTGTCATTTTTACATTTTCTTGTAAAAACTCATTGTTTGTTGTGTTTGTGTAGGTCCATGCCTCAAGCTTGGGGATCCAAACTGAATCTCAAGCCTTGAGGCATGGCTTGGAAAAGAGAAAATGCAAAACACGTATGCGTTACATAATGTGTATGTGTTTTTCTTTGTTTTATATATTGTGGCCCCCCAACGTTCCTTTCATCTATTTCACGGGAATTTTGTAAACATTATGTTTTGTCTGCAATATTCTCTACATTCTTGCATGATTTTTTGGTATTTCATTTTTTTCCCTACCCCACTAGTTGATTTTTTCTAATCATGGGCAATAAATGTTGAGCTAAGGACAAGAGGAAAGTCAAGAATAAGACACCAGAGAAATTAGAAGAGAAGAGAATAAAGAAATTGAAGAGCATGCAAAAACTTCGAGTAGGGAAAGGAACATCCGCTATATCAAATGTAGCTAATGTATTAGAAAATTAGGATGAAATACATAATGAAAATGTAGAGAATAATGATTTTGCAATGAATAATGATATTGAATTGAATTATAATGTTGGTATGGATGAAGAAATTGATATGAATCCAATTGTTGAACCCTTACTTGAGAATCCAAATGTTAACCCCCAAATTTGTATGAAAACATTGAATGAAGAAAGTAACCTTATAAACAAATCTTCACCTCTAAGAACACCTCCTTCCATTTTGTGAAGAAAACCAATTCACTTAATTGAAATTGATGAAAATATTATAAAACCAATGCCTAACAAAATGTTTGAAAGAAATGCGATAAGAAAAGCTAGTGGAATTTGGGATAATTACTTTGAGAATTTAAATGACACACAAAGATGTCAATTATTTATTTCATTGATGAAATTAATTAAGATGAGACCTATAACGAAGACCCTGGGGCTAAGAACATCTAATGTTGTTTATTAAAATGTGTCAATTGTTGAAAACATACATAAAGCATACCAAATTGTAGGTGGAAGAAGACGCACCAAAGATAGTAATGTTACACGACATGCACTAACTAATTATATAGTAAGTGATAAAATAGTTAACAAACACTTGATTAGAAAAACAAGCAGTGCTTTGAAGCTAAATAGAAAAAACACTAATGAAAGCAATAGAGAGACGTAAACGTCTTGAGTTAGTCAGTAACACTAACTATTGGGATTTCTCTAACAGAATTCCACAAAAATACAAGAATACATCTGATATTATAAAAGAATTAATTGTAAAATTTTGGAATGAGAACACAATGGTGTCACCAAATAGAAGAGATACAGTAAATAGAACAATAGGTTCTTGTAATCGTGAATTATGTGAAAAACATTTCTTAGATATCACTCAAACAAAATTGTTCTCTAAGTTTAAAAATGAAAATCCATGAATTAACATTAGCCAAAGATTCTTTGAAATGAGCAAACCCTTTTATGTGAAAATCAATCACTCGTGTACCACTTGTTGTTGTAGGCATCATGTTGAATTTTCAATGCATTATGATTTTTTTTTGTCAAATGCGTAGTGTTTTGCATACTAACATCATGTTGCAGGAGTGTCGAATAAATATCCCACAAAAATATTCAAGGGAATTTATTCTGAAAATATTTTGTGAAAAATCAACAAGACAATTTTTTTATAACAAAGCATGTTTAGATGGAACGTGCAATGTATGTCGTGGCTTGCCAAATCTGAAAAGTTGTATCCACAAGGAGAGTACATATTCAATAGGAAAAGAAGTGGTTGATTTCACCAAATATAAATTGGTGGCATGTCGATTAAAATATGGAAAACAATCTAAGAGGTGTGAGCTTGTTACAAAACAATTACCTGTATCATAATATATGGTCAAATTCAAAGAGGAAATTTTTTATGAGTATGCAAGGCACACACATAGAGCTCGATGGTTGGATGAACAATTCAAGTTAAGAAAGGACACATTCCCACTTGGTACTATTGTTTTAGTAGTTGACTTCACAAAAAATTACACATTGCAGCCACGAATGGAAGTTCAGTCTCAATATTATAACTCAGTGCAAGTTTCTATTTTCGTGCATATAACATTCATGCACTCTCCTAAAAGCAACGAGAAAGATCAAAAAATATTAAGAGAGTATCATTTATAAATCATTGATGATCAGACACATTCTACAGAATATGTACAAGGGTGTTTCCATGTGTTTTATGTGAACTTGAACGAGAGAAACATTAGTTTTGATCAACATTACATTTGGTCAGACAACTGCACATCACAATCAAGAATGCACTAATGTTTTATTGGCTAAGCAAGATGCAAAAAGAAAAAAAAGTACAACATATCTAGAGTTTTACTAAGGCAAGGCATGGAAAAGAAGATCATGATGGTACAGGAGCATGTGTGAAAAGAGCACTTGCAAGAGAAGAGTTAAAGTTCAAGGATGGTGCTAAATTTACAGATGCAAAAAGCATTGTTGATTACTGTGTCAATACTATGGGCCATGAATCTCAAGAGAGATCAATGGTTTGTAGATATTTTTTGTTGATAGAGCAACAACATCTGACAAACTTTGAAGATTGTATGACAGTTGCAGGATCAAGTGATATGCACTCATTCTTTAGTTCAGATGTCAATGCTTGGACTATTTATACTAGGTGCATGACATGTTTTTATCTATTATGCATTGATTTTGCATGGAATGAATGTGAGTCACAACATTGGGTGGATGAATGGACTTGTAGACCTCTAATTCCACTCAACACACATCAATTTCCATGAGCATTACAGTGTGCAGGGTCTTCAAATCAAATGACAACATCACCTGACTTTGACCAAGTCTCTGATTTAGTGCAACAAGGTACATACATATATGTGCATGCCATGTTTTAGATTTATAAATTATTAAATGGTCAACTCTTAATGTATTTATAAATTGACTGAAAATATTTACTTTGTGATATATGGGGCACTTTTTTGTAGTTATTGCAACATAATTTAACGAAGAGGGAATAGACTACTTCTTATCTTGTTGTGTAGAGGGGAAAAAAATTGACTTCCACAGTCATTGATGGTGAAGACCTTGAGTATCCCACTAGATCAGTGATAGTCACTAAAACTTGGCTTCGATGATATCCTATCAAAAAATCAAACATTTGGTTGTTTGAAGACTATGAAGTTCATTGGAAGATACTTCACTATTCACATTTGGTCCTTGCAAAAAATATTAAATTGATCAAATATCGAGGTCGGCCATCAAACAAAAATCTGTGGAAGGTTCATGAATCAGATCATGAAGCAATTTTTGCTACTGTCAAGAATAGAGTTAATCCTTGTGGTTCATTGGATTGAATTTGCAAAGGTATGTTCTTCATGAATATAATTTGAATATTTACTTAAATGATTTTGTTTAAATTTTGTATGATTTAAAATTCTATTTAATTGCTTACTAACATGTTTATGTAGGTTAGTGGTGCCAAAAAATCTTCCACCTTCATGTGGTTGGCACGTATTTATTATTCTCGAAAACAAGTGAAGCTAAGAAAAATTAAATATTAGAAAGGAACAACAAACAGAAATTCTCATTTCACCACCTATATTGTAAAAATATCTTATTAAAATTCTCATTTCACCACCTATATTGTATAAACCACCTAGATTATTCAGGTGATTGGCAATGGACAACCTTACACTTACTTAGTCTTAATGGAGACAGAGAAAACCATGAGAGGCTTTTGTAGAGTGCCCCGACGTGGAGGTTTCAAATCTGACGAGACATCTCTCGGTGCCACAGAGTCTGAGAAATCACCTGTCGAAGATATGGCGTGTTTGGGCCTCAAGGCTCTTAAGTGACTACACCCGGACGGGGTAGCCCAAAAGCACGGAGAGCATAGGGAACAAAAATGAAGCCTCCACTAGCATTCACCCGAAAACCCCGACATGTTGGCATAGTTGGTTTGGTCCCACGAGCTTCCGTTTGAAAACTACATCGTCTGGCAGCCCTACACTGACTCAGAATGCACTATTTCACGCATTTACAAATAATAACACAACGAGAGAAATAGATGGAGATGGTAAAAACTGCAATATAATTTTGTAGAGAGCCCCGACATTGAGGTCTCAGATCTGATGAGAAGTCTCTAGGTGCCACGGAGTCTGATAAATCACCTATCAAAGATATGGCGTGTTTGGGCCTCGGGGCTCTTAAGGGACTACACCTGGATGGGGTGGCCCGAAAGCACAGGTAGTGTAGGGAACCAAAAAAAACCTCCACTAGTGTTCACCAAGCCATACTGACATGTTTTCCTAGATGGTTCGGTCCCATAAGCTACCGTTTGTAAATTACAACATCTAGCAGCGTTACACTGAATTAGACTACACTATTTCGCGCATTTACAAACAATAAGACAACGAGACAACCGGATGGATACGGAGAAAACTGGGAGACGATTTCATAGAGGGATTCAACATGGAGGTTTTGGATCTGACAAGACATCTCTAGGTGCCATGGAGTCCGAGAAATCACATGTCGAAGATATAAGGTGTTTTCATCTCAGGGCTCTTAAGAAACTACGCCCGAACAAGGTAGCTCGAAAGCACAGGGAACATAGGGAACCACAAAAAAACCTCCAGTAGCATTCACCAAGCCATTTGTATGTGTTGGCATAGTTGGTTCAGTCCCACATGCTACCGTTTGTAAAATACAACATCTAGCAGCCTTACACTGACTTAGACTACACTATTTCGTGTGTTTGCAAACAATAAGACAGCGAGAGAACCGAATGGAGATGGAAAAAACTGCGAGAGGCTTTCGTAGAGTGCCTCAACATGGAGCTTGTCGATCTAATGAGATGTTTCTAGGTGCCATGGATTCTGAGAACCCTTGTGTTCGAAATGTTGTAAAATCCCTTCCCGGGAAATCTAGTTTTCGAACTTAGTCTTTTTGAGCCTTTTTTGGCTGGGCGCATGAAATTGCTTTGCAACACTAACTTTTGATGCGCCCCCTTAAAAGCCTTTGGCGCATGGTTTTCAATGTCAACACAACTTTCATGCGCCAAAGAATGTTTAACCTTCCCTGCGTGCGCCAAGGCGCATGCGCTTGTGTTGGTACAACTTGTGTTGCGCCACTCTTTAGTGCGCCAAAGGGCGCACATAATCTTTGTGCAACAAAAAGTTTTGGTGCGCCAAAGGGCGCACATAACTTCATGTCGACAATAGATTTTGGTGCGCCAAAGGCGCGCTTAATCTTCTGTTGTCAAAAAATTTCGTGCGCCAAAGGGCGCACGCTTTCTCCTGTCGACAGCAACTTTCATGCGCCTTTTAAAAAGTAGGTGGCGCATTGATGACCAGTTTTTCTATATATATGTGCGTACGCGCCCAAAGTGTCATTTTCACTTTTCACCGAACACGTGATTTTTCTGCGCCTGTCAGCCCCTGCTCGTCGTTTTCAGAGCCTTGTGGACCCGTCGCGCGTCTCTTACTATTTATCCAGGTAAGGGGTTCTTCTCCTTGTCCGTTTTGTGTTTTTGTTTCTTGGTGTGTTCTTGGTCTGGTTCTAGCTTGCTAGTTGGTTTCGAAATAGAAATGTGTTGGCCTAGCCTCCTTCGTTTGCTATCTGCCCCCCCATGCTATCCTTCCTCTTTCCAGATCTGCTGGAGAAGGACGTTTTCTTGAGACAGTGGTTGTGGCCCTCCTAATCTAGATCGTTTTATTTACACCGCTGAACCTTTCGAAATAGGAGCAGAGGAACAAGAGGAATTTGAACCATAAAGAAACCCCCTTTGAAAAGAAGGTTTGTTCACTGTCTTTTCCACTTGGCGCATCGGCGCGTCCTGCAACACTAAGAACAGTTGCGTCCCTTTGGCGCATCTGACCGCCTTGTAACGTGAGCAAAACCCGCGCCAATGGCGCACCCTTTCTGCTTGCTACATCATTAACCTCTGCGCCCTTTAGCGCGTCTCTTTCACATGCTACAAGTGTCAACAGTTGCATGAACATTGTGCGCCCCTTTGGCGCAATCTCAAAACCCGCGCCAATGGCGCACCCTTTCTGCTTGCTGCATCATTAACCTCTGCGCCCCTTTGGCGCGCCATCCTTTTGTGCTGCATCACGTTTCCATGCGCCCATGGCACCCAGCTTCCATGCAACACAAGCTTTATCTGCGCAAGTATGAAGCTATAAAGGCGCAGGCGCATCCCCGATTGCAATAACATTATGTTGTGTAAACCCTTTGTGCGCCGCGCCATATCCCTTTGGCGCACTAAAAGTCAATGTTACACGATCCATCCATGAGCCGAAGGGCGCACCAAATCCCAATCCATGTTACACCTTTTCCCATGCAAAATGCAAAATTCCATGCGCCTTTGGCGCATCTTGTTTCCCTTTGCGCCCTTTATAAAATGCAATCTGCAACATCCATGCGCCATGCGCCTTATCTATTTGGCCTGCAAGTTGCAATTTTCATGCGCCCTGCGCCCTGAGCCTTAAAATCTCTAACTCTTTCTTCTGCTGACATTCCAATGGAAGATCAAATGGCTAATTCAACCTTTTTGGATTGGGTCTCGCTTCTTCTTCATGCAGATCAGCAACTGAGTTCAAAAGAACATATGTCTACATCCAGCAAGAGACCCACCAAACCAAGAGGAAAGGCTAAGCTTACAGAGGAAGAGATGAAGTACAAATATCAAAGGGTCAGGATGCCCGAATCACAGGCTGAATGCAGTATGGATGTCAGAGACTCAGAGTTGGGTCACATTGACATGGAAGAATTCTGGGTTAGGACTCAGAAGGTTACAAGAAGTCCGTGGATGGACAAATTAATAGGCAGTGCCCTGCATTTCACCGGAGGAATCCCCGTCAGTGCCGTCAACAATGAATTCATGATGGTGATTGCACAATCTTACAACAAGGACACAAGATGTGTCGAAAACAGCAAGGGCGAGGTAGTCATAAACCTCACTGCCCGTCATTTTGAGATAATGCTCGGCATCCCTCACCACCGGCACTTTGTGGCCGTCAGCCAAGAAGAGTGCATCAAGGCCTGGGAAGACAATGAAGACCAATGCATGCAACTAATGAACGAAGTCTACTTGAAAAACAAGAAGGTGGTAACCCGGTGGCCCCAAATCATCCACCGCAGTGACTTCTCAGAAGAGCTCAGCGATACTATTACTTTCCTGAGCAGGGTTTTCGGACTTTCTGACGCCCACTACTTCCATAAATGGATGCTGAGGTACTTGGAAACAATGAATAAGAATGTGCCTGAGCAGCGCTTTTGCTGGGGAGAAATAATAAGCAGCACCATCTCCGAGCAGCTACAACAATTCGCCACAACGGGAGTGTTCCATATGAACTCCTACGTAGTCTACGCTGCAGCGTCGGAGAGGGATTATCCAGGGCTAAACCGAAGTGGAATTTGGCCTCAGGTCAAAATATATGAATATTATCCAGAACTGAGGCTGGAGAATAGCATCCCTCAATTCGCCAAAATTAATGATGCTTTCTTCTATCACATCATTTTCCTGTTAAGGCCAAATCTAACTCATGGTCGCACGACCAAAAACATTGTGTCAACCGTGGAGAAGTGGGGGGCCCTGTTCACCCAGTTTCCCACATTTACCTATCTGAGGGCGGTCAACTTCTTGGGCGAGCCAACCAGGCTACCGAGGTATGCTGGACCTAAGCTGATTCTACTAGAGTTATCAAGGCAGCTGGTCACATACCATGAGAAATGCCTCAAAAGAAAGAAGGGCGGAACTCCTTTCCCCCTCACAGTGGGCCGATACACATGCTCCTCCCATCACAAGGCGAAGGAAATGTTCGCAGAGCTGGAGTTGCTCAATTTGAAACATGACTTCCCAGCCAGGCCTACCTTTGACCCAAGGAGCTGCCTGCCAAGGGCTAAGCTTGATCCGATCCATGTCCCTCAAATTGAGGATATTTACATTGACGTCATCCACGAGGTGGAACTCAGAAGAAAGGATCATTCTCGCTTAGCATTGGCGGAAATTATTCAATACGGAGTGGCCATTGTCCCCAAAGGCTTCCAAACTACGGAAGATGAAGTAGACAAGGTGTATAATGACACGGAAGGGGATGATTGGCCCTTCCCGGCCATTGACAGAAGCAAGGCTCCTCAAACAATTGAGGAGAGGGTCAAGGAGACTATGCGCAGAACAGAGCACTGGTGCCGCATGAATGGGCTGATCTACCTCGGGGTAGATTTCACAACCTCCCCATTGGGCAATGCACCTCCAAGGTCCAAGAAGCAGCTAAAAGGCAAAGGTGCAGAAGGTGAATCCAGCACCATTCAAGAAGAAGCCCCTGAAAGTCCTCCTTCCACAGCGCCAGAACAGGTAATAACTCTGGATTCACCAGAGAAAGAAGCAGCAGAGGATAGTCCCATACGCCCATCCACTCAGGATGTCGGCATTGCTACAACCACAGAGGTCCCTTCTATCCCTTCTTCTTCTCTTCCTTCCCCTCCTCGAGTGACTCAAGCGACCATCCCTTTGGTCGTGTCCTCCGCCCCTTCTTCTACTCTTTCCCCTGCTTCTTCGTCTATCTTCTCTTCCCTCTCTGATCTTTCCTCCTCCATTTCTTCCCTCATTTCCGGGCTCCCTTCCCTTCCTATGTCTTCCGCAGCTGCAGTTTCCCTTCCTCCCGTGGACACTTCTTCGGCTATTCTCTCAATGCCGCCTCCGCGTGTCTCCACGTTTTTCCCCTCTTCTACTGCAGCTGCCCCCTCCTCTTTCTGGTCCTTCTTCCATAGGACCAGCCTGGATCTCTCAGCAGCTGAGCCAACAAAAGAGGAAAGTTCCCATCGCTCCGATGGACTTTTCAGTGATTCCAGCCAAAGGGGCAAAGAAGCAAAAGCCTGTAACACGCTTCTCTCAAAGTGCTGCAGGTGAGAGAGTTATGGAAATAGCATACCCTGATCCCCTCAAGGAGAAAAAAGATCTGTCTCCGACAGATTTTACTGTGACTCAAGTCACAATGGGGACGTCTTCTGAAAGTCTCCAGGGGGAAGCTCTTTCCGCAGTCGATGCCCTCTGCAAAAAGCTTCAAGAAATAAAAGAAGAGAAAAGGCTACTGAAGGAGCAGAACAAATATCTGCTTCAAGCCTTACAGAAGATGGGTAGTGCACCTCCCACGACTGCCGCCGAGACTTCTGAGCTTCTCAGCCAGGAGAAAATCAATGAATATTCAAAGATCGGCGAGCAGGGTATGGCCGTTTCTGCTTGGAGGAGCCAGATCCTCAAGGACAGTGAAAGAGTGATCGCCGAATATGTCAATTCATATCTAAACATCAGAAAGGTGAACAAGGAACTCCAAGCATTAGCGGGTCCCATATCAGAAGAGCTAGAACATGCTAGACTCCAACATGAGACCTTTCAACAAATGTTCGACTGTTCAGTCGAAGATCTGGTCAAGTTCGGAGTTTTCGGCCATCCAAGGGCCCTCAACAAAACCATGTCCACTCTGGACTATCGGATAGATCAGCTGGAATTTGTTCTGGAAAAGATAGACAAGGTGAAGGAAGAGGCCCTGGATGCGATGCATCAAATGGAGCGAATTGTTCTTAACATGTCTCCAGGGCTGCTCACTCCTTCCTTTACCATGAGATCAGCTGATGAGACTATCCGGATCTTCAAGGAGATCGCTTCTCAAGGAACGGGGCCAGAGGTCACATTTGACACTGAATCTATCAACAACCTGCTGGCCTGTAGGGACTTCATCGGGTTCCTCATCGAGGCGGAGAAAGATTATTCTAAACTCCCAGAAAAGCTCATAAGCGAGCGGGAGACTTGCGAAGCAATCAGCGAACGGCACAAGGATCCATCACAGGATCAATTTGGGCCCATGATTAACAAGTTTTTGGAATACCGCGCTCAGTTCCACATATCATCTCCTGAGCAGCATCAGAAGCAGGCAACCCCCTTTCGGCCGCAGGATGACGATGACGAGTAGCTGCTTCTTCTTCTTCTTCTCTTCTTCTTCTTCTCTCTATTCTCCGACTTTCTTGTTGAAATGTCTAAAGTGTGTTGGCACAAATGATGACATCATCCATGTTGCATCATGGGATGATGTCATCCATCAAGTTGTCAAAAGTCAACATGACTTTTAGATATTTTGTAAATATCTTTGTAAATAGGTGGTTGGCTCCTTTTTGCCTTCTTTCCTTCTCCTCTCTTCTATAAATACTGGAATACTTGTTGTATTCGGGGTGAACATTTTTTAGATGAAAATAGAAGTGAGGAGAGAAAGACTTTGAGCTTTCTTGTAACAGAAGAAAACAGTAATACAAATATTAAGACTTTGTGCTCAATAGCTGTGTTATGCATTAGATCTTCCTTACGTTAGATCTGTATGTGTTTAATCTGTTGGATTCATATCTACTTTTCTGTCATTTGCTCATCAGTATTGCTTTGTTTATTTATGCAAGTAGGTTTGGCTCTGTTTACTACCAACCCAAAAACATAAATCTTCTGACCTTTCTGCTTTGGAATTCATTTCTTTTCTTCCTTCGGATCTGTTCTTTCTCTTTTCCCTCTTTCATTCCTTTCTTTTCGCAGCCTGAAACACTCTACTGGGATGAGATCCCAAACCCCCGAAGGCAGAATCTGTGAGACTTGCATAGATTCCTGCTGGTAGAATAGCAATAAACCAGTTTCACTTTGCTGACTCAAAGAGGGGCTAAGCCCTGCACACTGTTGGCTCGTCTATCCATAGATCTGTCCAGGCGACAGATTTTCGGACCAACAGTTTTTGGCGACTCCGCTGGGGATCGAATAGATCTGTCAGATCTATGATGGTAGTAAGATAAAAAATCAGAAAAATCAGCAGATTGCTGCCTGTTTGCAAATCTGAACTTTTTGTTAAAAACCCAAAAATTTGCAAAAGTGCTCAAATTGAAAAATTTTCTTCTGAGAGTCATAGATCTGTTCCAGTTAAAGATCTTTAGTTCGCTGAGTTTTTGAAAAAATCAGTATTTTGCCATAGATCTGAGTTTTTGACTGTTTGCAAAAAGTTTGAAACCCTCTGAAAAAAGTCAAAGTCAGATCCGAAAATCAGCTTACTAATCTTCCCTGCTATCTTATCCTCGTTGTAATCTGTCGTTTAACCGCAATCGGTTTCTGAAGAGGATAGTTTTAATATTTAGAAAAGTATTTGCTGCTGGTTTTTGTCAGAAAAACCAGAAAATCAGCCAGTACAACCAAAAAGAAAGTTTAAATCTGCGCCATAACGTTACAGATCTGGAAGGTACACTGGCGAGTGAACCTTTTACGCGTAGCAGGAGAGCCCGTGGAGAAGCTGATTCTACTTTCGATCTGCTTCAAAGGCACAATTTCAGCGTGACACCGGCACGTTTTTCAGCGCTAAGCTCGGCTAGCCGGTCATCCAGGAGTGTCTCACCTTCACGAAGAAAAAGTCTTTTGCAGGGAGCATCCACATCCCTTTGTAGTGCCTTGCTACTCAGCGGAACTACACTTCCAGCTCGTGTTCTCTTTCCGCTTTTCAGATGGCGGTACCATGGGGAAACGCGATGGGTCCTTTGGCTTTACCACATCCAGTTCACGCGCTCCCTCACGGAAATCGAAAGAATTTTCCTAGATTCGACGGGAGCGGAAATCAAAGCACGGATTCCCACATATCTGCATTCATCATGTCATGCAGTATTTTGGATGTGACCCACGAAGATGTGTCGGTTCGCCTTTTTCTGGAAACCCTACAAGGACCTGCGGCCGAATGGTTTCAGCATTTGCCAGCCGGATCTATCACCAGTTGGGCCACCTTGCGGGATGCTTTTGAAGATAGGTACAAGCCTTCAGAGGATGCATTTGCATTATTATCACGAATCACTCACCTGAAGAAGGAGGCGAATGAGACCATGCGCGATTTTGTCACCCGGTTCAATGCACTAATCAACCGTGTCCCTGTTGCCATGCTTCCAACGCCGGAAAATCAAAAGTGTTTCTTCGTAAACGCTATGAGCTCGAAAGTTAGTTTCTTGCTCCTTCAGGAACGAGTTGCCACCTTGGTTCTAGCCCAAGCCGCTGCCATTCGCATAGAGGATAATCTGATAATATCCGGCGAATTAAAAAAGGAATCAGCCAAGCCTAAATCTTTGGGCCCTTCGCCCACCACTTCGTCTGATCCAGCATTCCAAAAGATGGCAAACGATTTGCTTGCATTGAAGAAGCAGTTGGCCCAGGCCTCTCCCAGTTCCTCATACCGGGATATTCCGCGGAGGAATTTCATTCCTAACAATGTTTCACAAAGACCGCGCTTACCTACAGCTGCTCCGCGGTTGGCACTTGAGGCCCCTCCGGTCAATGCTCTGGCCGAGATTGAAGAAGAAGAGCAGTATTATGAAGAACCTTCGTCTCAAGGCGAAGATGATCAAGATGTCGGTGAACCGACTGGCGACTCTACTATCGGGTATATGGAATTTGATGAGGAAGAATCTGATGAAGAAGAGGGTACCCAGGGGTACGCAAGCGGGCAGTCATATGCTGTTTTTACTCGTTCGCAAGGAAAAGAAGCGGAAGTTGCTGCCCATGTCCAGCAGGAGAAGGCCGTGTCAAACGCGCCTCCGATCATTGCTAAAAGAGGTAATCCTCTTCCTACTCAACTCCCTGGCAAATCTTTTACAAAGAAATCTTTTCCCCCTATCTCTCCTCCAAATCAGTCCTCTCACATTCCTACTAAGACCACCAATCCTATTCCATCATCGCGAGGTGAGGGACTCATTCCTTTACCAACGCAACCCTTGGCCGCATTTGATATTATAGATCATGCAAAAAAGACCAAGATCCAAATGTCTGAAGCTGAGTATCTTCAGTCAAACCCCGAACAGCTTGTAAGATTGACTAAGTATATCCAAAGTCAAGCTGTTATATCTAATCAGGTTTCCCCAAAAGGAATCCTTTCCACTCCCCCTGAATCCCATATAAATGTTGCTTCAACATCTGCGTCAGGCAAGATAGAGCCTTTCTATCTCTCTCTTCTGATCAATGGACACAAGCTGAGTAACTGCATAATTGATTCCGGGGCTTCTGATAATGTCATGCCGGCAAAAGTCACCCATGCTTTGGGCCTCACTCTTACCAAGCCTTTCGGCAGATGTTATTCTTTGGAAACTAAGCAAGTTCCGTTGGTTGGCCAAATCAAGGACGCGCAATTTGCATTTGCGGCTTTCCCGGATAAAAGAGTAAAAATGACAGTCCTCGTTGCTGACATTCCGGCAGCATATGGAATATTGCTGGGAAGAAGTTTTTGCAGCGAAGTTGGTGGAGAAATTCATATGGACTGGTCCAAAGCTAGAATTCCAGTCAAAGGCGTAATGCAGACTTTGGAGCCAGAATCACAAAAGAAATACTTGGTTACCAGCTCTGAAGACCCCAAAGCTCAAATCCTTTTTGAATCATCAGGGATGGGGAATTACTTCTTATCTACTGAGACGGATAAAACAGGGGCTGTTCTCGTTCAGGAAGGAGATCTTAATAAGATCTGGACATTGCAATTCGATGGGAGCTGTGCAACTAGTGGATGTGGCGCTGGGGTCGTGTTGATATCTCCTGAGGAAGAAGTCATTCCTCTCTCTTTCAAATTGCAGTTTTTCAACACTAACAATACTGCTGAGTATGAATCTCTCTTACTCGGTATGCAAGCCGCAAAAGAAAGAGGAATTAAAAATCTAAAAGTACAAGGTGATGCTGAGCTAGTTGTAAATCAGGTCAAAAGGATTTACCAAGTGAAAGAATGAAAGGCTCAGACATTACCGTAATGCAGTATGGGACAGCATCGAAGAATTTGATGCTTTTTCAATAGAGGCGATTCCAAGAGCCCAAAATGACATGGCTGATTCATTGGCTGTTTCAGCATCTCTCATGCTCCCACATCCAGGTTTGAAAATGAACAAGTACACCATTGAGGTGGTTTTCCGCCCGAGCGTGCCAGACAATTCTCAGCATTGGCAGGTGTTCAATGATGATAATCAACTCATTGCCTTTCTGGAGAAGGCAGAAAATTTTAAAGAATTGCATTTTGAAGGATCTACTTCCACTTGCCGTGAGTCAGTCACCGACCAAGGCAATGAATCTGAAGGTAACGATGGCATATGTCAGCTCAAGGGAAATAAAATTCCAAAGGGCCTGGTTTCTCTGGAACGCCTGTTCGACAGGCATGACCGTTTTGTAAAAAAGAAGAGGCGGGATGATCCTGGCTCATCCCCAGAAACCGAACCAGTCAATATAGGTTCGATAGGCACACCCACAATTTGTGAACATTGGCAAATGTTGCACGCCTGAAGAGAAGCGAAAATTTGTCAAGTTGCTGAAAAAATATATGGATGTATTGGCATGGTCTTATGCCGATTTAAAGTCCTTCAAGCCAAAGGACGTTCAGCACGATATTCCGTTGAAAGACGATGCCAAAGCCTTCCGCCAGAAGCAGAGGCACTATAATCCCAAGATTTCGGGTACCATCCAGGCCGAAATTCAGAAGATGCTAGACGCAAGAATCATCTTCCCTATCCATCACAGTACTTGGGTAGCAAATATTGTGCCAGTGCGCAAGAAAAACGGTGAAATACGCATCTGCGTAGACTTTCGAAATTTGAATCAAGCTTCGCTAAAGGACAACTACCCTCTTCCGATAATGGATCAAGTTCTGCAAGCAGTAACTGGATCAGAGATGCTGTCCATGCTTGACGGTTTTTCAGGTTACAATCAGATTGAAGTTTCACCTGAAGATCAATTCAAAACAGCATTCACTACTCCCTGGGGTACATTTGCCTACAGCAGGATGCCTTTCGGCCTAACTAATGCTGGTGCCACTTTTCAGCGGGCCATGGACTTTGCATTCAAAGGTATGATGGGAAAAGTCATCGTGGTTTACCTAGATGACTTAACCGTGTTCTCTAAACAACGAAATGATCACTGTGATCACTTGGAGCAAGTGTTGGCCAGGTGCCGAGAACATGGGATTTCCCTAAACCCAAAAAAGTCTGTTTTTGGAGTCACGGAAGGGAAGTTGCTAGGCCATGTGGTTAGCAAAGAAGGAACAAAGATAGATGCTGAAAGAGTTAAGGCTATTCAAAGCCTTACTCTGCCTACAAGCAAGACTGGTGTTCATTCTTTCTTTGGAAAGGTGAACTTTCTCAGGCGTTTTGTTCCTGACTTTGCTGAAAAGACCCGTCACATATTGAACATGATGAAGGGGTCACCAACTTTCAGATGGAGTGAAGAGGGGAAAAGGTCATTTGAAGAAATAAAAGCTTCTGTTGCTCATGCACCAGTCCTGGTATGTCCAGATTTCTCCAAGGACTTCATCATGTATAGTTACGCATCTGAGCATACTGTGTCCGCAATCTTAATGCAAAAGAACTCGGAGGATGTTGAATCTCCAATCGCGTTCATGAGTTCTCCTCTCAAACCTCACGAACTGAAGATGACTCAGCTGGAAAAGCATGCCTTTGCCGTTGTCAAAGCAGTGAAGAATTTCAGGTATTACATTCTAAACTCGCATACGGTGGTGCTGGTCCCTGACACGGCGGTGAAATCAATTCTAACTCAGCAGGAGTTAGGAAGCTTGCGAGGAAATTGGATCGCAAAGGTCCAGGAGTATGACCTGGATATTAAACCAACCAAGCTGGTAAGGGGCAAGGGCCTGTGTCAGCTAATGGCTGAAAACAAAGATTCAGAAAACCCTGGTGAAAGGGGTGACTACACCGATGAAACACGGGACCGGCAGGAAGAGCCTGATTCTCTGCCTCTGGTTCTATTTGTTGCAACTAGTGATGAGTGGTACTCCGACATCGCTTTCTTCCTTACCTACGGCGAATGCCCGATGCACCTAACTGCAAAGGAGAAGCGCACTATAAAGCTCAGAGCGGCTAAATATGTCATCTGGGATGACGGCTTATATAAACGTGGGATAGATGGCATCTTTTTGCGATGTGTTGACAAACCCCAACAAGTAAAACTACTGGAAAGTTTTCACAATTCAGCTTGTGGAGGGCATTTCTCTTCCTCCGTAACTGCACACAAGATCATTCGAGCCAGGTACTATTGGCCGACGCTCTTTCAAGATACAGCCACCTGGGTGGCGAAGTGTGAACCCTGCCAGCAATTCGTCGGCAAGCCCAAGCTGGCTGCCCTTCCCCTAAGGCCGGTCATTATCAATGAACCATTCAGGCAATGGGGAATTGATTTTATTGGTGCACTCAATCCTCAATCGAGTGCTGGACATAGCTATGTCCTTACAGCAACGGATTACTTCACCAAGTGGGTGGAAGCCATACCTGTCAAGCATGCCACTTCTGAGGTGGTTTGTAATTTCATTAAAGAAAATATCATTGTCAGGTTCGGCGTTCCAAACAAAATCGTTGCTGATAATGCTTCTAACTTCTCCTCACGAGAAGTTATTAGTTTTTGCTATGAATATGGGATAACCTTGGCTCACGCATCCGATTATTACCCTCAGGGAAATGGTCAAGCGGAATCCAGCAACAAGAACTTGGTGACCATCATACGAAAACTGGTGGAATCAAATCAGCGAATGTGGCACAAGTCTTTATACGACGCTTTGTGGGCGGATCGTATTACTCCCAAGAGATCTCTCGGCATGTCACCTTTTCAAGTGTTATATGGCATTGATGCCGAGCTTCCCATTTCTGCGGAACTTCCTGCTCTGCGCTTGGCACGAGCCATTGAAGATGAAACTTTCCAAAGTTCTCTTGAAAAGAGAATCATGTATCTGGCAGAACTTGAAGAAAAGAGAGTGAAGGTGGTCGATAGGATCACTGAACATCAGAATCAAGTTAAGAGGCTTTTTGATAAGAAGGCCAAGCAAAGGGATTTTCAAGTGGGAGATCTCGTCCTTTTATGGGACAAGCGAAGAGAACCAAAGGGCATGCATGGAAAGTTTGATTCCCTATGGAGAGGGCCCTTCAAGATCAAGCAGCTCAACGGAGAGAATAGTTTCTATCTCTCATATCTGGATGGAACCGAACTCCCGCTTCCTTATAGCGGGCAGCATCTGAAGATCTTCAGGAAGTAGAGCTTGCTCTCTTCTTTGTACAGTTTGCTTTTTGTTGTGTGTTTGTTTCCGTCGTGTGTTTGCTTTTGGTTTGTTGTGTGTTTTCTTTCGTTCCCCCTCCGGTCACCCTTGTTTTTGACTCTGTTACCCAATGGATAGGCACAAGTGATCTGGGATTCTCTACCCCCGAGTTCACTCAGGGATAGTCCCCAGAAAGAGCCAGCTGTTATCCCGTAAAATTGACAAGGGAAATTTTACCGATAACCATACCAAAAATTTTGTTCCGATCCCTCGTTAGGGATCCCTTGTGTTCGAAATGTTGTAAAATCCCTTCCCGGGAAATCTAGTTTTCGAACTTAGTCTTTTTGAGCCTTTTTTGGCTGGGCGCATGAAATTGCTTTGCAACACTAACTTTTGATGCGCCCCCTTAAAAGCCTTTGGCGCATGGTTTTCAATGTCAACACAACTTTTCATGCGCCAAAGAATGTTTAACCTTCCCTGCGTGCGCCAAGGCGCATGCGCTTGTGTTGGTACAACTTGTGTTGCGCCACTCTTTGGTGCGCCAAAGGGCGCACATAATCTTTGTGCAACAAAACGTTTTGGTGCGCCAAAGGGCGCACATAACTTCATGTCGACAATAGCTTTTGGTGCGCCAAAGGCGCGCTTTGTCTCCTGTTGTCAAATACTTTCGTGCGCCAAAGGGCGCACGCTTTCTCCTGTCGACAGCAGTTTTCATGCGCTTTTCAAAAGTAGGTGGCGCATTGATGACCAGTTTTTCTATATATATGTGCGTGCGCGCCCAAAGTGTCATTTTCACTTTTCACCGAACACGTGATTTTTCTGCGCCTGTCAGCCCCTGCTCGTCATTTTCAGAGCCTTGTGGACCCGTCGCGCGTCTCTTACTATTTATCCAGGTAAGGGGTTCTTCTCCTTGTCCGTTTTGTGTTTTTGTTTCTTGGTGTGTTCTTGGTCTGGTTCTAGCTTGCTAGTTGGTTTCGAAATAGAAATGTGTTGGCCTAGCCTCCTTCGTTTGCTATCTGCCCCCCCCATGCTATCCTTCCTCTTTCCAGATCTGCTGGAGAAGGACGTTTTCTTGAGACAGTGGTTGTGGCCCTCCTAATCTAGATCGTTTTATTTACACCGCTGAACCTTTCGAAATAGGAGCAGAGGAACAAGAGGAATTTGAACCATAAAGAAACCCCCTTTTGAAAGTTTGTTCACTGTTTTCCTCCTTGGCGCATCTGTCACCCCTGCAACACTAAGAACAGTTGCGTCCCTTTGGCGCATCTGACCGCCTTGTAACGTGAGCAAAACCCGCGCCAATGGCGCACCCTTTCTGCTTGCTGCATCATTAACCTCTGCGCCCTTTAGCGCGTCTCTTTCACATGCTACAAGTGTCAAATCTCGCGCCCCTTTGGCGCGCCATCCTTTTGTGCTGCATCACGTTTCCATGCGCCCATGGCGCACCCAGCTTCCATGCAACACAAGCTTTATCTGCGCAAGTATGAAGCTATAAAGGCGCAGGCGCATCCCCGATTGCAATAACATTATGTTGTGTAAACCCTTTGTGCGCCGCGCCATATCCCTTTGGCGCACTAAAAGTCAATGTTACACGATTCATCCATGCGCCGAAGGGCGCACCAAATCCCAATGCAACATGAAAATTCCATGCAACCCTTTATAAAATGCAATCTGCAACATCCATGCGCCATGCGCCTTATCTATTTGGCCTGCAAGTTGCAATTTTCATGCGCCCTGCGCCCTGAGCCTTAAAATCTCTAACTCTTTCTTCTGCTGACATTCCAATGGAAGATCAAATGGCTAATTCAACCTTTTTGGATTGGGTCTCGCTTCTTCTTCATGCAGATCAGCAACTGAGTTCAAAAGAACATATGTCTACATCCAGCAAGAGACCCACCAAACCAAGAGGAAAGGCTAAGCTTACAGAGGAAGAGATGAAGTACAAATATCAAAGGGTCAGGATGCCCGAATCACAGGCTGAATGCAGTATGGATGTCAGAGACTCAGAGTTGGGTCACATTGACATGGAAGAATTCTGGGTTAGGACTCAGAAGGTTACAAGAAGTCCGTGGATGGACAAATTAATAGGCAGTGCCCTGCATTTCGCCGGAGGAATCCCCGTCAGTGCCGTCAACAATGAATTCATGATGGTGATTGCACAATCTTACAACAAGGACACAAGATGTGTCGAAAACAGCAAGGGCGAGGTAGTCATAAACCTCACTGCCCGTCATTTTGAGATAATGCTCGGCATCCCTCACCACCGGCACTTTGTGGCCGTCAGCCAAGAAGAGTGCATCAAGGCCTGGGAAGACAATGAAGACCAATGCATGCAACTAATGAACGAAGTCTACTTGAAAAACAAGAAGGTGGTAACCCGGTGGCCCCAAATCATCCACCGCAGTGACTTCTCAGAAGAGCTCAGCGATACTATTACTTTCCTGAGCAGGGTCTTTCGGCTTTCTGACGCCCACTACTTCCATAAATGGATGCTGAGGTACTTGGAAACAATGAATAAGAATGTGCCTGAGCAGCGCTTTTGCTGGGGAGAAATAATAAGCAGCACCATCTCCGAGCAGCTACAACAATTCGCCACAACGGGAGTGTTCCATATGAACTCCTACGTAGTCTACGCTGCAGCGTCGGAGAGGGATTATCCAGGGCTAAACCGAAGTGGAATTTGGCCTCAGGTCAAAATATATGAATATTATCCAGAACTGAGGCTGGAGAATAGCATCCCTCAATTCGCCAAAATTAATGATGCTTTCTTCTATCACATCATTTTCCTGTTAAGGCCAAATCTAACTCATGGTCGCACGACCAAAAACATTGTGTCAACCGTGGAGAAGTGGGGGGCCCTGTTCACCCAGTTTCCCACATTTACCTATCTGAGGGCGGTCAACTTCTTGGGCGAGCCAACCAGGCTACCGAGGTATGCTGGACCTAAGCTGATTCTACTAGAGTTATCAAGGCAGCTGGTCACATACCATGAGAAATGCCTCAAAAGAAAGAAGGGCGGAACTCCTTTCCCCCTCACAGTGGGCCGATACACATGCTCCTCCCATCACAAGGTGAAGGAAATGTTCGCAGAGCTGGAGTTGCTCAATTTGAAACATGACTTCCCAGCCAGGCCTACCTTTGACCCAAGGAGCTGCCTGCCAAGGGCTAAGCTTGATCCGATCCATGTCCCTCAAATTGAGGATATTTACATTGACGTCATCCACGAGGTGGAACTCAGAAGAAAGGATCATTCTCGCTTAGCATTGGCGGAAATTATCCAATACGGAGTGGCCATTGTCCCCAAAGGCTTCCAAACTATGGAAGATGAAGTAGACAAGGTGTATAATGACACGGAAGGGGATGATTGGCCCTTCCTGGCCATTGACAGAAGCAAGGCTCCTCAAACAATTGAGGAGAGGGTCAAGGAGACTATGCGCAGAACAGAGCACTGGTGCCGCATGAACGGGCTGATCTACCTCGGGGTAGATTTCACAACCTCCCCATTGGGAAATGCACCTCCAAGGTCCAAGAAGCAGCTAAAAGGCAAAGGTGTAGAAGGTGAATCCAGCACCATTCAAGAAGAAGCCCCCGAGAGTCCTCTTTCCACAGCGCCAGAATAGGTAATAACTCTGGATTCACCAGAGAAAGAAGCAGCAGGGGATAGTCCCATACGCCCATCCACTCAGGATGTCTGCATTGCTACAACCACAGAAGTCCCTTCTATCCCTTCTTCTTCTCTTCCTTCCCCTCCTCGAGTGACTCAAGCGACCATCCCTTTGGTCGTGTCCTCCGCCCCTTCTTCTACTCTTTCCCCTGCCTCTTCGTCTATCTTCTCTTCCCTCACTGATCTTATCTTCTTCCATTTCTTCCCTCATTTCCGGGCTCCCTTCCCTTCCTATGTCTTCCACAGCTGCAGTTTCCCTTCCTCCCGTGGACACTTCTTCGGCTATTCTCTCAATGCCGCCTCCGCGTGTCTCCACGTTTTTCCCCTCTTCTACTATAGCTGCCCCCTCCTCCGTTTCTGGTCCTTCTTCCATAGGACCAGCCTGGATCTCTCAGCAGCTGAGCCAACAAAAGAGGAAAGTTCCCATCGCTCCGATGGACTTTTCAGTGATTCCAGCCAAAGGGGCAAAGAAGCAAAAGCCTGTAACACGCTTCTCTCAAAGTGCTGCGGGTGAGAGAGTTATGGAAATAGCATACCCTGATCCCCTCAAGGAGAAAAAAGATCTGTCTCCGACAGATTTTACTGTGACTCAAGTCACAATGGGGACGTCTTCTGAAAGTCTCCAGGGGGAAGCTCTTTCCGCAGTCGATGCCCTCTGCAAAAAGCTTCAAGAAATAAAAGAAGAGAAAAGGCTACTGAAGGAGCAGAACAAATATCTGCTTCAAGCCTTACAGAAGATGGGTAGTGCACCTCCCACGACTGCCGCCGAGACTTCTGAGCTTCTCAGCTAGGAGAAAATCAATGAATATTCAAAGATCGGCGAGCAGGGTATGGCCGTTTCTGCTTGGAGGAGCCAGATCCTCAAGGACAGTGAAAGAGTGATCGCCGAGTATGTCAATTCATATCTAAACATCAAAAAGGTGAACAAGGAACTCCAAGTATTAGCGGGTCCCATATCAGAAGAGCTAGAACATGCTAGACTCCAACATGAGACCTTTCAACAAATGTTCGACTGTTCAGTCGAAGATCTGGTCAAGTTCGGAGTTTTCGGCCATCCAAGGGCCCTCAACAAAACCATGTCCACTCTGGACTATCGGATAGATCAGCTGGAATTTGTTCTGGAAAAGATAGACAAGGTGAAGGAAGAGGCCCTAGATGCGATGCATCAAATGGAGCGAATTGTTCTTAACATGTCTCCAGGGCTGCTCACTCCTTCCTTTACCATGAGATCAGCTGATGAAACTATCCGGATCTTCAAGGAGATCGCTTCTCAAGGAACGGGGCTAGAGGTCACATTTGACACTGAATCTATCAACAACCTGCTGGCCTATAGGGACTTCATCGGGTTCCTCATCGAGGTGGAGAAAGATTATTCTAAACTCCCAGAAAATCTCATAAGCAAGCGGGAGACTTGCGAAGCAATCAGCGAACGGCACAAGGATCCATCACAGGATCAATTTGGGCCCATGATTAACAAGTTTTTGGAATACCGCGCTCAGTTCCACATATCATCTCCTGAGCAGCATCAGAAGCAGGCAACCCCCTTTCGGCCGTAGGATGACGATGACGAGTAGCTGCTTCTTCTTCTTCTTCTTCTCTTCTTCTTCTTCTTCTCTCTATTCTCCGACTTTCTTGTTGAAATGTCTAAAGTGTGTTGGCACAAATGATGACATCATCCATGTTGCATCATGGGATGATGTCATCCATCAAGTTGTCAAAAGTCAACATGACTTTTAGATATTTTGTAAATATCTTTGTAAATAGGTGGTTGGCTCCTTTTTGCCTTCTTTCCTTCTCCTCTCTTCTATAAATACTGGAATACTTGTTGTATTCGGGGGTGAACATTTTTTAGATGAAAATAGAAGTGAGGAGAGAAAGACTTTGAGCTTTCTTGTAACAGAAGAAAACAGTAATACAAATATTAAGACTTTGTGCTCAATAGCTGTGTTATGCATTAGATCTTCCTTACGTTAGATCTGTATGTGTTTAATCTGTTGGATTCATATCTACTTTTCTGTCATTTGCTCATCAGTATTGCTTTGTTTATTTATGCAAGTAGGTTTGGCTCTGTTTACTACCAACCCAAAAACATAAATCTTCTGACCTTTCTGCTTTGGAATTCATTTCTTTTCTTCCTTCGGATCTGTTCTTTCTCTTTTCCCTCTTTCATTCCTTTCTTTTCGCAGCCTGAAACACTCTACTGGGATGAGATCCCAAACCCCCGAAGGCAGAATCTATGAGACTTGCATAGATTCCTGCTGGTAGAATAGCAATAAACCAGTTTCACTTTGCTGACTCAAAGAGGGGCTAAGCCCTGCACACTGTTGGCTTGTCTATCCATAGATCTGTCCAGGCGACAGATTTTTGGACCAACACAGATCTAACAAGATGTCTATAGGTTCCACGGAAGATATGGCATGTTTGGGCCTCAGGGCTCTTAAGTGACTACACCTGGATGAGGTAGCCCGAAAGGACGGGGAGCATAGGGAACCAAAATAAATCCTCCAATAGTGTTCACCAGGCCATACGGATGTGTTGGCCTAGATGGTTCAGTCCCACAAGCTACCGTTTGTAAAATACAGCATCTAGCAGCCTTACACTGACTTAAACTACACTATTTCACACATTTACAAACAATAGGACAACGAGAGAACCAAATGGAGATGGAAAAAAACATGATAGGATTTCATAGAGTGCCCTGAAATGGATCTCTCGGATCTGACGAGACATCTCTAGGTGCCATGGAGTCTGAGAAATCACACGTCGAAGATATGGCATGATTGGGCCTCAAGGCTCTTAAGCGACTACGCCCGGACGGGGTAGCTCAAAAGCACAGGGAGCGTAGGGGAACCAAAATGAAATGCTCCACTAGCAATCACCTGGCCACCCCGATGTGTTGGCGTAGTTGGTTCGGTCCCACGAGCTTCCGTTTGCAAAATATAGTGTCTAGCAGCCTTACACACTGACTCAAGACTACACTATTTCACGTGCATTTGCAAACAATAGCACGGTGAGAGAAATAGATGGAGAAGGAAAAAACCGCAAGAGTATTTTGTATAGGGTACCCCAGACATGGAGGTCTCAGATCTAGCATGATACATCTCTAGGTGCCCATGGAGTCTGAGAAATCACCTATTAAAGATATGGCGTGTTTCGGCCTCAAGAGCTCTTAAGCGACCATGCCCGGACGAGGTAGCCTGAAATCACGGAGAGAATAGGGAACCAGAACAAAGCCTCCACTAGCATTCAACCTAAGCCACCCCAATGTGTTGTTGCATAGTTTTTTTGGTCCCACGAGCTTCTGTTTGTAAACTATAGCCTCTAGCAGCCCTACACTTACTCAAACTGCACTATTTCTCGTGTTTGCAAACAATAACACAACGAGAGAACCGAGATGGAGACAAAGAAAACATACAAGAGAATTTCGTATAGGGCCTTGACATGGAGGTCTCGGGTCTGACAAGACATCTCTAGGTGCCACGAAGTCTGAGAAATCACCCATTGAAGATATGGCGTGACTGGGCCTCAAGGCTCTTAAGTGACTACGCTCAGACGGGGGGTAGCCCGAAAGCATGGGGAGCATAGGGAACCAAAAAAATGCATCCACTAGTGTTCACCTAGCCACCCTGATGTGTTGGCGTAGTTGGTTTCGGTCCCACGAGCTTTCCGTTTGCAAACTACAGCCTCTAGCAGCCCTACACTGACTCAGACTGCACTATTTCACATTTGCAAACAATAGCACAGTGAGAGAACCGGATGGAGACGGAGAAAACTGTGAGAGGATTTCATAGAGGGCCCCAACATGGAGGTCTCGGATCTGACGAGATGTCTCTAGGTGCCACGGAGTCTGAGAAATCACCCGTCGAAGATATGGCGTGTTTGGGCCTCAGGGCTCTTAAGGGACTACGCCCAGAACGAGGTAGCCTGAAAGCACGGGGAGCATAGGGAACCAAAAAACTAATCCTCCACTAGCAGTTCACCAGGCCACCTTGATGTGTTGGCGTAGTTGGTTCGGTCCCACGAGCTTCCGTTTGCAAACTACAGCGTCTGGCAGCCCTACATTGACTAAGATTGCACTATTTTGTGCGTTTGCAAACAATAGGACAGCGAGAGAACCGAATGGAGATGGAAAAAACCACAGAGATGATTTTGTAGAGTACCCTGAACATGGAGGTCTTGGATCTTACGAGACATCTCTAGGTTCCACGGAGTCCGAGAAATCACCTGTCGAAGATATGGCGTGATTGGGACCTCAGGGCTCTTAAGCGACTACGCCCAGACGGGGTAGCCCGAAAGCATGGGGAGCTGTAGGGAACCAAAAAAATCCTCCACTAGTCATTCACCTTGGCCACCCTGATGTGTTGGCGTAGTTGGTTTGGTCCCACGAGCTTCCTTTTGCAAACTACAGCCTCTGGCAGCCCTACACTGACTCAGACTGCACTATTTCACGCGTTTGCAAACAATAGCATTAATGAGAGAACCGGATGGAGATGGAGAAAACCACGAGAGGATTTTGTATAGGTCCCCAACAT
Source organism: Taxus chinensis (assembly GCA_019776745.2). Classification (NCBI taxonomy): domain Eukaryota; kingdom Viridiplantae; phylum Streptophyta; class Pinopsida; order Cupressales; family Taxaceae; genus Taxus; species Taxus chinensis. The sequence continues at coordinate 684,359,969 of CM034147.1, read as the reverse complement.
GGAGGTCTTGGATCTAATGAGACATCTCTAGGTGCCACGGAGTCTGAGAAATCACCCATCAAAGATATGGCATGTTTGGGCCTCAGGGCTCTTAAGGGACTACGCCTGGACAAGGTAGCCCGAAAGCACGGGGAGTGTAGGGAACCAAAAATGAATCCTCCACTAGCATTTCACTAGGCCACCTTGATGTGTTGGCATAGTTGGTTTGGTCCCATGAGCTTCCATTTGCAAACTACAGCCTCTAGCAGCCCTACACTGACTCAAACTGCACTATTTTGCACGTTTACAAACAATAGCACAACGAGAGAACCGAATGGAGATGGAAAAAACCACGAAGAGGATTTCATAGAGTGCCCCAACATGGAGCTCTTGGATCTAATGAGACATCTCTAGGTGCCACAAGTTCTGAGAAATCACCCGTCAAAGATATGGCATGTTTGGGCCTCAAGGCTCTTAAGCGACTACGCCCAGATGGGGTAGCCCGAAAGCACGGGGAGCTGTAGGGAACCAAAAAAGAATGCCTCCACTAGCATGTCACCTGTAGGGAACCACCTCCACTATCATGGCCACCCTGACAAAAGTGTTGGCATAGTTGGTTTGGTCCCACGAAAATGCAACATCTACCACATAGTCTACACTATGCACTTAGACTACAACTATCTTTGCACGCTTGCAATACAATAGGACAACGAGAGAACAGCCCTACACTGACTCCTAATGACTGTAAAAGACTAATAAGTAGGTGTTATGACGGAGTCATGAAATTTGCAAACAGATAGTGACAGTTTCAAGGGTCTCAGGATAAATTACTCAAATTATCCAGGGTAGACTAAATGGCCATATAAGCCCACGATGGAAGGATATAATTAAATTTGATGAGAAAGGGGAGCATATTGATGAACCATTTAATTTTTAGAAATTATTTTATAAGAAGCCCCACTAGCAGTCAGATAAGTGAGAAGACTTCATGATTATGGCATAGTTGGTTTAGTTCCCATGAGCTTTTGTTTGCAAACTACATCCTTTGGCAGCCCTACACTGACTCAGACTGCACTATTTCTGCATCAAACAATAAGCACAACGAGAGAACCAAATGGAGATGAAGAAAACCACTGAGAGGATTTCATAGATGGCTTCGACATGGAGCTCTCAATCTGATGCAAAGAAGTCTCTAGGTGCCATGAAATCTGAGAAATCACCCGTTGAAGATATGGTGTGTTTGGGCCTCAGGGCTCTTAAGCGACTACGCTCGGATGAGGTAGCCCGAAAGCACGGGGAGTGTAGGGAACCAAAAATGAAGCCTCCAATAGTGTTCACCTGGCCACCCAGATGTGTTGGTGTAGTTGGTTTGGTCCCACGAGCTTCCGTTTGCAAACTACAGCGTCTGACAGCCCTACACTGACTCAAACTGCACTATTTCGCGCATTTGCAAACAATAGCACAGCGGAGAGAACCGGATGGAGATGGAGAAAACCATGAGAGGATTTTTGTATAGGGATTCAACATGGAGCTCTCAGATCTAATGAGACATCTCTAGGTGCCAAGAGTTTTGAGAAATCACCCGTCAAAGATATGGCATGATTGGGCCTCAGGGCTCTTAAGCGACTACGCCCAAACGAGGTAGCCCGAAAGCACGAGGATGGTAGGGAACCAAAACAAAGCCTCCACTAGCATTCACCAAGCCACCCCGACGTTTTGGCATAGTTGGTTCCATGAAAACTTCTCATTTGCAAACTACAACCTCTGGCAGCCCTACACTGACTCAAACTGCACTATTTCGCATGCGTTTGCAAACAATAGCACATCAAGAGAACTGGAAGGAGATGGAGAAAACCACAAGAGGCTTCTAACCTAAATAGTCAGAGTAATAGACTAAATCAACATTCTATTTCTCACATATAAAATGAATTTCTACCTTCAAAAAAGAAACTATGGGTGAATGCTCAATCAAAAAATAAATTACAATTCTAAATGAGTTTCAGGCTCAATTATCAATACTTCATTACAGTTTTTCTTGCCAGTATGTTGCTTTTGGAACTACCTAGTTTGATTTGTGAAGTTGAAGCAACTGGGATTAATAAAAATAATCAACTTGGCATGTTGTCCTTAAGATTATCCATGATTCTATCAACAACATCACATAGATCTTCCATTCCAGTTAAGTTGTGATCCTTCCACTACCCACCACGCTTCCCATTTTTCCTTTTCTTCTGCTCGTATCTTCTCTTTAAGTTCTTCCAGATGTTTTTGGGTAATCAAATTGACTCTTTATGAATTTCAGGAGGCATTTCTTCTTGAATCATAGTGACATCTTCACCTAATTATTTTTCTTCACGATGTTCATTGTCATCTAAAGTTGAAGACTGAAATATTTATATGGCCTTCAACTTCTTTTTGGGCACAAACAACCTTTTGTAATGTCCAAAAAAAATTCAGGCTCTTCATTCTCTGTTTGATTGAAGATATTCATTCTTTCAAAATGAACAGTTGGAACATTGGTGGTCTCCCCAACAAAACTAAGTTCATAGTCTATATAGTTGCATCCTGTGGCAAAATCATTGAACATTGGTGGTTTCCTCCACCCGTGCTTTCGGGCTACCCCTGTCCGGGCATAGTCGCTTAAGATCCCTGAGGCCCAAACACACCATATCTTTGACAGGTGATTTCTCAGACTCCATGGCACCTAGAGATGTCTCGTTAGATCCAAGAGCTCCATGTTGAGGCCCTCTACAAAATTCCTCTCGTGGTTTTCTCCATCTCCATTCGGTTCTCTCGTTGTCCTATTGTTTGCAAACATGCAAAAAAGTGTAGTCTGAGTCAGTGTAGGGCTGCTAGAGGTTGTAGTTTTGCAAACGGAAGCTCGTGGGACCAAACCAACTATGCCAACACGTCGGGGTGGTCTGGTGAATGCTAGTGGAGGCATTCATTTTGGTTCCCTACACTCCCCGTGCTTTCAGGCTACCTCGTCCAGGGCATAGTCGCTTAAGAGCCCTGAGGCCCAAACACGCCATATCTTCGACGGGTGATTTCTCGGACTCTGTGGCACCTAGAGACATCTCATCAGATCTCGAGACCTCCACTTCTGGGGCCCTCTATGAAATCCTCTCACGGTTTTCTCCATCTCCATTCAGTTCTCTCACTGTGCTATTGTTTGCAAACACGCGAAATAGTGCAGTCTGAGTCAGTGTAGGGCTTCCTGGGCGTAGTCGCTTAAGAGCACTGAATGACTAGATTGCTTAAGAATGAATTTGATAGGGGTATGTCTAAGAACACCCATGAGTTATCAATCACCTAGTAAATCTTTCTTATTTAGTTCTGGATGGGAGTCAGCTGGCCTACGACTTAGTGACCTTCCATTCATTGATAATTTATGTTATGATAAACCCATGGATGCTTTCAAAAGCACCTTAAAAAGATATAGGGGTAGTCATCAAGCCTAGTGAAGGGTGTGATGTGATTTCCAAATAACTTGAAATGCCTACAGATTTAAAGGTAGTAACACGAATTGGATAGGATTAGACAATCAAGAATCATTGAGTGTCTGAATCAGAATGTCATTGCATCTGGAGACATTCTCAAGCATTGGAGTAATGTATATGGAGAGACATTCTCAAAATATCAACAGATGAAAGGCATCAAATTGTGACGACTGTCGGGTGTTTTAACAGGGGAGAAGACTACGAAGCATAGAAGAATGTAGTAAGTGCATGATAAGATAGGAACCAATACAAAGAGACCATGAGCAAGAAGAAGCACAAGTAAGGTAAATACACATATACACATTGATAAATTGAATGAATAATTACTCAGATTAGGTAACTCTTTATATACATACATTATATAAATATTGATTTCCAAAGTTTGATGCATATTATACATTGAAAATGCTAGTACATGTACATCACCAATAAATGAAAAAATAATCCATAATGTCTTAAATATTGTCAAGTGCACATCATATTAGATTCATGCGAAAATAATCTCAGAAATGTAAGGTCTCATACAAAATTATCAAGTTCCAAATAGTATTTTAATGTGCATAATAAATACAAAAATTCCCAAATAGGTCATATACCATCAAGTTCAAATGTCCATATAGGCGTACATACAATGCCATGCACATAGGCATACAAAAACAATGTCATGTAAGACATATATATTTCCTACTCATCAAAATCTATCCCTCTCTTGGCCTTGCTCAAAGAAGGCCCTCCCTTAGAACAAAGATGGAGATCCATGAGATGACTTTGGATCATCTGAGCCCATGCTTCAAGTCCTCTTCTCGCTGAATACTCGCCTGTAGATGAGCCTGTAAATGCAAACAATGTTTTTTTGTCAAAACTTAATTTATATATGTTTTCAACATGTATTTAAGACCATGCTAGAATGAAAGTATTTACATAAATACACAAATTTACTGCAAGTTGTTGATCACGCCAAATTTGCATCTCATGCTCAGATGAGTCATTGGGAGCTCCTGCAGTACGAACGGGGGTACAAAGACGACGAGATGGAGGAGTATTTTGTGCCCTCGATGTCAAAATGGAGGGGGTTGAAGTTCCCTACATACACATAAGATCAGAAAATCTAACATCAGAATTAGTGAAAATAGAGCTAAGTACATGTATCTACATAATGACAATATTTTAACTAATTTTATCAATATAGAACTATTGTTTTTACCCTGCCACGCCTGTGAATCAAATGAACAGGGCTGCTACCCTATGTCGCAGGTAACTCCTGCATACACACAATGAAGGAAATTATTAACATAATTTAATAATTCTACAATGAAAGACATTACTAACATGTAATTTAACATAATATGAATTACATGAGAAATTTAACAAAATTTACGTGTTGTTTGAATACCTCAGTGAGTTGCTGCGCAGATGAAATCACAGCGGCAACACCTTTATCTACTTGTCGCAGAGATGGTGGGGTGTCTAGTGAAGTCAACATCTTTATCAAACATGTATATCACATGAGTTAGATGGACATACAAGAACATACATATATTTGACTTCAAAACTAATATATATACATGTACACACCACATACATACACACACACACACACACACACACACACACACACACACACACACACACATGTATGTGAAAATTTTACATAATTAACATTCTAAATTACCTCTGTGAATGTATGTGTATGCATGGTGCTTGCCGCCTGTGGTCGGGATGAAGATGCACCTCCCACGTGCTATAATATCAATGCATGTACATGTACAAATACAATTATTTAAAAAATTTAACATATATAAGTAAATCAGGTACTCCAAAAATTTTGTAACACACATAACAAAACATAACAAATTTACCTGTGCGAAGGTGACGCCAATGAATGTAATCCAAATGTCTCACTCAAAAGGACATCTGACATAGTGACATTATTGTGTTCACCCCTAGCACCAGGTGCACCAAAATCAGTACGCATGAAAGTATCGTCCTCCTCGGGCCCCAAACATATGCTACCACATGACGAGTAAAAATGTGGCCTCATGCTAGTACTCCCTGAGGGAATACTTTGTGTACCTCCGCGAGCATCTGGCTCAGAAATCTCCCTCGTATGTCGAACAAGGGTCGCAGATAGCCCCTGAAGCGCGTGGAGTGTATCAATCTCTACTGTCTCCTTCACTGCTTGAGGGACAATCTCAGGGTGAGGGGGCTTCTGTGTGGGGAATCTACCCTGCTGAATAGGTGCATTTGTGCACCTGGTTGATCCTGTGCAGATCCTTTTCCTCGGCCCTGGAAATCTCAGAAATCAAAATAATTTGGGATCTCGTTGAGGATAAACTCGTAATAGAGTTTCCTCAGAAAGTATAGTGGCACCTCGTTATTATTACAAGGTGGAAAATCAAACACCATCCACCATCAGTCCCAAAAATTATTTTTAATCAAATTATTATTACACCAATGGATGGGAAATCATTTACATGTCAACGAAACAGGAAAATTAGTGCGGGGGTCCGTGAATAAGGCGCATATGAGTTCTTTTGAAATTTCTTTTTTCTTTACATCCACATATGACAATTTGTTGGAATAATAAACCCTACAACCCTCTCTGTAAGTTGTCCAATGATCAATTTTCCCCGTTGCCACGTCAATTTGAACAAGTAATGCCTCCAATGTGTTTGCAAGAGAGGTGCAGTGGGGGTTTGTAGATTGTGCATCCCTCATTGTTTTGATTAAATCCTCAATTTCAATTTTGTTTTCAACTATTTGGGCTACTAAATCTTCTTGACTACCTGAGGGATGTTGAGAAATTGTGGGAGTGTCGGGAGGGATGTCAGGAATAACAAGGTTTGGTTGTGGTTGATTCCCTCAACCTCTAACTGTAAAAATAAAAAATATGTATTCAATTCAAATTTTAATCTATAATTATCATATTTCAATGTAATTTTGAGAAAAGAATTGTGCTTACCTCTTCTCCATGGCGCCATCGTCAATTCAGATCTTCCCGGCGATCCAGAAACGATCCTTTGAGCTTGAGATCCAGCTGAATGAAAAAACGTTGAGGGCACAAACAAGCTCTGAAACTCGCGTTTGAGGGAGGTAAAATGATAGAGGCTCGGGCCCTCTTTTTTTTTGTTTATAGTAGGCATAACACGTACACGTTATGTAACACGTACCCATTACATAACGCGTACACATTATGCTTTTTTGATTCCCGAGCCAAACAAATTAAAACACGAGCGTGTTTTAACAAATTACGAGTGCGCGTTTTGCTTTTTTTTGGATTCTTGTCCGCTTTTTTGGCCCCCCAACTTCGTGCACTTACCCATAATATAGACAGTAAAATGAGAACATGTTATTGTTATTGGTTTATAATATCTTTTAGTAGCAAACCACCATATTAGTTTATTGAATGATAACTATAAATTTACTTGAATTAAATTACACCTATAATTTATCAGTATGTGTTGTCTATCTTGAGAAAACTCTAAAATTTATCATAAAAATTCCACTTAAACATGTTGTTTTTGTATCAATGTGTTTACTTGGTGCATGAGTGAAGGGCTTACAATCAATCAAATATTTAGAGATGATGAAACCATGCACGTTTAGTGGATGAGGGTTGTAAACACTTCAATAGAATTATGTTGAAAAATGATCATTTTGTCTACATGGTAGACATTATTGGTCATGTTAGCTATCTCGAGGAAACTCTAAACTTTATAATTAAAATTCCAATCAAATATTTGGTTTTTGTGTGGATGATTTTTCTTGGTGCAAGAGATAATGTCTTACATTTAATCCAACACTTGGAGATGGTGGAGACATCATCTATTGGTGGTTTTTTACACCATCCTTTCTCAACATATTCCTTCCCTTTACAATAATGGGAATTATAGAATAACATATGTATAGAAACCTCAACATATACTTTATGTTAGTTTCCAAGATACATATTCAATCATTTGGTCAAACACTCAATGTTTAGTAATTTATTTGAAAATTTAATGATCATCCACTAAACATTGGCACTTTTCATACAAGTGTATAAGATTGTCTTGTGATAGTTTTTGAGTGGTAAACTTAAATTCACTTTGATTTATGCACTTTCTTAGAAATTTAGCTATGTAGTAGGTAAAAGTATGTGTTATAGTTTATAAGGGCTTGTGTGTAGTAAGGATAATGTATTACACATCTTTGAACAACCCACATCTGCATATTGTTGTGAGAAAGATATTGATATTACATAAAGTGGATGACATTGGCATTGGAATTGTATGATTATAGTAATGGATAAATTGTATTTTAATTGCATATATTGTAATACCCATGTTCAAAACATAATTAAAAAAATTAAAATTATTAATACATGTTAGTCTAACATACATATAGAAAAATATTAGTCCACGTATACATATAAAGACTACAACCCACTATACAAGTTTGAAAGCATAATTTTTTTTTCTCGTATATAATATCGGATCCGAAATCCGTGATGGCATGCAAACTTTAACAAAATGATTTAACCTAAATGGTTAATTCTGAGGGGGTATTAACTGATTGAATATTATCCTAATCAACTAGTTTACAAGGCTAATTGCAGGAATATTATGATAATACATAAAATAAGATGGAAAATGATAGATAAATGAAAGGAAGTATTAGGAATGAGGAAGAGTAGAGGACTTAGTTGACATTTCATTTCTTGTGTTGTTCTGGGATGGTTTAATGACTGGAAAATGTTGGAAATAATATGACAGAGTGTCACTACTAAGAATGTGACTTGAACATCTGTCTAGCCCACAATGTACCCCTACCATAGCCCTTTTTATATCGTTTGGTATATTTGTACTTCCAACCTATGAAAATTTATCTTCCTATTTATTTCTTCATGTTCTACTCTTGTCTGGAATCTAGACCTTTGATATTGTGATATGCTCATTGTACAACTAATCCAATCTTCAAAATGATTGATGGTGAGAGATTCCTGAAAAATAACATTAGGTGGGTTATGGGAACCCCTATGCATCATTGACATCACCAAGTTATTGTGGAACCCTACATGTTGTTCTCTCCTAAAATGTGATCTCTATAATGTGTGTAACCAAATTGATATCTATGACCTTACAACAATGGGATTACATATAATATTGTCCATATCTTTACTTGATAATGGTAATGTGACTTTTGTACTTATACATGTGAGTGGAAGACTTCCTTAGAATGAGAATGCAAAGTATGTGGTGCTCAAGGGAGTCTTGGAATAGTTTCTTATGATTTCCCTTAGTGTTTTCTCATTGGAATGCTAAGAGTTAAGTAGAATGAATTCCCTACTTAATGGGAGATCAATAACTTTATTATATGTATTCTGGATCTGGAAAACTCAAGAAATATTGATTAGAAGTGTATCAAAGATATTGAAATCAAGAAAATTTACATTGGAGGGAAAGGGACCAAAGAATATATGTGGGTCCATAGCATACGAACGCTATGTCCCTTTCTAGGTGCTTTCATCCCAAATGCATGTGTGAATTATTTGGGAATTAGAATAGCAATGTATGAGGGTAAAGTATGATGTGATGGATTAATATGACCATTATAAAAAAAATAAGTTGTTTATGCAAGAAAGAATGAATGATATATAGCTGCGGATAGGATAATTAGTCAAATTGAGCAAGTTTAGAATAGTGCAAGAATGGTGTATAGTTTATATTGTTGCGAGACATGAATTACCAAAATGAGTGTCTACACAAAATGAATGTTCAAAAAATCCATATACGCATACAATTATATACATCAAAAAAATAAAAATAAATTCCTACATGCCATGAAAGAATCAACAAAATGCATATACATAAAAACTATGGTGTATCATTGAATAATTGGGATCTCTTGGCCCACCTAGAAGATGAATAACCAAACACATAGGTAGGATGTCCCTTTCATCAATCATACATCCTACACTCAATGAATGATTTTATCTCCATATATTATTGAAAATACACAATATACACATTAGTATACAAACATGGGTATTAAAATGACATTAGTTATAAATAAACTCTTTCCATAATTTCACAATACCTCCTCCTGTGAAAACCACGAAGAAACATACTAAAGTACGTATGAATGTCACTTATTTACACTAAATGATATTATTTAATTTAATAAATTAATAATGAAATTTATATCATTAGCTCATACTTGTGTAAGAGGCACAAAAAATGTTACTCCCATAACAACTCCAATATCTAGTGATCATTGAATGTCAGGAGGAGACTCTAATGAAGTTAATAATTGAAAATAGCAAGGACCAAGATAGAATCATTTGGGATAAGGAACCATGTGGAAATTTCTCTGTCAAATCTGCCTATGGCCTTTTTTTTAGGGACAAACTGGAGAAGAAGATTTAATGGTTGGAAAGATTTGGAACAAGAATATAACACCAAAAGTTAATGTGTTTAGCTAGCTCACTTTTAAAAATAAAATCCTCATGGTTGATAATCTTATAAAAAGAGGTCTCTAATGGGTTAATAGATGTATGTTATGAAAATGAAAAATGGAATCAGTTAACCATATGTTTCTGGAATGTCCATATGCACATCAATTGTTATCCTCCATTTTTGATGGTTTCTCGATAAATTGGGTCATCCCCAAAGATATAAAGGAAGCTTGGAACCAATGGAAGTTCCCTTTTCATAGTCAAGGGCTAAAAAATCTATGGGCCATGAGCTTAAGTCATCTATGGTGGGAAAATTGGAAGGAAAGAAACTGAAGGATATTCAAAAACAAGAGTCTTCCTATCAAACTGTCTATAAAATACCTCTTTCAGGCTGTTAGAAACAATTTCTCTATCCTCAGGAATAAAGAATTGGAAATACTAGATTATGAACAACATTTCTTAATGAATTGGAATGTTTCTGGGATCCCTCAAACAAACAGGCCTAATCCTAGGTTGGGGATTAAGTGGAATCCTCCTTGTGAAGGTTCTCTAAAACTCAACTTTGATGGAGCAGCTAAAGAGAATCTGGGGAAAGTAGGGGGAGGAGGAGTCATAAGGGACTCTTTTGGTTGCTTCATTCTTGCTTATTTCTTTAACCTTGGACAATAATCAAATAATGTGGCCGAGGCAACTGCTCTATACTGGGGGGTGAATATTAAAAAAAGAAAAAGGTTTCAACCTTCTGGAAGTGGAAGGAGATTCGTTGTACATTATTTCTTGTATGAAGGGTTCATCAAGACCTGCCATATCTATAGAAGAATTCATCATTAAAACTAAGTTTTTTTTAAATTATTTTGTGAATATTTATTTCAATCATGTGTATAGGGAAGGCAATATGGGTGTTGACTTTGTTGCTTATCTAGGGGTTACCGCTAGTGGTCTCCAAGTTGTTGAGCAGCTCTTTGGTATGAATGCCAATTTCATTGAAATCATGAAAAGGGAGGGAATCCTAATTAATTTTGTTAACTCTCTCGCTCGTGCCAGTAACATTTCATGGTTTCCTCTTTCTTGCGCGAGCTGACTCCCTTTCTTCTCATGGGCGGCCTGGTTTTTTTGGATTTGGGAAAGCAAAAAGAAAAAGCTGATTTTCTAGTTTAATTTCTGTGCAATAAGTTTTTTTGGTGCAAAAGGATGGGGGGACCTGGTACACACTGAACCATCTAGGTGTACAGTGATCTCCAAGGATGCCGAAGCTCTTTTGGAAGCTGGGGTTTACTGTCTTTTCTCCAAAATTTTGAGGGCCATGATGAGAGTCTGAGTGAAGCAGTCACAAAAACATGGAATGAGGGCAAGGTACAGGTCGGTAATTGGTCTCTCACAATTTTGCCCAAGCTCATCGCAAAAGTGACTGGCCTCACTTTGGAAGGTAGATGCATTTTCAAGCCGAAATCTAACTACAGTCTTGAGATTGATTATTTCTTTCAAGGAAAAGGGGATCCCATCTCTCTGCATAATGGATACGCTCGGAGTAAGTTACCTTCCCCTTTTGATGAAATGACCAAACTGATAATGTCTTACATTACTTTGGAAGGTAGATATAAAGTTATATATGGCTACCATTTCCCCATGTTAAACCATATCCGCAATTCCAAACCTTATAATTTTCCATTCTACTTATTCTCTTCTTTGGCAAAATCAATTACTATGGTGAAGAAAGGCACTTTCAATCTCCCTTTACACTAGGGTCTGATCAAAACAATCATTCAACTGAGCACTCCCCTGTTGGGAAAAAATGATAAATTTGGGACTTCGGCTTCAAACATCTCGCTGGGAAAAAGGCCAGGGAGTCTGAAACCTAAGGTTGATAGCTGTGATGATTTTGGTCCTGGGAATCCGGTGGCCAAACGTACCAAGTCAAGCATGGGTAAAGGGGGGGATAAGTTCCAGAACAAGAAAGGGTAGTATCCCCATTGAGCTAAGGAGGAAAAAATCACCTTTGTTTCAGATGAATGCCCTGGTGAAACCCCAACCCTGAAGGAATCCTCTCATGACAAATTCGAAGGGGAAGCAGAGAGCAGTGAGGATGTGGACAGTATAAAAGAACAGGAGTCTTCCGAGAACAAACATTCCAAGAACACTGAGGAAGCTATCCATAATCTACATAATCTTAAAATGGCTCAGATGGATCTTTTCTCGGCCCAGGAATCAGTGGTTAAAACCCATGCCTTCATGAGAGAGTTTGAAAACTGCAAATTAAATACTTATATCAATAGGCACAAAATCATCCTGGTCTCTATGGACCTTAAGGAGCTGAATGACAAAGTGGATAAAATGTCTTCCCTTATACTCAGCGAAAACCTCAAAAATGCCAATACCATAAGCATGGAAATGGAAAATGAGTTGCTGAAAATGAAATGTATTATTATGCAAATCAGGGATGCACATATCCTTAATGTGAAAAGTAATATTTACCATCTTAAACTACTGGCCGAAACGATCCAGTCCATGGAGTTGGCAAAAGAAAAGGAAAAAGAGGGTACAGTGCCGAAGGTGGTGATCCAAGAACCTAACTATAAGTACTGGAAGGAGACTATAACAACTCTAGTTAAAGAATGGAATGGCTATATGGAGACAGTGGAAGAACTGATCAAAGAATAAGGAAATTCAATGGTTTTGAATCAGCTATTTTTTTACCTTGTTGTTGTTAGTATTATCCTATGGACTGTTATATTTTGTAAATTCTATCTTACGGATATCAGATACTGTTGTCTTTGTTTTTGAAATTTTAGCACATAGATAGCCTTTAAAGCTAAATATTTTGACCAATATGTAAGTATGTTGTAACTCTTTGTAAGGGGGTAGGGTCCCCTCAACCCTAACTTTTACCTCTAATAAAAAAAAAGTTAATAATTGAAAATAAGAACATGGTTATCTAACAAAAATAATGAAACTCACACGTATACAAGCTACATGAAATTATTTGCATACATTAAGCATAGTTCATTATCTATATAAATGATGATTAAAAATACTAAAACTCACATTAATGAATTATCTGACATGTTCCCTCATACAAACATCTCTAGATGTGGAAGTTCTAGTATCTATCTATTCAACATCAAATGATGATTTTAAGATCAACATCACTATATGAAATAAATTAGCACATAGAGTATTTACTAATTTATTACAAATTTATACATGAGGGTTTTTCACTCCAGAAACTAAACATGAGGAAGTGGAATGTAATAGAATATGTGTCATTTGACCTTCAAATTTTATAACAAATACACATTACTCATTAGCTTTCATTCATGATGAATTAATATTGTTAATTGTACATTTTAATATGAAAAATATATACTAAATTACATTTAACTTTATGTTAAATTACCTGCAATTCAATACCAAATGTTAACTCCAATAGAATGTTTGTGATGATGATACTATCGAGCAAATAATCATGATGTGTCTCCTCTAATCGAGCACCCTACATAGCCTGTTGAGCATATTGACTAGGATGTGTAGTATACTCATCAACCTCATAGGTTCCTACATACCCGTAAGGATGAAAAACTGTGTGATATGATGCTTGATGCCTCAAAGGACCACTCTCATCATCTTGGGACAGATGTCTATTATGATGCACTAAATAATGTGTCAAATAAATAATATACCATAGTGTTTAAACCTCCTTGGTCTTCTTCAAAACTGAAGGGACTTAAACATGTTGAATATATGGGTGAGAAAGGATTGTAACTAGTCGATTATGTAAATGGTGTGCCCCCAATCTATCCTATGTGGAGAATTTTCCTCTACCATAGAAGTCTTGAATATCAAAATAGTTTAGTATTTAGGTGAGTATGAACTCTAAATAGAGTTTCCTCAAGAAATATTGAGGCACCTCAAAAACGTTGCAAGGTGGCTATTCAAACACCATCCACCATCTATCTTAAAAATTATTTTTGATCTTCTCATGACTGCACCAATGGATTGAGAATATTCTACAACTCAATAGTAAGGGTGAATTGATTTTATGATTAGTAAAAAAATCACACAACTTGTCTTTGGTGATATTATTTCTTCATCGCATCCTAAGATAATTTATCTATGTAAAAATTGTGATAATTGGTTTTTCCATCCTCCCACGTGTTTTTTGACCCCTCACATTATCAATATTATATACTAATGACTACAATGGTTATTCAAGAGATTGGTAATGCGTACTTGTGGCATCTGGGTTTCTTAGGGTTTCTATTTAACATTGAATTTGATCTTTGTTATTTTGAATCTCCCATAACATGTTTTCTTGGGTATTAAGAGGATTTATAAAAATTGAAGGAGTTATTTGAGGAAGGTTTTTTTCACCATACTCTCTAATTGAATGAGGATTTTCAGGTGAAGATTTTAGATCCACTAAAAAAATTAAAATTAAATAAATTAGGAACAATGTACATAATAAATAAGTTGTATCACTAAAACTACACTAAATTCAATTTAAACTTACCTTGTGGACTCTCTACCACATTTGATTCATTGTGCATGCATGGATTTATCTCCCAAAAACCCACTCACATTTTTTCTCATCAGTGCATTTTAATCCAAAAGAAAGTGATAAAATCTCATTCTAATCCTTTATATTTTTTAACAAATAAAACATGAGCATGTTATAACACACTCATTCTATAACATAGTTGCATTATAACATGACCAAATATTAACACGGGAACGTTATGGGGGAAATTGGCCCAAAAGTGGACTTTTGGCCACTTTTTGGTCCCCCATTTCCGTGTGCATGCCCCATAAGGGTGTCATTCACTAGTATCCCTTATTTTACATTTTTGTGATTAATAGGGGAGAATATATATTTGTTGCAACCCTTACAATATGTATCAAAATTTATTCAGAATATACTATGTTTTTTTTTCTAGAGTATTTTTTATTTTATCATGCTTACACTTTTTGTTATACTAATTCAACACTTGCATTATTTAAACATATAATAATGTAAACACTTTTATATATATATATATATATATATATAATGCTTATCGAAAACAATATTTATGTAAGTTCTTGGGGTAGTGAATATGTGTACATAATTTTTATCTTATATATTTGAGCAATGATGAAGGTTTAATTTTGTAAATATTGATCTAGTATTTTGCTTCTACAACAGTCGTAAAAATGGATTCTTTATCTTTATTGCATCCTTTCATTCTTATCATTCTTCATCCAACCTCAACACGGAAACAAAAATATGGTAACATTATTCAATAAGTTTCATATCATTGCTACATGATAGTGCATTTTCATGAAAACATTGCATTTACAACCTGTTTGGTGTATCTTGTACTTGAAGTGTAAATGCTAGTATATATAATCCATCGAGTGGTTTAAATGTTTCATGCATGTACTCATTGATTCTATCAATTATAAAACCCAAAAAATAGTTCTTATCAAATCCCTAAAAATGTACGAAAATGAAAACAACAAATAAAGACCAAATAATTCTTTATAATCTAAGGGGCAACGTGTACTTTTATGAACTACTGCTCAAAATAAGTTTTGGAAATACTTTATCTTTTTGAAGCTTTTTCCCGTACATATTATTCTATGTTTGTACATTGTATATATGTTTACTATTATAATATGAATCAGCTTTAAATTTAATGGTCATCTATAGCATGAAAACAACTTCTTAATTGAATATTTTTTCCTTACATTAGCTTTTAAATTATGCAGCATAATATAATTATTAATATAATACTTAAAAATGTAATGTTCATTTATGTCATTAATTTTAATAAATATTTATGTATAATAATAATATTTGTACATAAATCATATAAAAGTAATGATTATATCTTAAATATATGTAAGTTTGATAAAACTCTTATTTCAAAAATTTGAAGTTTTTATTGTTAAAAACATCAATATGTGTAAATTTTCATAAAATTTAAACCCTAAAAAATATGAGCTATAGTGAGCATACCACACTAGTTCCATTACCTATAATTCAATAATTAACACAATTTGTAATACAAAAGTATGGACTAGCCATTATATGACCTTTTATTAATATATATTTTATATTATATCAAAATGAATTATATACGATGTTGATGGTTATATGTTTAAAATAAATCCTTCCTCTTTGTAACTATTTTAACTTTCTTTCATCTTGAGAAACTTTTTAGTAAATTATTTTTAGAGATATTATAATAAATTTAATGAAATGAAAAATTGGTAATTTTATATAGAAAAATGCTAGAAAAGTAATTTATATTTATATTTATGTAAATTTTAGTGTTCAAGATTTATATCCATTTAAAATTTTGTAATAGTATATATTGATAAAGTGTAGCATTTTAGTGTACATTACAAATATATTTTTTTGTTTTTAAGAAACTAACTCAAGATGTTATTCATATTTTTTAGTAATATTGTTATGATATTGGTGTGAAATTTAACTAATGCTTCAAGGTTTTGGTATAACAAATCATTACATTTAGTATCCTAGAAACCACTCAGGTGCAACTTGTGAAGAGGGTGACAAGGAGGTTTTTTGGCCCAAAGTCCAGAGTTTAGTTCCCAAAGGAGGTCCGCAAAGCAAAGTAGGTGACAAAGAGGTCTATCGGCCCAGAGTCCAAGTTACAGAAGTGCAATGGGATGTTATGGTCTTGGTGTTTGGATTTCAAGAACACCTCTTTTGATGTAACGGTTTGTTACAAAGACACCCCTTTCGTAAAGAAAAACCTATTATGGGATCGAAGGGAACTAGGATTATTTTAACACAAAAAAATTATTTAACAAGATTGTTTAGAAACTTAGACAATTTCTTAAATGCTATTCATATTAGAATTTCCTAAATCTTCATATCTTTTGATATTTGTTGTAGGCCCATGATTTGAAGGATTATCAACTTTGAAAGTAATATATTCTATAAATGGATGGTAAGGATGAGTTGTCTCAAAATTATTAGACACATTTTTTTCCTTTTTCTAATCCACATATGTGATTATGTTAATATGTGTTCTACAAAGATGGAAGGGGGTGGAGTGTATTCTAGTGAGTTGTTCAATTTTAGATTTAATATCCATTTTCCTGTCACAAAAAAAATTTCAACCATAAATTTAGCATCCATTTCATCGTCACTTGGAAGTTTTTTCATTGTTTTGGAGAAGTCAATCAAAATTTCTTAATATCTTAGACAAGTGGCGGATTATGGAAACTTTTTTTTCTTATAACGAATTTTTCCAAGGCCTGACACATTAATGTAACTAGATGAGTGTTATCTCATCACCAATCAGTGGGAAATTGGTGGATAAAATAATAGAGTTATTAATCAATGTGATATGTGAAAAATCTAAAAAATAATTTGAAGACTAATATCTCTAATTAGCTATTTTGTATAGATATAATTAAAATATCTATACTATTAGATATGAGATTGATGTAAAGAAATAGGCCTACTACTTATGGGAGTGTGATGTTAATAGTTATTAATACAAAGAATTTGTAATAATTTTCTAGATGATAATTTTCCTATGGAGTTAGAATCTAGAAAATTCTTACAAATTATTAGATTCCAAGATAACTTATCTTAAAAGCAAAATATAAAGGATTATTATAGCTAATATGGTTTATTTCATGTTTGTATAATTTTGATGAAATTTTCGGTGTATGTATTTGAAAAAATACAAAATTGGACTTCACCATTTAAGTTTTTTTAAAGATCTCATTTTACTCATAGTTCTTGATGGTAGTGAAGGTGGATATGGGTGAAAATATCATGCCATAATTCTTTGAGTATCATAAATATGAATGTCTAGTATCTTGTAAATGTTACTCATAGATTTTGAGGAAACTATGTGGAAAAAATGTCACTATAGTTTATTTCAATTTATTAATGGTGTATTTTCATGTCACATAATTTAAATGATGTAAAATTATGTCACATGTCAATGATAATTGTAACACTTTAGGGTTAAGTTCTAATAAGTTGGTGATTTTTTTTTATGATAACTATTATTTTTAATATTACTAGCAATCACACTCGAGCAGTGCGATCTGAACGCCAAAAGGGGGAGGGAGGGAAAGAATGTAAGGGAAGGAGGGAATGAAAGAAATTATGGGAAGGACATCAGAGGGAAGAAGATGGAGAATGTGACTGGTAGTGAAATATGAAAAAGTCACTTTATTATAGTGATATACAAACTTGTGGGGGGAAATACTAAAAAATTGCATGAATTAAAGGAGTTAAACAGTGGCAATTGTTACTTCATGAATAGTAAATGGTTTTCATCACAATACAGAGAATAGTTGAAACTTGAGAATTAAAAAATTGGACATAAATTAATTTCTCCCAATATGCATCATATTTTAAGCTCGAATTTTTATAAATAACAGAATAAGAGTGTTTATCATAAGAATTACCATATGACACAAGTGTTTATAAATAGGAGTATCAAATATAATAATAATTCATCTTTGAAGTGTTGCAAGACCACTACTAAGTAATTAACAATGTAATAGACCACACACAACAAATCTCTAAAATTCCAACATTTAGAAAAATAAATCGAGCACGTAGTACTTTAGACAAAATGGATGTTGGTAGTGATGCTTTTAAATCAATATGAAATCAATAGGTTATATAATGAAGAGTTTGATACATAATCAAGGCTAAAATCTTGTATTTAAAGTAATATGAAATGAATATCAATAGAAAGTAAGTGTTTAAAATGTCAATGTACTTTTTAAATAATTAGAATTAAAGATGGTAAAAGTAACATGGATGATATATAACAAAGGAGGCAAAGATAAATCTACACAAGGAAGGGGGAAAATAATACGATAGAAAAGTTAGTAGCGAACGAAGTCAAGTAGCGAGGGTCAAAAACTGGGGAAAGGGAAAGCAAAAGAGGATTAAGATGAGGGGGGAGGAAGGGACTGAAAGCGCAGTTCTTCATTTTTGTGTAACTACAGAAGAGGTGTTCTAGACATCTTAAAGTAAATTTCAAAAGAGAAAGGTGGGGAAATATGAAATTCCATCAAGGATGTAACTCTATATATTGTAATGAAAGTAAGTCCAGTTCTTTCAGTGGTGCCAATTTCAATAGTGGTTCTTTGTAGAGTAAGGCCATGAGACTTGTGGATGGATAAAGCCCAATCCATTTTTAGATGCAATTGCCAATGATGTCCTCTGCTAATGGGCGGGATAAGAGCGTGAGATATATTCTTGGGATCCCAAGGAGGGCCAGTATATCGATCAAATTTGACAACAAATGTAGATAAAAAAGGTGGTGCTGAGGAAAAGTAGTGAATAATAATAGCAAAAGCTAATTGTTGGTCTTAACTCAATTACAAAGGTGGGGATGTGGTGGATATAGTAGAATGAGAAACATAATATTCTACCTTACTCATTTTGATAAAGGAAGGTCTGATGTCATGCAATTAGAGTGGAATAGTGTTGCACGAACTATCACTTGCACGAACTATCACAGTGAATGTTAAATTCTCAAAGATCAAACATATGGAGATTTTTTGAGACTTGTTGTATGTCCTGGATAGAGTTAAGACAAAATTTCCATTCATTAATTTGTTCAGATCTTTGTGCAATGTCTGAGTCTGATCCAAATGAATCCTCTAAATTATTTACAGGTTTTATGTTTTTCCTTCTAACATGTCATGGATTGCATAAATTCTTGAAGAGGCACTAACTGGAAATAATAATATCTAGGGTAGAACCAATATATGAAGGAATATTGCAAAAATTCTTGTAAAGAAAGAGTTCAAACCAACAAAAAAATTAAAAAGAACCTAATTTTTATGTCAGAATAGTTGAGAATCTAGGATATGCACTGATTATAACTAGGAAATTGCAGTGTTTCCATTTATTTCTATCCCTATATTTACTATAACTCCAATCTCTAGAAACCTAGATAAGATAAAGGGATTCCATAGCTGGAGGACACAAAAGGTATGCGCCAAAAAGAAGGTTTGTTTCATGTGGCCGAGAAACAGATTCAGGAAGTCACCTAAAAATTTCCTCCCAACATTCAAAGAAATGAAAGTTCGGATAGACATAACAAGTTACAATTTTAGAAGCATGTGACAGGTTTCTTGCGCACTTATGTCATGTTCAACAACCTTTTCATAAGAATATTTCGTATGGTGAATGATGCAAGGAAATATGGTTTGGCATTTTTTTATAGTCTAGAGAGCATATAGTGGTATGTTTAAGATTTTTTTCTCTACTTTAGAGGCATACCTTGCAATGTATTTAAGAAAATCATGCTAGGAAAACGTGGGCTAATAGTCAATGTTGGTTCTCCATATAGATAACATGTCTTTGTTGTGAATTTTTAATCTATTATCATTCATTGAAGGAAGTTATTTAATAGCACCAATGTCATCAATGAACAAGGAAGAAATAGGTCATGTTTCCTAAGGTGCATTGCATCGACATTTGAGGATAGAAATTTTTTTCCATAAACATGTTCCCTCATAACACATTGTGTGCCACTGAACTCAATTGACAAGTTACTCCAAGTATTGCAATGGCAAGGATGACACCACTTGCATTGATGATAACAAGTATGGCTCATCATTGAGTGACCTTTGTATAAATTTTTCTCATCGATTTGTTGGACTAGGCTTCCAAGTGGAGACATACTCATCAAAGTATTGTCTTGTTATGTCAATAGAAGCACTATCAGTCCAATTAATTGCATTGACGTTGGGGGCATCCTCTCACCACAAGAAACCATTAACATGGGAGGACCCTCTATGCTACCACTCATACCTAAAATAAGGGGACACATAAAAACATTGATTCTAATGATAATTTAAATAAGTAGAATTGAATAGTGATATCAGTACTAATAATCCTTTTCCCCCAGGTATTTTTTGTGGCACTTCTTCACAAAATATTATGAACCTTTTATGCAATTAAGTAGCAACATGGTGTGGATGATTAATAATTTTGAGTGTTTTGTAGTATTATGCATGGTGGGGATCGGAAGGAAAAACAACAAGTATGCATTTATGGATATATAACCATTTTATGTCTACAACACTTAGAATAAAGAATAATCTTGGTGCCCTAATTGCTCAACCATTTCTGAGATTTCACCTCTACTTTTGTCCCAGAAGGATCATGTCCCTCGGAGGTTGTTTCCGAATCACATGAGAGTTTTTGGAAAACAATATCTAGGGAAATATTGTAGTATCTTGCGGATTTCTCCTATAGTTGGCAAGATACCATATTCAATTTTTTGTTTCATAAATACGAATTCTATAGTTTGGCTTTTATGGTGCATAATATGGTTAAGACAATAGTATCAAAATCAAGGGTGCAAACCAAAGCAATCATCATGGTATCATATTAAGTGGAGGGAATATTTGTGCAATTAAACTTCCTTCATGTGAGGTTGTTTAAACATTTATTTACCTTCATGAAACAAAGTAGAAAAATCCATGGAGAAAATACCCTCAGTAGTGTATTCCTTGATGGGTGAAAGACCTATGTCTGGCCAAGGAATAGTATAGGGTATGTTCTGTTCATGTGAAAAAATAAATTGTGGAATCTCTTCATCTTCCATACATGTGTTGTGTGCGATTGGCATGATTGAAGATGTATGAGCATTTGGCCCCCCTAAGAGTAAAGAATCATCATTGAAATCTTGTATGGGGGTGTCTTCAAAAGGTGGAATATCCATTGTGATTGTATTAAGAGAGGAGGCAATATTTGTTAGTCCCACATGAAGGGAGTTAAGGGCATCATTTTCAATTAGAACATCTATGTATTATGGATCATGAAAAATTTTGTATTGAAGTGCATTCCATACATGAGATCTACTAACATAGAAGTCATATTTTATACTAGAAGGAGATCCAAATCTCTGATGTGATGTGGGAGGTACTTTGTTATTGACAATATATTTTTTGGAAAACTTATAGTGTGCCCTGAGTACTTATAATTCCCACCTCTTGCATGGATGATTTCCAGAATAGGATTGACTCACACTATTAACATTTCTTCAACTTGCGTCAAATATTTAAAGATAGAAGGTTAGATTCTAGTTTCCATATCTTTCCAGGATAAAAATCGGTGTCCTTTATTTTCTAATCTGCATCTATTGTAAATGTGGGATCTTGCATGGAAGTTGTTTTATATGCCTGGATAATTCTCCAAACATAAAGAGAAAGTGTTGATATTAGAAAGAGAATCAATCCTTTTACGGAACCATCGTTGTTTTTCAATTATACGGGTGGATTTTTCATAAGAGGGCCCGAGAGGTACAAGTGAAATATAAGTGTGTTCTTCAAGTAAGAGGTGTGCATTGGAAGAAGGGAAATCTTGTTCAATAGAATTTGGGGGGTTGTAAGAGACTAGAGAGGAAGGAAAGAAATGAAGGGTTGAAGAAAATGTCTAGAAGAAGAGGGTAAACATGAAGAGGTTGGTTCTTCTTGCAATGAGGACCATGTGATGGGTGCATTGTGGCTAGTCAAGGAATGGTTTGGAATGTTATCTTCTTTGAAATGGATATGGGAAAAGTGAAGGGAAGGTTCTATAGACACCAAAATCCGGTATTGCTACCTCTGTTGCCCACATTCACTTCTTTCCCATCTATTATCCTATCTATTTTAATTTATTACTAGTCCCCATCAATTATCCCTTAATCCTCATCTCATTATCTAATTAATCCTAATCAACCATGCTTCCCTTCTCTAAGTTTTTTACCATCCCTAAACTCCTTAGTTGTTTATCCCTACCTCTTATTTAATCCATTTTAGCTCCCACCTACCCATGACACTCTCTTAGGAAACCCTTACGCTCCTAAATACTTTAAATCACTTATCACAATCCATAAAATCCCCATCTCTTGAATAAATCATCTTCTACCACCAAAAGGAACAGTTCCCCGCAGTTGGCGGCGACCCACCTGGGTCACCATTGACCCTATAAGGCCACATTTACCTCTCCTCTCCAAGAGAAGCATAATCAAAATTCTCTTGTGTTTTTGTGAGCCTATCTTCCAACATGATATTTCTTGCAGCTACTACAATCTTCTTGGAGTCCCTTAGAGCTTATTTTGCATCACTTGTGAAGACTTTAGGGAGTTTATCTAATATTATATTCGTTTATGCTATCATTTCTTTTCATTTTCATTATTTCTCATTTACTAACATTTTACAGGTCTAGATGCCATCAAATTTTCAGATCCACCTTCTTCCTTCAGTCATTATGTTTGTAGGTTATCGATCCAACCCATCCACCCTCGGCCTTATTTAGCACTACCTAGGTTTTTGTCATTTCTGTCAGGTTTTCAATGACCCAACCCATTGTTTTCATCCATTTTGTCTTCCAGGTCCACATTATCCTCCCTCCTTACTCAGCACTCAGATCGATCATTTTGCTTCTATGTCAGCCCAATTTTGTTTTTTATTTGTTCGCCACCAACAGAGCCATGTCATTGTCAACACGTGTCCTGCTAGCCATAAAATCCACCAAAACCCTCATTTTATTACATCCTATTTATTTCCATGTCCCGTACCTTTCCATGCAAGTGTCTGTCATTATTTTCATGCCTCTTTGATCATCTGATATGCACTCAGATATCTCTAGATCTACATTTTTAGCTTGTCATCCAAATCCATCCACTTAGGTCGTCGTCGACCTCCCCTCTGCAACATGGGTCATTGTCGACCTAGCCAGATTAATTTTCTTTCTAATGATTTAGATCAAATTTTCACTCTTCATCCATTTCTATAATTTCCATATTTTATTTAGTTTTAGTTTATGTATGTTATTCACTCCTTTATCATTGATTTTATCATCTTTTATCAAACACGAGGGTTGACATCTGCATAAGGAAGTTAACGCTTCTTGGAACCGACTTCATCGGGAAACCCCCTCATCTACCATCTAATCCATTTTCCTCTAAGTTACCTTTGTTTTGTAGGTTCATAAAATTTGTAGCAAAAAAGTATACTTTGCACCTGTTCATTTATCACCATCCATTTCCAAGGTACCTTAAACCCTTACATATTTGAAGTTGTTTGATTTTATTTGGTATCTAGTTCGCTAATCTGAATAGGAAAGAGAAAAATTGGTCAACATTTTGGCACGCCCAGTGGGATGAACCTTTTAGGTGAGTCTCTTACATTTGGTTCCATTTCATTTTCCATAGTTCTTCTATTTTCCACTAACATTACAGGTAGAGGCTTTTCTTTTGCTTGTTCGTGTTGGGATTTTGGATTTCTTCGAGTTTGTTATTTGCTTTCTTTGAAGATCAGATAAAAAGGAAAAGTGTTCACCAAGTATTCTCTTTTTTGTATTATTTTATCCTTTTTGCATCACACTTTCCATTCTTTGTGTTATTTTCCTCATCGAATTTCCATATTTGGTTGTGGGCTTAAAATGAACCTATTGCATTCTTGTTTGCAAATCTAGTGTAAGTAGTGGTTTAATTGGTTGCATTTCACATTTATTCACACACATCCAAACACACTAATCAATTCACACATCTATACATTCCCTACTAGGTGGAACTGATTGGGATTTCATCACCCAACATGAAAACTACAGCGATGTTTTGGCCGCGTTATAAATCCTACACAAATTTGGGCCTCATGTACCTTTGAGTATATCGAGGACTCTCCATCCAAAACCACCTGAAATCAACATTAGATTTTCATGTATTAGGTACATTTGTTATCCATTTACTCTTTTCGTTTTCACGTCTTTTAATTAATCAAGATCAAGAAAACATTACATATGTGTCTTGTTTCCTTTAATTAGTGAAGCTATTATTTTCTCGTTGTTTCATGTCTATTATCACACACTCTTTAGCTAGGAAAATGTAACAAAATATTGCATCAAACAATCCCATCATGTCATCCCAATTAACTTCCACTATGGCCATCGGCTCATCCATGCCTATGGTTACCTCTTTCATGGTCACCCAACCTTTGATCATCAATGTGTCTCATCAAGGACCTCTTGCTCAAACCACCACCTATGATGAAATCAATCCTTTCTTGCATCATCAATCCATCCCATCTAGACTAGATACCCCTCCATCCACTATATTGGTTAAAGATTTTGGGCCTCTCATTATCCCTCGTGGTAGTATGGAGTTCCAAGAGATTATTGATGATAATCCCATAGCCCTCCATGACTACCTTCTTAGTAAGTCACCCCAACTTCTAATGGATGGGCCACCTCTCCAATAAATATATGGCTACCATTCCAACCCCAAAATAACCAAATTTCTTTCTTCACAACTTACGGTGTTTTTCCCTAGAGCTATGAATGAGCTCATCATGGTCCAACATGAGCTTAACCCATCCTCTTCTACTAATCCTCAACCTCATCACACCACCCAACTAGTCACACCCATTCCTCCTAATCTACCTCCAATCAACACAACTATCACCACTTTCATTCCAATCAGTTCTTCGGCCACTATCATCATTAGTGTCCCCATTCAATCCTTTCCCATAATATCTAAACAGTATAGTCAATAATTACCTATCACATCCCACATTCATGAAAATTTCATCACTTCCCAACCTCCTCCTAGGGTTTATTACCACTACATGATACCTAATCCACCCCCTTAACAATCTCAACCTATCATTACCCATATCCCCACTCATCATATATCTCAACAACCAACCCAATATCAAAAATCACATCATGTCCCTATTTCTCAACATCAACCATTGCAACAACTCATCCAATCTCAACCCATGACCTATATGCATCCTCATCAAGTAATTCCTAAAACACCCACTCATCCACAAGCTTATCAAACCCCTTATCAAATCGCTTCCCATGTCACACAATCACAATCTCATCCAACCATTTCAAATGACCCCATGCATGCATTGATGTATAGGTTGGCTAGCCTTAAGGCCACTACCTTAGGGTAAAAGGTCACATTATCTTATGAAAAAATTATAATGAACCTATTCATCCATCACTTCCAATCAAACCTTATCCTCCTTATTGGGAGCTTCCCATATTCACCAAATTTAATAGTAAGGAGGATCCCCAACAACATCTTTGTGCATTTTGACATGCATGTTATCTCATTCCCCATGACCAATAACTCGTGCTTTGCACTTTTTCTATGTCCTTGGCCAGTCCCGCATTAGATTGGTAGAATGGCATCCCCCAACACTCATTGTTATCATCTACTCAACTTGCGCAACTCTTCTTAGAACACTTCTCAATTAACATTGCATGCAAGATCACCATAACACACCTATACGCCATTTTCCAATTCGATGATGAGTCTATCACAGAATTTTTCACACAATGGCATGGAATCATAAACCAATTATCATTCTCCCTTCCACAGACAGAGCTTATCAAATTATTTTCACGCTCTTGTGCAAAGCATATCTCATCCACATTACAAGTCTAATCATTTCAAACATTTGAAGAATCCTTTACTATGGCTCGTAAACTTGAGAATCGTGCCCTTGAGAAAGGCCAACTTAAACTTCAATAGAACAACCCAAAGACTGATTTTACTAAACCATCCACACATAATGACAAATCCAAGAGTGTTTCCAATGTCGTGGTGCTTAATTCTTCTTCTACACCCACTGCTAGTACATGGCCTCAACAAAGAGCTCCTAGACTGCCACCTAACTACACTCCTCTTGGAGAATCCTACAGCTCTATATTTGATAAATTGATGGTAGTCCATCTCATCACACTTCCACCCATTCAACCATTCAAATAATCAATACCTAAACCAGTGTGGTATTGTGAGGATCATTATTGCAAATACCACCAAGTTCACAGGTATGACATAGAAAGGTGTCGAACCTTCAAATATCTTATTCAAAAACTCATCAAAAAAGGTGACCTTAAAGTGGATAACCCCAAGGCACCTCCAAATCAGCAACTTGATGTTTCTAAACAACCATTTCTTAACCATGCACCAAAAAATCAAACCACTCCTCCTACATCTCAACCACCCAATCCTCACACCATTAGCACCATCAATACCACTGATAAAGATCTTACCCCATCAAAAACTCCCCCTACTTAACCAACTATTAAACCCACTTCCTCTTTGGACATTATCCCTATATCTAAATTCCACGAACACTTATCCCCATTTCTGCACTTATCATATCCACATCGACATTAACATCTACTATTGATCCTACAACTACATCTACTTCACCACTTGTTACATCTATTTCATCAGATTTGATGACCACCTCACCTACATCTACTCCACCCCCACTTATTATAGCAGATCCATCCTTAGCACCTATCCTAATTCCCCTTTCTACACTTTTACCCACACTAACCACATCAACTATTATGACCACATCTACACCATCTTCTCCTCCCACATCATTCTCATCATTTAAATAATTTTTGAAAGCACACCAACTTGCAATAAATTCAAATGATGTCCCTATTTCATCCATAAAATCAAACATACCCACATCAATCCAGTCTCTACCTTCTTTAGATCTCATAAAACACAAATTACTTCCTCCACCAATACCAACCACACAACCTTAGGACCCTCAAGTTGAGATAGTTTTCATTCCTCCCAAGGGTACTTATTCATAAGAAAAATCTAATAACCTTAGCACGTTTCCTCAAAACTATATTTCACATCCCCATAAAAAGATAGAAATTCCCCCACCTAAGATCAAACAATCCAATACCACATTGTCTATCTTATGACCATATCCATCTCTTTTAGGGCCAACCCCTTCATCCAAAACATCACATTCAATCAATCAGCCTAAACCAAAATCATCTAACATTTTTTCTTCTAGAACACCAACCATCACTAAACGTGAATCCAAGACATCAAAACCTCAAACTAGAACTCAACCTTCAACATCTAAGTCATCTCACACATCCACATCTCAAACATCCACTTCCTCTTATAAATCCAAAATTTCTCACAAAGATAAGGCACCACCTAATAATTTGGTTGAATCATATGTGGAGGTCCTTCAATACTTACTTCAACTTTTTGTCATCACATTCCCTCATATCAAGGCCTTTGATCCACATAATAATAAGCCGCCATGGTTTGAATCTGACCTCATTTGTGCCTATCATTGTACCCCTGAAAATTACCAAACAAGCTTAACTTTGAGTGCACAAACAATATGGTGGAGTATGAGGCCCTTATCTTAGGTCTTGAAATGAGAGCCTTTCTAGGTGTTCAGATTCTTGATATTTATGGGGATTTTGAGCTTATTGTCAAAAAATGTATGGGTGAGTATCAATGTAAAAATGATACCCTTCAGAAATATAGAGATATTTTCCTTCTCCTTGAGGCCTTTGACTCTTACACTATCCAATCCATACTCAAATTGTCTAATTGTTTCATTCATACCATGTCATCTCTTACAGCTCTTATCCCATGGACAACAAAGGAATTAAAACTTTATGTTGTTGTTCATCATAGCGATTGACCATTCCATGAATTACCTCATGTTAATATTGTTAAGTCTAGTTCATTAAGTATTTGGTATTCCCAAATTTTTATTATCTATCCAGCTCCATCATTCCATCTTATCCATCTAAGAATGGAAGGAGGACTTTTCTTCAATGCGCCAATTGCTATGTCATTCTTGGCGGCATCCTTTATAAACATGGATTTGATGATATTATTCTTTTATGCCTTAAATTCCATGAGTCTTCTTGTGTTATCCAAGAAGTCCACGACAGAATTTTTGGTGGACACTTTATTGGCTTAGCTATCGCTAAGTGTGTTCTTCATATTGGTTATTAATGGCCTCCTCTCAATCATGATTGTTGCGAGTATGTCCAGAAATGTGTTAAATTTCAGCAACATTCTAATCTTATTTACATTCCTAGTCAAGCCTTACAGCCGGCTCAGGACCTTTGGCCCTTCTTACAGTGGGGCATTGATATCATGGGTACCATCAATCCTTGGTCTTCATAGCAACGTCACTCCATCATCACTACAACCGATTATTTCACCAAGTGGGTGGAATCAATTCCACTCACCTCAACCAAAGATGGTATAATTATTAACTTCATCTATCAGCATATCATTTTCCACTTCAGCGTTCCTCACAAAATCATCATGGACAACGGAAAGTCCTTTAAAAAAAAATATCTCAAGAATATTTTTGACTCATTCAATATCAAACTTATCTTCTCTTCTCCATACTATCCTCAAGCTAATGGTTACTCCAAAGTAACAAATAAAACTCTCCATAACATTATCTCCAAGACTATTGATCAATTGGGATATAATTGGCATCTTCATCTCCCTTTTTCTCTTTGGGCTTATCGAACTAGTATTTGTACTTCCATGGTTGCTATGCCCTTTTCTCTTGTTTATGGATCTAAATTTGTTCTTCCCCTTGAAGTTCAAATTCCATCCTTGCATGTATCTCTTTGCGACTTCATTTCTTATAAATATTATCGCCAAGAGCATCTAACATAACTCGATTTGTTAGAAAAATGCTCCGTTCTCACTCTTGAGAATTATCATGTTTATCAAGAGCGCATCAAATTTGCTTACAACAGGCACATGAGAGAGTTCAAATTTAATGTTGGTGACATTATACTTAAATAAAATCATAATGTTACTCCTCTAGAAAGGAGCCAATGTGGAAAGTTTTCTCCTAACTGGATTAGACCATATATCATCACACATAAGTATGGGTCAGGATCTTATCATTTAGCCTCCCTTAATGGTAAACCAGAAGTGGAACCACTTAACGCATTGTACTTGTGACCATTATACTATTAGGATTCTTACCAATGAGCACTTAGTCATATCCTTAGATCATTCCTCCATCATTAGCCTATTCCATCTATCTTTGTTATGATTTGTAATTATGTGGTCTACCATCACTTTCCTAGACATGACATTAAATATGGGCACCACGGCTCTGTCCATATAATTTCCCTTATGAATCGGTTCTCCCTCTTTGGTGATAACTACATGATCATTACATCAATCACCCTCTTGTTTACCTCTTAGAACCATGCTAAGGGTTCTAAAGGTGTCACTTTTATATTCATTATCCCCTCCTAAGTGTTCTACCCTAACTATTCCTAGTTCTTCCCCATGTAAAAATCACAATTTATGGATGCTCTTATCAAAAAGTTAAAGTTATCAAAAATAGATTGCTCCCTTGAAAGGAAAACTATTCATGTAAAAAATAATAATAAATTCAAATAAATGGACTGATCCCTCGAAGGATGGATATCATGTATATCAATCTTTCCATCAAAATCATAAATGTATAAAGTATACCATACCCTCAAAGGGTGGCTACTCTCTTATCATGGCATAAAACGCTTCCCACATTGATCATCCTTCTATCTTATTGGCATCCTAAGAAAAGCTTCCCACATTGATCAGCTTTCTCATAGTAAACTTCCCACATTGATTTGTTTTCTTGTTCCCCTACCCAGAGATGGGGCATATACCTAGGGAACACCACTTATGGAGAACCCTCTTCCCACATATAAGTTACATCACAAACCCCTTTGTCATGTTGACATTAGGTTTATGATTTCATTCCATAGATCTTTCCTTTGTGATCTTTTAGTATAACTAACTATCGTTGGTTATATGTTAACCCATGTTTTGCTTGCATGTGCCTTGCATTACTCGGATCCAATTTTCGTTTACCACTAATGCAATTGGAGGCATTGTTTCCTCGCGTGCTCCTCAATATGACATATCATCATTCATACCCATAGGTCGCTAGTCATCGAGTTACATTCTATTCTAAATTTTCCACATCTATCTTTTATTGCTTCTTTATTACCATAACATATACTCTATCTTAATCATTTATGTACTATCCATCAAACAATCACACATCCAATTTACACAGTCTTATCTATCATCATCTATGTTTATCAACTATCACATCTATTTTCAAATAAACATCACATATTATATATTAAAACATACAACCGTCACATATAAATTCATAATCATCATTATCCACATCATATAAATTCATCATTATCATAACTCAAATAATAAACATCATACAATTGACACATGCTAAAACACAAAAAAATAAAAATCATATATATATATATAAAAAAATAAAAATTCATATATATATATATATATCATAATAAGTGCCTCAGTATAGCAATGGCCATCAAAGGCCCTCTCTCAAAGCAGATATATCATCAAAATCAGTAAATTTTACATCCAATAATCTCAGGCCCTCCCCTCCTAGGGCAGGCACAACACCTAAACTCTTTACATCATCATCCCCATCATGGCCTCCCTCTTGAGTCATTTGGGCCATGTTTGTTGTACTCTCATATGGCCCTGATTTTCCACCACTCGTCATTGCACATGCTCCTAATACCTCAATGTCTGTAGTAGCTTCTTGATCATAATCCCCTCATAATACTTAGCCTTCATGGCTAAGGTTCTATATCGATCCATCGATATCATACCGGTAGGTTCCACCTATCCCTTCCCCTATGATACCACATGTGCCCCACTCGCTGACTTTGTGGCAAGTATAGTTGCAAGATCTCCAAATCAGGCCCTATAGGCCTCCCTTTACCTATGGTACCAATCCCTATCCTATATGGCTCGGTCCCTCTTCTACGTGACTATATCCCTCTCCTAGCACATAGTCCCAAGCTCCTTTCTTTCGATATATCTCTCAATGTGATTTTGTTCTAGCTTTGCATGTAACCATGCCATCTATGCAGACTCTCCTCTATCCCCATCTTCATCACCTCCTGGAAGTTCCTTGGCCTCTACCTCCATCTCCTCATCATCTCCCCCTCTCCTACTACCCGCATTGCCCAAGTGGCATTCATCCACTCTATAAATCCCACTCTAACTAGCACATCATCTTCATCATCCCATGGGACTAATGCCTCCTCTATCGGGTATACCATATCAAGACTGGGAAACTCTCTATCAATCTCCTCTCACCTATAAGAGATAGGCTCCCATGGTAAAATCTATACAACACCAAATTGTTGTCAAACCCTATCAAATTTAATAGCATCATTCATCGCAGCTCTGCGGCCCTATACCCACCTCATCCTCCTCATACCAAGAAACTATGTGTCTACTCCCAGCCATACGAGGAAATCTCTATACGGACATTATATAACATGTTATCCCTTGAGTTATTTGAACCTGTTGATTTACCTATATGCATCCCTCACTCATCTATCTCCTTGAAGCTATTCATTTCACAATCTCAAAAACCCCAATGCAAGATTTATATGGTCTCGTGTAACCCACGGTAGCCCTAGTGGCCTAATGGTTGTAATGTGCTCATAGGCCTAGTAGTGGAGCAACCTTATATTTCACTTTGATCTCTTCTAGGATATGTACATACCTAACTCATGATAAAAATGTTCTAACAAAACAGTACCAAATGATAACATTATCTGATAATCAACTATGTTAGTCAGGACACCTACTAATGTCCATGGAAACTAGGATCCAGCTGAGTATGGCAATGCATAGCATGAAATCGCCATCATCAATAAATAGATCAACTTTCTTTGTGCATCCCCATAGTCATACCTCATCTCATAAGAGAACGCCCTTGATGAAAATGTAATATGGGGTGCATTGGCTCCAAACAGTTGTGTCAATAGTGTTAATCTACTCTCAGATATCATGGGGAATATTTTTTCCCCCTATATTGGTAACCTAAGGATGCGATACACATCCTCCAGGGTGATCATCATCTCACCCATCCTAAACCATAAGGTGCATGTGTGCATATCCCACATCTCAACCAATGCGATCATCAACCCCACATCTCGTGGAATCCTCTAATAGTGTCAAAATCCTCCTAATCCCATAGCCATTAAGTGATCCCACTCAGCGTCAGTTATGTCCCCTCTAATTTGTTCATACAATGTTGGGAATTGGTCTCTCAAATATAAGGTCTCTCTGGCCTGTAACCATCAAAACAACAAGCAAACATCAGTTTCATCATAAACATTTTATCCCACATCTCCTCTATCTATCTAAATTACTTATTTCAACCCTAGTGGATGCCGACCCATGTCGGGGTCAACATGCCTAGGGCTCAATCAACACATTTTAGGGCTCAGTTAAAGCCAACCCTAACCATTCATCTCCAACTACCCCCGGAACCTATCCAATTGCTTTAAAAAAATGTAAACAAAATAAATAAAACATTAAATTAATTTAAAACAAGCTAAGGTTTTTGTTATTCATCATTATGCATAGCGTTTGATGCTTCATAGCTGCTCCTCTAGCTTCCATCCCTCAATATCTTTTGATAGCTCTTAGCTCTCAATCGTCACTTACAGGTGTGAAAATGAGCATCGTCAGCTTACTTTTGGGATTATATAACTGCTGACCCCCCTTGGGTCACTATCGATTGGCCTTAAGCACCATTGACTCACCTTGGGTTCCATCGATTTGGCTTACCCTCCTTCATTTTGTGTCCTTTTTTAGGGCACCATCTCATCATCCATGTCTTATCTCAAATTCCACCTTTGTGGCCATTTTTATTCCCCCTTTGGGCATTTCTATTTCATCTTTTTTTTATATAGTTTTCCTTTTTCAGCCATTTTTTTCCCTTTGTTGGGGCACTATTATTTCCATCCTCATCCCTTGCAAATGCACACCCTTTCATTTGATTACTCACATATAAATGATTTCGCATTATTTCACATTTGGTTGCACATAATTCTGATGTATGTGTATGAATCGTTGGTCCCCATGACTTACATCCATTTGATTGGTTTCTCATTGGATTCCCTCCATTTAACTGTGATTTTCACTGACTCACTGGCACGTAGGAAATTTTTCGTCATCTCCCATAAGACTGTGACCTTTATTTCCTATCAATGTGACTCCTAAGATCACTACCATTTTTTTTTGTTTGAATCCTTCTTGTTTGGGGCATCTTGCCTCGCCTCATCATTTTAACCCATCTTTCTTTTCCCACCTACCCTTATTCATCTATTTATTTCAAGCTTGTGACTGGTTTCCATTTTTAATTTTCAATCCCTCATTTGAGGGGGAGTACATCATCAATCTTCTATCATCCCATCTCACCTCTTTCTCATCATTTGTGTCTCATGACTTGTTTGTGTAAACCACTAGATAAAAGGGGAAAATTTAGACACCAAAATTTGGTATCGTTGCCTTTGTTACCGGCGTTCACTTCTTTCCCATCTATTATCCTATATATATATATATATATATATATATATATATATATATATATACTAGTCCCCATCATATATATCCCCTAATCCTCATCTCATTATCTAATTAATCCCCTAATCAACTCCAATCTCCCTTCTCTAATTTTTTTACCATCCCTAATCAACTCCTTAGTTTCTTATCCCTGTCTCTTATTTAATCCATTTTACCTCCCACCTACTAAACTCCTTAGGTTCTTATCCCTGTCTCTTATTTAATCCATTTTACCTCCCACCTACCGATGACACTTCCCTAGGAAACCCTAGCCCACCTAATATCCTAATCCATAAAATCCCCATCTCTCGAATAAAGTATCCTTCTACCACCCAAACGAATGGCTCCCTGCAATTGGCAGTGACCCGCCTAGGTCACCGTCGACCCAATAAGACCACATTTACCTCTCCTCCCAAAGAGAGGAATAATCATAATTCTCTTTTGGTTTTGTGATCTTATCTTCTAGCCTAAGCTTTCTTACAACTGTTACAATCTTCTTGGAGTCCCTTGGAGCTTATTTTGCATCACTTGTGGAGATTTTGGGGAGTTTATCTTGATCTTATATTGGTTTATGTTATCATTGCTTATCATTTTCATTATTTTCATTCACTAACATTTTGCAGGTCTATCTGTCATCAAAGTTTTAGATCTAAATTCTTATTTTATTCATTGTGTTTACAAGTTGTCTTTCCATCCCATCCACCCTTTTCCTTATTCAGCACTGCCCAGGTCATCATCATTTATAGCATGTCGTCATCAACCTAGCCATGTGTTTTCATCCATTTTGTCTTCCAAGTCCACATTAGCCTCCCTCTTTGTCTCTGTCACCTTACTCAGCACTTTGATCTATCATTTTGCTTCTCTATCAGCCTAGTTCCATTCTACTAGTCATTGGTCACCACCAACTGAGCCAAGTATTTGTCAACTTGTGTCCTGCTAGCCATACAATCCACCCAAAACCTCATTTTCTTGCATTCTATTTATTTACCTATATCATAACTTCCCCTGTAAATGTCTATCATTGTTTTCAAACCTCTTTGATCATCTGATCTACACTAAGATCCCTCCATATCTGCATTTTCATCTTGTTGTCCAAATCCATCCGCTCAGGTCTTCGTCGACCTACCCTTTGCAACCTAGGTCACCATCGACCCAACTAGGTAAATTTATTTTTTGTTTATTTAGATAATATCTACACTCTTCATCCATTTTTGTAATTTCTAGATTCTATTTAGTTTTTATTTCTACATGTTATTCAGTCCTTTATCATTGATTTTATCATCTTTTATCAAACACGTGGGTTGACATCCACATAAGGAAGTTAACGCTTCTTAGAACTGACTTTTTTGGGAAACCCCTCATCTACCATCTAATCCATTTTTCTCTTAATTACCTTTATTGTGCAGGCTCATCAAATTTACAACAAGGAAGTATACTTTACATCCGTTCATTTATCACCATCCTTTTCCAAGGTACCTTAAAACCTTGCATCTTTGAAGTTCTTTGATTTTCTTTGGTGTCTAGTTCACTAATCTGAATAGGAAAGAGAAAAATTGGTCAAAAGGTTTGATATTTGAAGAAATTTCCAGAAAGAGATTGGCAGTTGAAGTTAAAGCCAAGGAAGGCATTCAGACATAGTGAAATCCATCTAAGCTCACTTGTGGAAGAAAAGCATTGGAGGGTGAATTTTTTCTTGCATGATAACGATGGTGCGACTCGATATTAATATGAAATATTTTATGCATAGAGTTCCCTTCTTCGGGCTCACTTATATGGAGTAGACATGAAGAAGAGCATAATGTTCTACAAAATAAAACCAACTTTGAAGCATTAGCAAAAAAAGATCATTTATATAGTCATGTGCATAGTGAAAAAACATGTATTCTCTAGTAAACAAGTGAATATTTATAGTAATAGATTTCTATTTTCAAGGATATGGAACCAGATAGTTCAAAATCAAGTTTGAATATGTTCACAATAAAGCAAGCAGTAAATGTGAGTTTCCCAAAAGGCAGGTAGCTTGAAAATATTACAGTCTAACAGTCTAACATCCAACTTGGGGTGCTTCAAAGTGGCCTCACAAGAAGCTAACTCCCTCAACACACAACGAATCCTGCCAATAGTGAAGGTGCATATGTCTACATGCCAATATTAAATAGAGTGGTATTGTTTCATCTTCACTAACAAGCACTAAATATTTTGTTTTCCTATGTCATAAAATAGAAGGGATCAAGGCATAAAAAATCTTCTACACATTTTTCACACAATTATTTAAACGCATATATGAAATGAAGTTGCAATAAAATATCTTTTTCTATATAACAACTAACATGTTGAAAAGTTTCATTTGTTTTGGTTAAATACTGCAACTCCATCTTAAAAGTAAAAAAACATAATATTTGGGATTGAGAATTTCACATGAATGGTTGTCTTCTACACACTACTTACATAGTAGAGTATACAAAATTTACCTAAGCGGACAATATTCACTCTCTTGTTATGTATAAAGAGTATACATAAATATTTTTCTCTAAGATTTCATGCATTTCAAATATTTTCAATGTTGTATTGAAATATAGAAAGTATCTTTGACATTCCTTTCTACAATTTTTTTATTAAAAATTCACGTATGATAGCTAGATGGAACTGTCAATGCATAGTTACATCAAAAATACTCATTTTTTTAAATGAAATTTGAAAGAAAAGTGAAAAAAAAATTAAAAATAAGAAACACCCATCTGTGAATTATTGTATATTTACATATTTAAGCATAGTATTAATTAAATATTCGACATACATTTTGTGACCAAGCTCTTATTATTAGGTTATAGTATGGCCACGTGACCACATTGGCATGTATAATGGTAGAGTTTGAGATTTCATAGAGAGAATACAAGTAATAACAATTTAAAGGTAAATATCCATGCATGGTGGCCACCGAGGAGTTTCTAAATGGATATGGAAGCTTTCCTTTGTCCAAACCTCTCCCACTTTTTCCCAGCACCAACTGAATAGTTTTTTATCAGTAGAGTAGAAGTGGTAGGATTCAATCATGACTACTTAGTGGGAGGAGGTGTAAGATAGGTGAAGTGGAAGAAGATTCAAGTGCTTCAAATTCTTCTCGTAACAAGTCTAAGAGTGCTAAAGCCAAAGGTGGTAATGTTAATAATGTCAATTTTAATAGTTTTATTAAATCCAAAGGTGGTAATGTTACTAATGCCAATGTTAATAGTGTTATTAAAGCCAAAGGTGATCATGATATACCGATTTAGGTGGAGAATAATAAGATGGTCATTCCTTCCCATGAAGAAGAAGAAGAACATTATCAAGTTGAGGAATTTTGGAAACTAGGACATTGCAAGGGGGGTGAATCAGTGTCTAATCAAAATTTTACAGGCATTTCCATTTCCTTGATCTTAATATGAAAACACATAAAACCATACCTAGGAAAAAACCCATTGAAACCAAGATCTAGAATTAGAACAGAAATGTCCTTTAAATGTTACATTATTTCATGGTTGAGCTTCAAATTAACATGGAGCTACAACTCCAAAATTTAACCAAGCTACTACTCAATCTTTGACAAGCTTTAACTTGTCTGGAAGCCTTAACTCCAAAATTTGGTCCATCTACAACTATCCTTAGTAAGATTAAACTTATATGGAAGCAAGAACTCCCCACATGTTAAGCTACAACTTATACTTCATCAAGATGTTGATCACACTAACTGTGTTGCCTACTACAACTGATAGTGACCACTAGATTTTCTTATTCTCTTATCAATTATAATTCTAATTTCTCTCTTTCCTGATCACCAAATCAAATGCAAGGCACAATTTCATTAGTCTTATTTCAATAAAATTCATACATCATATTCTCTTTTATTGAGTTATACACACAATGTCCCATTATGCATTTTTTCATTCTACTGCAAGAATTCAGGCATGAAGACACTTCTTGTTCACTTCATATGTTTCATGATTTCAAGCTACTCTTCAAGTCTTCTTTCAGTGCACTTGTCTACCTCTAGTTTTGAGTCATCTATACTTAGTTCTTTATTCATCTACAATTTTTTTCATGATTTTGACTTGCTCATATGATCTCAAAGATTCAATTATGAATTATTCATTTTTAATCATGCAGATTCCTATTGGCCTCTATATCAACCTTATCAAATGATTGTCACATGCTCATCTCATAGCACTACTTAACTCTTTGTCGTCTGTTATGTCTTCAACTCAATATAAAACTCCTATTTATACACCTGCCATGAATTTCATACTCCTACCAATATTCATTTGATTACACTTATTAATTTAATGTTATACTTTCATTTTCTCTTTCACTCAGTCAACACTTCAATTTCTATCTCTTACATTCGTTTGCAACAATCATACAATTTCCTTACTAGCTCTACTCACATACACTCACAACGACCACAATACTTTCACAACATTTCCTCTTTTATATAGTTGAGACCATTCACATTCTTCCCACGTACCTTTTTTCAAACAAGAATTTTCATGTTCTTCCTCTTGTGGTTCGAGAAGGTAGCTATATAATCACGTCTTGTAACGTGTATCCTTATTTTTTCATATATGCATCATCATATTGTTCCTCTTTGCATATTTTTGAATCTTGAGAGCTTAAAGAAGTTACATAAGGTGTTATGACAGGAAAAGAGGAGTTACACAAGAAAATAATCCAAAAACCACTTGAATTCCTTCACACACACTATAATCATTCAATGTCCAATCTCATTTTTGAAGATAGAAAGCTTGAGAACTTGAAAATTTGAATTTACAAGTTCTGAGCTAGAGGGAGAACTGAAATAGCATTTAAAGAAGCTATTAAGTACCATTGTCATGTGATTTTAATCCATTCAAACCCATTCAACATCAAACACAGGTTCATTTGTTTGTTCCTTATCATTTTTGAGGTCTTCATGGAGTCACATATCTTCAACAGTGAAGAAGAACATTAAATTTGCTCACTAGCACTATGGTAGAATTTTAAACCCCTACAACCATGATTGTCTTAAATAACTCAATCATACCTTGAAGAAATGACTTGAAACTTGAAAATAGGTTAGACAATCCCACTATAGAGGTTTTTACAAAATTTAAAGCAATTTCATTAGTTCAAATTTGAGATATGAGCATTTCTCTCCTCGAAACCCTAAACAAATGGTTTATACACTTGTGCATACCCGAGAGACAAAAAAAAAATTCTTGATCATTTCTTGATGAAATTCAAAATTTTAATTGATATGGTCTTACACAAACATTATCCACATATTCCATGCTCTACTTTAACTTGCATCAATCAAAAACATCACCGGCAACTCAATTTAGCAGTGAACAAAGGCATGAACAATGAATGTGCATCATTTTTCAAGGTAACAAATGATTTAAGGTTTATAATAAGGTTTGGTTTATCATGAAGGATAATTTAATTATTGTAAATATAATTTTCACATCACACACCTCACTAAAGACCAAAAAATCATCTTTGTTTTAAGATTTCACCTTGCACAGTGGGACATAGTTCACATTTTGATCAACAAGGAGCTTAACCAAATTCAAAATTACCTTTTCCCTCTTCAAATATTCTTGAAATCATGAATTAGAAATTTTAGAGTCACTTCCTCATTCAAATTTCTCTGAAAACAAGAAATATGTTGTCACAGTTATTTAAGCTTCAAACATGAAGAGTGTTCTTAGGAGGAAGATTTTGAAGTAAGGAAAATCATGCCATAATTTTTCCATATAAGTTACATTATTCCATTTATCATTTACTTGAAGAGGAATAAAACTTACATTCCAACCTCAAAATTTTATGCAACCACAAATTTTATGATTGTACTATCTCACACCACACCCTCAGACACACAACTTGCATACCCTAAGAAGACCTTGCACTGAGCCACATATTATTAGAAAGAATTGATTACATAAGGGAATTGGAGACACCATTAATGAACCATGAGAGGATTTAAAATTTCCCAATCAATATATTTTAAGATAAACAAAACACTTTGGCTTCCATCAATTCAGGAAGGTGTTTGGGAGAAAAAAAACAAGGCTTGAATAATGATCATAACTTATTTATTTCTTGTCCAAACTTTTTGCAAACACTTGGACTTTGAATTATATTCAAAAATTATTTATGTTATTTATCTGAATAATTATTCATTATTTTTCTTGGATACTAAAAATAAAAGGTGCTCAATTTGCATTCCTTAAGAACCAGTTTTAGGAAAATTTACATAATTTCCACAAACTTCTTCAAAACTTGATGAAATTTGGCATGAAGCACTACAAGACACCCCTCTACACACTCCATAGGTTAGATAGCTGTAAATTTTCCTGTACATCTCAAACCTATCTCATTTACCTTAGCATTCATTGTCTATCCTCAAAGGTAGTTTTGGTGGACTTTTGAATTTTGCCTCCAGGAGCTAAAATAAGCCTTGATAATTCTCATACATGCCCTAGGAAGTTTTTGTAGGATCCTCCCATGCTTACCTAAAGTTTTCATGACCTGTATTAAGGTCTCACACCTCATCAGGCTCTAGAAATAGGCCTAAATGAGCTAGTTACAACTATGACTCCCGACATTTGACCTGTTACTCACTCCAAAATCTCTAACACACACTAAAAAAATAATTCGTAACATGTAGATAATTTGAGCCAAGAATACCAACCTTATCCCTACCTTCAGTGGGCATCAACCGCACTTTCCAAGCTTGTAACATCCTAAAACCATCCTGGAATCAACCTAAAACCTCTTTGTGCACTCCAACTATCACTGAGAAGGCACTGCCAATCAATATCAATGCCTCTAATTAAGATTCACTTCACCATTCACACCTTTTCCATCAATTCCCCTTAACATCAATGACAGCACCAATGCACTAGGGTTCAACAAGGAAGAGGTCATGGATAAGGAAGCAGAGTTTTTTATAGAAAAAACGAGGTCTAATATGGGAAGGGAGAGGATGATATCCATGAAGAGGTACGAGAGCATGCTAAATAAAGGAGTGTGAAGAGGGGAAATAATCTTATGATTATTATAATGGTGGGTAACGGTTTACTATTTAGTTATATAAGTAATGACCCAAGTGTTATTGTAGATTTCTTGTATTTGGAGAGGGGTTTTTTCATTAAAACAACATATCAATGTGTGGATAGCATTCATGGAAGTGCATTGATCATCCCCTATTTTACCAGAGAAGATATTAAAATTATTAACACTTATTAACACATTTTTTGAATGGACATGGAAGCTTGCCTTTATCTAAACCTCTCCAACTTTTTCCTAGTACCCACCATGTCATTCAAGTCATCCTGCAAAATTGAGAGTAGCTAGTGAATGATTAAGAGAATCCATAGTGTTGTATACACGTTCGCAACATGTTGTCATACATGGTATTCCACTTTAATAGGTGAGTCCTCAAAAAATTAGACAGTGGCTTTGTTTTTTTGATGTTATTTGGCTTTTCTCGGTGTTTCTTCTTGCTGGGTGATATTTGCTTCTGTGGCAAGCGGTATAACGGTTTAAAGTTAAACCACGGATGCAGGATGTCAATTTCTTCATGAATGTTACATGTGTCATGTCAGACACAACTACCATTTATAGGGAAAGTGAAAATATGTGACTACAATGCTTATCACAAAATCACTCTTAATATCTGTCTTCCTCCATCTTGTGACTCACATGACGTCATATTCATCGACCCGTTTATCTTTGTTGTCCACACTTATACCTTGTGTCAAAAGGCCCTGGCTTCAGTCCAACTGAAAGAACACCTTTCGGCATAATTAAATCAAAAATTAATTTATTATTTATGTTAATAGGTGTACTCCCCATGAGCATTGAGCTCATACAGACATCATCCATGGCAGAGGTTGGCATTATGCTATGTAAGACCATCAAATTATTTCCAACCATTGATTGCTATTTTTTATTTCTTGGAAAAAATATAATATATCTAGAAGCTTTAAAGGACTTCATCTATATGACTAGAGATGAGTATGGTAGTTGGAATTGAAGGGTATAATGCTTTAAAAATTAAAAAATATAGGGAAATTTATTCCAAGCTCCAATTATTCAGTTTTGGTTATTGTTATCTAATTTTGCACACATGGCAAAAATGGACAATGGGGTCCTATTGAACTCTAGGTCTTCACCAAAGGAATTAAGGGCCTACAGGAAATTTTTTGTGTTTTGAGAACATTTACGATGTTCCAAGAGGATTCAGGAACATCGTGAACTATTTTTCCTTTCCTCGGTTTGCAAAGCTTAGGGTTTACGTAGGGCAAGGAAATTGATATTTGAGAGGCTCACTCTCAAATGATTCATGCAGAAATGATCAAAATCCATAAATCAAGTTTAAAGGGTCTTGTTGTACGTACATTACCCTCTAGTTTCAAGAAATATCCTAAGAAAGTCACTTATCAGAGAAAAATAACATTTTGAGAGGATCCACATTAGGGGGCTGAGTTAAGGGATAACTCGTTAAGTAGCTCAACGATCTAAGATTGACACAAAAATATGCTTCATAAGTTGGAAGGCCCGAGCGGCTCCACGAAAGAATTATTACATTAAGAAACTGAACCATGAGATCATGCATGGTAAATAAGGGTATCCCAATGATTTTTGGAATGGTTTAGTAGTGGAGCCCAAGATTACAAACTGAAGATGGCAATGACTCGAAATATTGTTATAAAGGACCGAGCTCTTTGGAGCTCGATGAAGAATGATTCACGGGGTCGAACTAAAGATAGCTTGAAGTTTCATGAATGTAAGTAAAGAGCTTGGCATGTTTCACTAATTGAAGAACGAGTTCATGAGTAAATCGATAGATTTATATTGAGCTCAATGTTAGGTCTCGAG
The DNA here is from genome assembly GCA_019776745.2 of Taxus chinensis. Lineage (NCBI taxonomy): Eukaryota > Viridiplantae > Streptophyta > Pinopsida > Cupressales > Taxaceae > Taxus > Taxus chinensis. Next base: position 684,316,917 of record CM034147.1, on the reverse strand, counting down.
AACCAGGTTTGCCATGAAAGAATTGAGCTCAAACAAGGGGATTGAGTTGATTAGAGGATATCACCGGATGGAAGGATCTTGGGAAGGTGTTTATGGGAGGAACTCCAAATTATGGCCAAGTGGAAATAATAAGATTGGAAAGATGAGGTAAGAGTTTCGTGTGGGGAATAATGAAGGTGGGAGGCCAACATGAGGTTTCGATGATGGCATGCCAAGACAAGGTTTCCGCACAGGGGGGTTCTGAGACTCATTTTTCCAAGAACGTGGAAATTTAAGAGAGCATTGCCATGCTGGGATGTTAAAATGAAGACCCAACATAAGAGTTCCATAATGGGAGGAGTCTGAGTTGGTTACTGATTCTCCAGGTGAGTCATCAGGGGATTTAAAATCCTGTTTGAGGGATTGAGCAGTTGGCAGACAAGATGGAGACTCATTTGCCAAAGTTATACGGAATTTTTTTGATGAGACTAAGAAACATGGTAATGATTGGCGATAATGGCGCATTTGATTGATGGACTTGGCATCGACAAGATGATTAGAATGTTACACAAGCATCTTAACGTCGTAGGAGAAGCTCGTACTCAACTTTAAGATGAGTGAGCTTTCAAATGGTGTGGTCATGAAAAAATTATTAGTATGGGATCACATGATTGGTTTTAGGATATAAGCTCATGGCGATCAGTCATGAAGGTTGGGCCATGGAAGTTGACTTGTCCATTGAGATGATCTCGCAGAACTTGGTGACTAAAATCTATGAGCAAGTTTCTCAACGTGAGGAGCATGGTGGATGGTCATAACAAATGAGTAAATGTAAGGAGTTTGATCGTTCCACATCGGAAGAGATGTTTCTAATTGGCTTGGCGTTGAGTTCGTGGGAAATGGTCAGAATATGAGATCACTCAATGTGTCAAGGAGGAGAGAACTTAGACAAGTAGCTTAGGATAGCCTCAGAAGTAGCGAGCCCAACAAGTGATGAGTTTCTCAACAGTGAGCATTCAAAACAGAGCCTAAGGAGGTAAACTGGCTAAACAAAAATTGAAGTTGATCTCATGAATGAACCTTACGATACCTAGTAAAGAGCACGGAATCAATAATTCATTAAGGAAATCAAGCTCAAGGTTACATTGCGGTGAGAGACATAGGTTTAGAAAAGAATAGGTAGGCCGATTCATTCATATGAGGGATTTGAGTTGCTCATAAAGTGACTTTGTCGCTCAATGAAGACATTGAACTTCGTAGATGGACGTGAAGCTAGGAGCTTGGAAAAATCATGAAAAGGGAGCTCATTTGAAACAACTCATCAGGACGAGCTCCCGAAGGACTCGAGATCGAGTTCAAGGATGGCACGATGTAGGGGAAGTGGCAGGCTCAAGCTCCTCACCAACGAGGTTATACATAGGACAAAGATGGTAAAAGATATGGACCACCAAGTTAGATCAAAGGACTCGACACAAGAGAAGATTCAATGGTGCATGGGGAATAACTCGGAGTGATCTTGAGGCATAGAGTGGCTTGGTCCTTAGGTCAGGCTCATAGCAATGACAATGACATAGAACTCATGGATGTAGAACCGACAAGGTGAGTACACCAAGGCTCACCCAAACATGGAGGAGCTCACCATACATTGTGATGTGCTCACAGAACTTAGTGGTAGGAAAAGAGAGCTAAGGAGAATAGCTCGTGGAGCAGGTTCATGGAAAGATTTGAAGGTTGCTTGTGGAGAGGCAAAGCTAACAAGGAGCATGAAGATCTCTACTCGATCGAGTTAGAGCCGAGTAGGGTTAGTGAAGCATGGGATGAGCCCACCAAGTTCAAACAAAAGTGGAACCCATTGACCAACTCAGCGAGTTGGAAGGCGAGCCAACCACCAAGTTAACCTTTCTCTCAAGGGATCCCCCTTCAATGCAAACCAACCTAAGGGGGGCCTCCCATTATAAATTATTAAATTAATATTTTTGATATTAATTATATTAAATTAATATTTTTAATATTAATTATATAAATTAATAGTTTTATTAAAATGTTTTAATAAGGGCAGTTATTATTATTATTAAATTATTTTATTTAAATATTCCTTTAATTAAATAAGAGGATTAAGTCAATTGGTCATTAATGGCACATGATGGAAGGTTAATTGGTTCAACTAAATTTGTAATAAATGATGACCATCATGTACCTTCATTTTAGGAAGGAATTTATGACTTCTCCTCTTCTCTCTCACAAAATTCTTCTATAAATGTAAGTTGGAAGCTCATTCCAAGGGTTTGGACAAGTTATACATCTTAGAAAAGTACATATTTTTCAAGAATCCTCTCTCTTCTGCAAGTTAGATTTTTGGATTGGGGAACTTTCAAGCCTCCTTTCCAATATTGTAATGGCAGACATTAACTCTTATGAATGTAATGATGCATTATGCATATTTTTCAAGAAATAAAATATGTTTTTTGTGACTACTCTTTGTCCTTTCATCATTCTATACTTCTTTCTTCCTTTCTCATGCTTACAGATACACTGTGCAAGTTCAAAGTTCACATTGTAGGTCCTTGGAGTTCTCTGCATGTTAAGTGGTGAAGTATTGCTTGCAGTTGAGTTTTGGTGTTTATTCACCCTTCTTAATTTCATCCTTCTTCACTGGAAGACTGATATATTGTTTTTCTAATTTATTTATAACAACGGGAATGCATGCTCTTTAGTTTGTGGTATTATGTTTACCCTTTCCAAGTTTCAGTAGGTGAAGTTGTCTTGTGGTGTGCAACACCCTCTTTAAATTAACCCTTCCTGAGTCTAGCAACACCCTTTATTTGGTGCATCACCATCCCTAGTATAGTTTCATTTCTTGCAAATTTCTTTCCCTAAAGCCCATGAAAATGTTAGCATAGGTCTAGATAACCATTTTACTGCACTAGGAGTAGTATAGAACTTAATTTAGGGAGAGGAAGTTGGCCTTCTCTGGAGGTTCACCTTGAGCCCAATTCCCAGAGCTTGAGAGGTGATTCCATGTTACCCAATCACATTAAATGCCATGTTCACATTCTGGCCATTCAGAGAGTGCAGTTATTTGGCGATAACAATTTTTAGCACATCGGGTGGGACAGAGTTGGTACTTATCTTCATGCTTACATGAATCAAAGTACCTGGTGACTCTATATCTCTAGATTTTGTATCTCAATGTGTTAACATATGCGAATAATTCAGACAAGAGCTTCTGCAAGATGAGAAGGAAATTATCAACATATTGAGTTATCTTTGTCTCCTCCAAGAAGAAGAAGAAGCATTTCAACATCACCAGTTACATCATCACCACATAGAGATCATTCAACTCCTCCTTACGGAAGGTTCCCTCCACCCAGGAATAATAAGCCTCTAAGTAGAATGGCAAGGCACCAAGTGTTTCATGCATTCAATGCAGGAATCCCTCTTCTATTAGCCCAACGGGATCCTATACCTGTTACTGCACTCAAAATTCTCCCCTTTTACACAAGGGAAATTCATATTACTCTTATGGAACATATTATTGATGTGGCCAACATTTGCGCAGTACATAATGTTATAGAAGACAACGTTGCGGTCAAACTCCTTGCTACTTCCTTCAAGGAAAAATAACTTTAGTGGTTTTGTGGGTTATACTATAACCACTTGGTATGAGTTGGGGGAGAATCTTTGTAAATATTTTGAAGACAAGAGTGACCACCTGTCACGCTTGGAACAACTCGCTACAATAAAGAGATCTCCCCAAGAATACATGAGTGATTTCAACTTCCGATTCCAAAGGACTTGGAATAGGATTCCGACACTCATAAAGCCTTCTCCAAATAATGCATTCTTGTACTATTTGCAAGCCTTGAATAGTTATATAGTAGTTATGATCCAGTCCATGGGATGGACTACACTACTTGATGCCTAGGAAGTTTCCATAAGAGCATATAATTCCTTGATTAAGCATGGAAATATAGATCCACGACTGCCAATGTTGTTGTCTCTGGATCTTACAAATACTCAGCCTATCATTTTTCCTATTCTATCAGCTTCCAAGTAACCAGTTTGGTCTACCTCCACCCCTTGAAATGATCTATTTGAAGTCAATTCACTTCTACAAACTTTTGGGAATGAACTTGTTGCACTCAAGAGGCAACAATTTCAATATGATCATCCATACCATCCAAAAAATCAGCAGTATCAGGCTAACCATCCTCCTTTCTAAGGGAACAACCAGCCTCAAAATCAAAACACAAGTCAAGCTATGAATGTCAGACCTCTAAACTTTAGGAACCCTCTTCTTGGTAGCTCTTTCAAAGCTTTTGTACTTATCCAAGATAATCTAGTTCAATACTATGAATGGTGTTATCCTTGTTCTCAACCCCATAATCAAAATATTTGCCCCAATGGATTTCTTATCCAGGACCTTATGGTTCAAAGCGTATCTACCCCTCTACAGCCAATAGAAAATTCATCTATGTAGGAAATAGCATATTAACCATAGGCACCTTAAGAAACCACTTTGTTAAATTGGAAAGCAGAATATTTTTGCGGGTTGAATGTAGATTCTTCATCAGTGACAGAAAACACTCATTCTAAAAAGAGAGCAATGGAATCTCAACCTTCAAAATATGATCAAGCATCCACTTCACAATCTCAGCCACAAGCGGTGGTTGATAAATATGTGGGAAAGAAACCGCCAGAATCACATGCTAGCCAAGCTACAAAGAAATAAGGTTCTTTAGGCATCACGGTACCTAACAAGCACTTTCCAAAAGAGGATTCTAATGCCCAAAGAAATTTTAGTAAAGTAGAAGTAATTGCCTTTAGTACTGTAGAAAAAATGAAGAATACCAACCTGAGTGTTACCATGTGGGACACACTCTCAATTCCTTCTCAAAAATTGTTGCAAGAAGCTCTGAAACGTTTTGGTACAACCAACAAATAATTGGGTCGTGGGGCAATAATTCCTACGAATTTGTGTCAACCGGAAGGGAAAAGTATTCCTAAAGTGAACAAACCACCACCATTCTATATTTCTCTGATCATTGGTGACCACCTGGTACATAATTGCATGATCAATTTTTGTGCCAGTAGCTCAGTCATGCCCAAAAAAATTGCATAATATACTAAGCATACACTATACACCGGTTGCAAGAGGATTTGTTTAGCTAGATGGCATAACCATTAAAATTGTTGGATTTATTAAAGGACTTCAACTTACCATCCATGCATGCCCATTTTTTCATTCGCCCAAGACATATTAATCATTGATCTCCCTCCTTTCTTTTTCATCTTCGTATCACGAGATTTCACTGCCAAGATGGGCGGTTATCTATCGGATGAGTGGTCACATATGATTCTTAGGAATCGATACGGAACCAAAGTGACTATAAGGGTAGAACCAATCTACCATGATCATGTAGAACCCTACACTACTAGTTCTAATAATGGGAATCATACCATCGGTGATCCAGAAGAAGAAGATGTTGATCATGAACCGACCACTCTTGTGAAAGAATTCCCCGATACTGTGTTGGATGAAGTACGTGGAGATCATTAGTACAATCCCTATGTTGATGTGTTGGTAGGGGAAAAATATGGTTTAGTACTTTTGAAAGAGATAGGATTAGGTACATACTGCATTCACAAAGAAGGTATGATCATACCACAACTTGTGAAAACATAAAGCAATTCTGAAGGACTATGGAAATTGTTCTTCGATGGCTCGAGGAGTAAGAATGGATCTTGTGTTGGTGTCATGCTAATTTCTCTAGAAGGAGATACGTACTTTTCATCTTTTTGGTTACAATTCAGTTTCCCTAACAATGTTACTGAATACAAGGCCCTTATGCAAGGAATTCAGCTAGCTCAAAAGAAGGGAATAAAATCCCTTACTATTTTTAGAGACATTGAATTATTTGTTCATCAAGTGATAGAACGCACTGCATCCAAAAATGATATTTTAAGATCATATAAGAACCGAGTTTGGGATTTTATTGAATATTTTGAAGCTTTTTGGATCCATGTGGTTCATAGAAATCAAAATCAAGTGTTGATAGGCTTGCTATGATTGGCTCGCAATATGACATACCTGTTGATATCATGAAAGAATGGTGGCAATCTTTTAAAATGGTGGTTCAACTTGTAATCCCTGATAATGTGAGTATCTGGAAAGTTTTCGATAGTGACAAACAAATTGTTCTATTTCTACAAGAGGAGGTAGAGTTTGCTACAAAAGGTCAAGCAAAGTTGTAAGAAGCATACGGTGATAAAATCAAACCATTGAAAAGCAACAAGCTACCAAAAGTCTTAGTTACTCTAGAATCCATCTTCAATTCAGACAATCAAGCCAAAAGAAAAAGCTCTAACATGGTGGTCAAAGAAGAATATTTTGAGGAATTCAAGGTAGAAAATGAAAAGTTTCTAAAGATCGGAAAAGTATGCACTCCCAAAGAAAAAGAATATTTCATCAAAAAATGTCAAGAGTATCATGAGATTTTTGCATGGAGCTACAAAGACTTGCGTGGTTTTTATCCAGGTCTAACACAAAATACCATCGAACTAGATCCTAATGCCAAGCTAATTCATCAGAAACAGAGGCCAATTAATCCCAACATTGAGCCACTAATGAGAAAGGAGCTAACCAAACTCATCAAGGCCTGTATAATTTTTCCTATCTAGCATTCCTCTTGGGTAGCCAATCTGGTCCCTATAAGGAAGAAGAACATAGAAAATTAGCTATGCATGGATTTCAAGGATTTCAATCATGCCTCATTGAAAGATCAATTATCCTCTTCCTATCAATGGAGTAGAATTATTCAAATGGTGGTAGGAGCCCAAATATTTTCTTTGCTCAATGGATATTTTGAGATAAAATAAAATTCTCGTCCAAGAATCAAAGAAATTCGAAACGGCTTTCACTACCAAGTGGGGTACATATATGCTTACGAACAAAAATGCCATTCAGATTTTCCAATGTCTGGGGCTACTTCCCAAAGAGCCATGGACATGGAATTTTATGGGAATAATCAACGATTTCATCTTGTTCTACCTTGATGGCATAACTATATATTCTAAGCATGTAGAAGACCACATCACAGCATCTAAGGAAATTTTTTAGAAGGTGTAGGGAATTTGGGGTTTCACTTAATCCGTAAGAAATGTATTTTTTATAGTGTACGAAGGGAAATTGTTTGGCACATGTTGTTTCAGTGGAAAGGAATATCAATCGATCTATCTAGGATTCATTTGATTATGTCCTTATCTCTCCCAAGTCACAAGAAGGGTGTCCATAGTTTTCAAGGAACTGTAAAATTCATGTAAAGATTCATCCCTCAATTCATGACATTTGATAAACCACCGATAGTCCATGTTGAAGAATAACTATGCCATTCTCAAGTATAAAGGGAAGGAAGAGAGGGTATTGAAAGCCATAGAAAATGGCCATTTTCTCAAGCTCTCGCATGCTGGTAAACCCCATGTTTGATAAAGACTTTTTTCTTTTGTGATTTTATAAGTCAAGAGAGCATTTTAGGTATCCTCACCCAGAAAAATGACAACCTTGATGGGGCAACCAATTTCTTTCTTTAGTCAATCCCTTAAATACTATGAGCTCAAATATTTATTCATTGAAAAACTAAGTCTTTGCGGTTATTCAAGATTTGAAGAAATTCAAGCACATGTTGTCCAACCAACAAAATTTCATGTGATGGTGTCTCATCCAGGTGTCAAGGATTTTTTGTTGAAAAAAGAGATGAGCAAAAAAGCATGCATTGGATGGATCATGAAGGTGATGAAGTAGTGACATACATATCAAAGTTACCAAACTTGTCAGAGGTAAAGATTTGTGTCAACAACTTGTTGCAGACATGGCCTCAAAAGATGATGAGGACATGACACTCCTAAACACTAATGAAGAGTGATGATCAAGATTGACTAGTTATCCAAAATGAAGAGTTTCCTTTTCTCAGGGGTATATCCCAGTGAACATGGATAAAAATCAAAGATGGAACTTTCCATATTCAGTCATATTCCATATGTTCTAGTAGATAATGTTCTCTTTTGAAAGGATTTGAACAGTGTCCTCCTTCGGTGCATGGGACCAGAACCATGTAACTAAGATACTAGAAGAGTTTCATAATGGCCTATCTGAGAGAAAATTAATCTGCATGAATAAACTGCCACCAAGGTCATGAGAGCCAACTAACTATTGGTTGGATTTGTTCAAAGATTCTCATCTCTAGGTAAGGAAATGTAAGTAATGTGCCTTTTTCATTAGAAAGAAGAAGTTGGTAGCTGTTCCACTGCATCTAATTCAAGTGGATAAACCCTTCATGGCCAATGGGGGTTGGACTTCATTAGAATGATTAATCCTCTATCCATTGATAGACGTAAATGGGTCCTTTACTACAAAGGACTATTTTACTCGATGGATAGAGGTGGTAACATTGAAAGAGAGAAATCAGAAGGTCGGTTCTGGATTTATCTGGAAGGTATAATGACAAGGTTTGATGTTCTATTTAAAGTCATTTATGGACAATGTGTTGGCATTTTCATAGTATGAAGTTTACTGAATGGGTTGTTAAAAATGGGTTTATACCTTAAGACTTCATAAAATTAGCTATCCAGTAATTTAAATGGACTTGGATGAATTGTGCTAATTATATCCTTTCCCACAAATTGACAACAAATCGTCAATAAATGTTCATTTTCTCTTCTATCACCGTTAATTAGTTACATTACGGCCATAATTAATTAACCTTCTTCTTATCCAATAAATATGTCAATTAATGACCTTCCATTAATTAATCCCCCTTTCTATCTTGAGACTAATTAATTATTCCTAATTAATTAGGTTTCCTCTTCCATTAAATCAATAAATCATCATTTATTTGATTAAATTCCTCCCATAGTCCCCTAAATCATGCTAATTATTCCTCTAAAAAGCTTCCATAAGCTTGCTCACCTATTAATTAATCACTTGGGTTAATTAATAAATCCCCTCAAACCCCATGAGTCACTAAAGGACAAAATAAACTCTCCTAAGGTTGACTCAACCCCCTTTCAACCATCCTTATCCACAACTGGACTCAACCTAGCTATTATCCCACATGTAAAGGGATGTAGAGATTCTTTTATCCATTGGGCTATATAAGGAGCCCTCCTCCTACCTTTCTATTTACACCTTTACACACCTAAATGAGCATAGAGCCTAGATTATAGCCATTTTATCATCTTAGAGCATTCTTCCATTAGTGGAGCTAAGCATCATCTCATTTGTATTCAATCATCCAAGCTATTTTGTGAATATCAATGGAGTTAATCAAGAAAGGCCTTGTTTCCATGACTTGATGAACCTCCATCCTCAATCTTCTTGGATCAAACAACAACTATCAACCCTTTGATAGCTAAAGTATCTACCTATGTCCATTTCATTGACTTAGCTTTCTAAAGAGTAAGAGCAATAAATGTTTACATGTTAGACTTGAAGTTCATTTTCAAGGTTCTAATGCTTAATGTTGATGTTTATTACTTGTTTAGATCTTATGAATGATGGTGCATAGAATTTTAGTTTAGCATTGTATTGAGAGCTATTAGGTGTTAGTCTTGATTTTACTTTGAATGATAACTAATTCTTGCACACATTTGGCACGCCCGATGGGACAACGGTCCTTAGTCCCTTAGCATTGTAGTTCAATTTTTGTTGTTATTTCAATATTTGGCTAACCCTTGATATGCACATGTGTGAAATAATGTTAAAATTCTTATGATTTTACTAACCTTGCATGTGTTACTCAGTGTTATTTAGAGGTTTAATTTTAATGGGTTATTGTCAATTTTGAGCTAACATGTTAAAATTTGGAGGACTTTTTGAGTATTTTCTTACATCATTGGGTCATATTTTGACATCATCACTAGGTACAATTTTTAGGGGGATGCACATGCACATAAACCCTAGCATAAGCACACAATATGACAATTGGTTTCAACTCGGGTGCATAGCACTATTGGTATCCCATTGTCTGTCGACTGTGCATGGGCACTCATTCCCTAGCACATTCTGCCAATCCACATTGTAGTCATTGTACCACTCGATTCTTCTGCATCATGATTAACCTAGTTTTTTTGTCAGGACTAGCGCAGACACCCTAAAGGTAGTGCATACATCCTTGATGATAGCACACACGCTCTGTGTCTGGTATTAGTGTGCATGCACCCATTTCAACTAGCGTGGGAAAAATGATCCGACTGTCAGTGCACATGCACTGTCATATGCTTATTTTACCTATCTATTTCCACTTCCCATGTGCAAGACATCTATCTGCTAGCGTAGATGCACTGAGGCATGCGCAATGACATCTACTCAGGGTAGGAACTTGCATACAATCTGTTAGCCCACTAAGTTTACATAGAGACATGCATGAGACCATAACCCACATGCACACACACCATAACCTCACGTGCAGGTACCTCAGTCCAGATTTGACATATCAATTCCATAACAATTACAAAGACTTGTGTCATTAAAAATACTAACATCATTGCCAGGTTTAATCTGATTAATTTTTGTTTTTGCAAGGTATGATTTACATGAGGAAAATTTGTTAAATTGTATTAAACTTGGATAAAACTTGCATGCTTAATCATAAGAGTAAGGTCACGTATGCTCTTCCCTCAGCATCTTTTTGGGGCAATCTTGGGAATCAGAAATGATTTTTATCTCTTTCATTTACTTTGAAAAATGTTGGGTAGAATGTCCAAATTGGTTAAGATGAATGAGCTATTTTGCGTTTGAATTAAGTATTTTCCATTTTTTGATTTCTTAATTGGATTTTTGTGTCACGTATGCTCTTCTCTTGCTTCTTAGGATGAGGAGCTTGAGAATCAAGAAACAATGTTTGTTCCTCTTTATGCTTATGGAAAATTACTAATCCGTTAAGTGTAAACCAAAATGCTTTTCAAATAAAGGAGGAGTCAAGACAAACAAAACTACTAATACAATTTTCATATACAGGTTTCCAAAAGGTGTTCAAACAAACCACATTAAATTAAAAAAGATAAAAAACACACCACAAACATCACACATATATTTGTAGGTTTCAGAAAAAGGGTATGACCCTATCCACTTCAACTAGAACATAACCCTTTTGGCATAATTCCTTAAGCTACAACAATAAGGGTGGTTCTAGGAACCCTAAAGTAATCCATGCAAGAGGGAACCTTGTGGACAAAACAGGAAGTGCTTCGCACAAACCTACTTGACTAGTTTTACCATTTGTGAGATTTAGCGTCAAAGTTATATGTATCGCGACCCTAGTGAGAGTACATGATGGACACATTTATTTCCCACTGTACTTAAAGGGCGTAAAGTAAAGCTGAGATGCTCTAAGAACTAGTTAGTGTGACGTTTCTTGGCAAATCGAGCTCGCTCTTAGATAACTTTTGACACCTAGTTGAGTGAACCACCTAGGAAGGCCATTCAGTCTTTGGAGCCAACTTGACCAAATTGTTGTTGTAAAGATCCATCATTCATCACGAAAGTGTGTGAAGCGTTACTTTTTCTTAGTTTTTCACTCACCCTAAGGCGAGGTGAAACTCTGTCAAAGTGAGGCCAACATTTTTTGTCCTCACTTGTACTACTTCCTTCACTTTCTTTTGACACTTTGTTGATCAAAAGAGGAGTGACCACACGTGTGTTGCCAACTAGATGGTGTCACCAATTTTATGTCCATTTACGCTCATCCATGTTTTGCCGCTGGGTTATTAAATGTCTAAAGTGTGTGGGCACGTACTCATATCATTGGTAACTATTTGATCTTGATACCCAAGTCAAGATCGTCATCATAGTTAGGCTTGATTCATCACTTGATTCTCCTTTGAGGTGTTATATTTACTTGTATCGTATCGCCATAATTTTGATACTTACGTCTTGTTTCTTGCAAACTCGACCTAAGTGTCTAGATTGTAATGTTAGGCTACAAGCATCATAAAAATTCCTTGGTATACTCTAGCCTTAGTTTTCCTTCAAACATTACCTTGATTTTGAAAAGTGTTGTTGTTACCTTTGTGTGCATCGTAATAATATTATTTTGATACTAATACCTTACTTTTCCATAAATTTTGGTTAACGTATCTTAGTGGTATTGTTGTGTCATTCATGTTTGTAACTTCTACTTTTTGAGATTTAGGTCTTGATTGGATCTAAACTCACTTTTAGTATACCTTTTTTGGAAATCATATCAACCTTTTGTTATTACTTACGTCTTGTTCATTTTTGAACTTGGCATAAGTGGTGACATTTTTTTGGTCATCTTACGCGTCAAACTATTGATTGATCGAACACTTAGGAATTAATCCATTTGATTGATTGGTTTACAAACAAATTTATGTGATTGTGTCTCATTCGTCATATTGACTTATCCATTTAGGACAATCACTTTGATCCATTGATTCTTTATCATTCATTATTCTTTGGTCATTAATTTGGCTTTGTGTTTTGAACTTGAGTGATTGTTCCTTGTGTTTATCCATCTTATAAAATCATTTCTAGGACAATCCTTTGGGTCTTTGATCCTCTTGATCTTCTTGTTTTTTTCCTAAGTTCATGCTCATTTTTGAACATATCTTTCAAACCTTGGAAAAAACATTTCCTATCAAGCAAATTTTGCATCAATCAAACATTGGAAATATTTCCTTTGTATCCTTTATGTTGCTAAAAATTTGATCAATCCTTTGACATTTACACCTCCAAACTTGTTGTCCAAACCTTGTTGGATTATCAATCTTGAGTCATCATGATGTATGTTTTCCTTAGCTTCCCTTTTGTAAAATCACACAAGCATCCCCATGTTTACAAATGTCTAGTTGGTTGTCATTATGTTTCCCAAATCAACATGAAACCTTCTTCACTTTGAAGAATTTTGATCATACAATCTAGGTCTAGGCCTTTGAACCCAACACATGCCAAAATGATTGATTATCACAAGGTCCCTTATACATACAAAAATAAGGAATCAAAGTTTTTAGCGTTCACATCAAAATATGCCCATCATGACCAAACCTTGTTTGGTTCTTCGCACTAGAGAACCCATTCTGGGTAACCCATTCCCCACCTTCATCTCATATTCAGTGGTATGGTTTGGACACTTCTGATCCAAATTATTATTCAAGTTCCCCCCACTCTTCTTCTGATTCTAATCCAAACATTTCCTCTTCTTTTGAGGATTCCAATCCAAATATTTCCTCTAATTCTTCTTGATGATTCAGATCCAAACTACTATTTAGATTCATCTAATTCGACTCCTAAGTCACGGTCCTCCCCTTCTTCACAGGACCTCCTTCATCATTCACTTCTAAACAATATTCTTGAGCCTCCCCTTTCTTTGTGTCTCCAAAAATTATCTTCACCATCCTTTATTCATCTTCACAGGACCCTTATCATAATTTGACTCCTAAGTCACGGTCCTCCCTTCTTCACAAGACCTTCTTTATAAAATATCTAATACCGAATCTTCAATCATGGTCCTCCCCTTCTTTACACAGGACCTCTTTTATCAATCACCTCAATCAACGTCTTCTTCCTTTGAAGATACACGCAACTCAAATTCCTTCTAGTCAATCATATAATTCTACTCCTACATTCTTCGTACCCTTGTTATTATATCCAATGTGATTCTTGAATCATTTCCCCTTCTTCACAGATTCTTCATCAATCACCCCCAAAATCTTCCTTCTTTTGAATATTCACGATGTCCTTCTATTCAAAGTCTATGAATCACATACAATACTTTGGACTTAATCCTACTAGTTTACAAATGACTACCATCATATAGGTAGGTCCACACCACATTCTACTCATAAGACATCTAGCTCCACTTTATTTCCCCCAGTCATCTTCTTCTATCAATCATCATCAAACATCTTCTAAGTCTTCCACACCAGTTGGCCTTTTTCATTCCAATCAAACCCCCTCGTGGTCGATCAAAACCCATACCGATTGATTTCTTTCATAACGAAGGAGTGATCATGGCCTTTATAGGGGCACACAAAGATATCCCTCTAACAAGTTATGAGAAAGGATTCTCTTTAGACTTTGATGTGTCGTATTGTGAGGAAAAGGTTGATTCCTTTTATCAAGAAATGGAGGAAGAGCCTAAGATCATGCAAATTGATCCTCCTCTTATTCTTCCATCTCCACATTCTTCATTAGGTGATGAAACTCCTGGGTCTTGCATTGATCCATGGCCTATCTTCTCATCACCCAATCAATCTTTTTCTATCACAATTCCTCAATCACAATCTCTTATGGGGTAAATGCCAAGTAACCCTTCATCTTCATCTAGGTGTGGGTCACCTTCTAGTAGCCCTCCCTCTACTATTTGTGGGACATTTTCTAGTAGTTCCACTATCTTCTATTCTTGGGGCATGTCCAACTAGCCCCTTGTCTTCTATGTATGGGTCACCCTCAGGTAGTCCATCATCTTCTATTATTGGGCCACATCCTAGTAGCCCATCATCTTACATCTATGGGTCACATCCTAGTAGCCCTTCTTCTTCTATATTCTGTTGGGCCACATCCTAGTAGCCCTTCATATCTTTTTCATGGCTCACCTTCTGGTAGCCCATCTTCTTCAATTCTCAAACCATGTCCTTTTCATCCATCACATTATTCTTCTATCAATAATTGTGGAAATGCCCACCATCATTCCTCCCATCAATTCTAAATGTCCACAATTCTTCTCCCACTTCTCTGGATCAGACAACTCATGCATTAGCTTATAATAAACCCTAGACAAGTTCTTTATCAAGCTAAGATCAAAACACCAAAGAGCTCCAAATCTCCCAAAAACTCAAATGATTATAAAATTCAAAATCAAATGTGATTCCAGAATGCACACCAACGTACCCATCAAGTATGGTGAAAAGTAAAGAAACCTATGGATAGGGAACTCAAGCTCCCACATACAAAACCATGTTTCAAAACAAATCACAATCATTTGTTGAGTGTGAACTCACCACAATCATTGAGATCGGGGATAATATTACACTTGATAAGAAAACACGCTTTATATCTCTTATCAAAGAAATCACGAACATCATTGTTGGATCCTATCATGCATAAAGTGACATGTTTCATTCTGATAACCATAAAAAAATCAAAAAATTATCATAAAACAGTTCAAAAATACAAAAAAAAAAATGAGAAAACATTAAAACATTATTAAAAACAAAATCAAAGGTACAAAGATCAAACATTGCAATCAGGTATTGCGTACACATGGATGTTCTTTCTTCCCTTTCTTTCATATTCCTCTGCAAGTCATCCACCATTTTCATCCCTTTGATGTTATTGTGGTTAGCCTATTCACACACATTTTTTGACATTTATCTCTATGGTATCCATTTGACCCTGGTCTTTCATCACCTTGGTAAATTAAAGAATGACTGACCTCTTAGAGATCCTATCACAATTCTCATCTAATAAACTTGTTGTGAAGAAATTTTGGACGTATTTGTTGACACTAGCCAATGTCTTCATCACAATCACTTCCACATCCTTCCATCAAGCCATCAATGATTCTTAACCCCTTGTCAAACAAGAGAGTTGAAATAAGTTTTCAGTAAACAAAACAAGAATCAAAATCAATCAATCAATGAAGCAAAATCTACAAAGCAAAATAAAATTGATATATAACTCTCTCTTAGGGGTATTTCCAATAATCTCTACCAGGGATATGGATGCCTGACTAGTAGTAGAGAAATGTTGTGATTAGAATCAAATGCATCTCTGTCGGGGCTATGGACATCTGGCTGGCAGCGGAGCAATGTATGACTCTCCTTCCACAATCCATTCACAAATCACCTTTCAAACTAAATCATTCCTACACATTGGTTAGTGTCTTCACTTGTTGTCTATCAAATCTTTCTTTCAAGAGGTAATTCATTTCCACATGCACACACAGGATCTCGATGAGTAAACAAGATTAGTATGTTACCAAGTGTTACTTTTTGGACCTTGTTCAAAATCTTTTTTAGCGCATGTCTTGTCTCATGATTTTTTGCCTTGGGATAATCACTTTTTCATTAACCACCTTCTAAATATTTTCATAGCATCTTCTGTTCTTCATAAATCATTCAGAACATCCATGTGTATAGGATGGCTTTTGCCATGTTTGCATACACTTTTGTCCCCTTTTAATAAGACAATTTTCTACTTCCTTTCTATCATGTGTTTCTTGGCCAGCTTATGTTGGGGGCATCCTTTCTCCCTCATGATTGAACCTATTTTATATTGGCCTTGATCCCCCTTACTACGTGTGAAGAGCTTTATCTTTGAATACTCCCACCTAATTGTTGGGGCATGTCACATCTTCACTTTCTCATATGCATGGCATTTTTCCCTTGTACATCCCATCTATCACTGGGGGCATCCACGCTTCTTTGTCTTCCTGTACATAGATTCAGACAAAATTTAGAAAATCAAAAAAACATTCAAATATGTTTCAAAAAAATAAAAAACAATTAAAAATCATCCTACAAAACTCTGCTCTTTGGTTCTCGCTTGTTCTTGTGTGTGACTCATGGATCATCTTGATCTACCTCCATCAACAAAGTTGGTTTGCTTACTATGTTTATACTCTGGGGCACAATGAGTTGCTTGGTATTGTTTCATAGTGCATGATTTCTTTTCATAGGACCCAAGTGTCCTCCATTATTCCCCTTGCATGTATCCTTGCTTGGGGCACCATCTTTTAGCCCTTGTCGTTAATTCACACAGGTTAGAATCGAAGCTTGATAACAAAAACATTGCATTATGTTTCTTTGTTAGGTTAGCTTGTTTACTTTCTTGTATTGCATTGCATTATGTATGTTGCAGGGAGTTAGGCATCTTTTACTTTCTCGTATTGCATTGCATTTTGTATGTTGCATGGAGTTGGTGTTTTCAGCAATGGGAAATTTTGTATTATGGATTTTCATGTCATTCTACACTTTTTTTCATATGTTTATATCTTTAATAAGGACCGATGATGTAGATCTTTGGCAATATGATGACAATACAGTTGTTTTTAATACACTTCATGAAAGTTCATTCTTTTCTCTCCATCTTCATTTTCTTCTATATCATTCTCCTATCAACATTTTATTCTAATTCATTTGGGGCATCCTACCCCTGCTATATATTCTTCTATCCATTTTATGTTCTTTCCATTTCACTCTTTTTCAATATCTTTGATCGCCTTCTTTCATCACCCCATCAACACTCGAGGGGGCATCTCTCACTTCGACTAATTTTTCTTCTACCCCTTCAAAATTTTACCTATCTACTATCTTTGAAGTGGCGTCACTTACACCACCCCAAAGAGGGGAAAATGTAGACACCTATAATTTAGCTTCAGTAATTTAAATACTTAAATTTTTCTAATTAAATCCTTTCCCACAAATTGACAACATATCGTCAATAAATGTCCATTTTCTCTTCTATCGTCATTAATTAACTACATTATGCTTAATTAATTAACCCTTCTATCTAGAAAAGATGCCAATTAATGACCTTCCATTAATTAATCCCCCTTTATATCTAGATTAATTAATTATTCTTAATTAATTAAGTTCCTTCTTCCATTAAATCAATAAATCATCATTTATTTGATTAAATTCCTCCCATAGTCTAAATCATGCTAATTATTCCTCTAAAAAGCTTCTATAAGCTTGCTCACCTATTAATTAATCACTTGGGTTAATTAATAAACCCCCTCAAACCACATGAGTCACTAAAGGACAAAAAAAACTCTCCTAAGGTTGACTTAACCCCCTTTCAACCATCCTTATCCACAACTAACTCAACCTACTATTATCCCACATGTAAAGGGATGTAGAGATTCTTTTATCCATTGGGATATATAAGGAGCCCTCCTCCTACCTTTCTATTTACACCTTTACACACCTAAATGAGCATAGATCCTAAGCTATAGCCATTTTATCATCTTAGAGCAATTCTCCATTGGAGTGGAGCTAAGCATCATCCATTTGCATTCAATCATCCAAGCTATTTTGTGAAGATCAATGGAGTTAATCAAGAAAGGCCTTGTTGCCATGACTTGATGAACCTCCATCCTCAATCCTCTTGGATCAAGCAAACAACTATCAACCCTTTGATAGCTAAAGGATCTACCTAGGTCCATTTCATTGATTTAGCTTTCTAAAGAGTAGAGCAATAAATGTTAGCATGTTAGTCTTGAAGGTTTATTTTCAAGGTTCTAATGCATAGTGTTGATGTTTATTACTTGTTTATCTCTTAGCATGATGGTGCATAGATTTTAGTTTAGCATTTTATTGATACTATTAGGTGTTAGTCTTTATTTTAATTACATTACTAACTAATTCTTACACACAGGGCTTATCTCAAAACTTCATCCAACTATTACCCATAGGGGAATGGATTAGCCTATTCCAGTAACAAGAATCTCACACGGATCATCAAGCGTACAATAGAAACCAATAGAAGAACTTGGCACACTCAACTCAAAATTGCCCTGTGGGTAGATCAGATCACACGAAAAAGAGCTATCGGTAATTCACCTTTCATGCTGGTATATGGAAAATAAGCAAAACTTCCACTATCCTTGGAATTACCTTCTTTAGCGTTATCTCAGCAGCTTGAGGTTATGGAGAGTGACCCTATGATAGTTAGGTTCACTGAACTAATGGAGTTAGAAGAACTACGGAACAAGGCCATGAAAACTCTAGAGAAACATCAGGCTCAAGTTAAGAAGACTTTTGACAAGAAGGCATTCAATAGGAATTTTCAAGAGGGAGATTTCATACTCAAATGGGATACCGACGGGGCCAAACTAGGCATGCACTCTAATTTTGATGCTCTCTGGAGTGGGTCATACATCATCATGAGTTGCAAAGATCTGAATTCATTTCATCTATCCAAACTCAATGGAGAAGAGTTGTCCATTCATGTTAATGGGATACATCTCAAAGCTTGCTTTTGAGATCATTCCACCCCTTATACAGTTTAGTTAGATGTTTTCCTCTAAGTCATTTTGAACATTGTTGTGTGTTGATGTTTTTTTTGCTTTCCTTGCTGTTGTATTTTGTGTTGTTCTACACATTGTATCATCATTGGACGTTTTCAAGGAGGATAAGGTTCAAGGTTTCAAAGAGAGTTTAGAATATTTCCAAATCCTCAAATATTTCATCCCAAATTCTACATCACACTGTAAGTGTCAAGCATTT
Organism: Taxus chinensis; assembly: GCA_019776745.2. Taxonomy (NCBI): domain Eukaryota; kingdom Viridiplantae; phylum Streptophyta; class Pinopsida; order Cupressales; family Taxaceae; genus Taxus; species Taxus chinensis. The sequence continues at coordinate 684,297,693 of CM034147.1, read as the reverse complement.
GTTGGTGTCAATATATTTTCCCTACCTATCATTACTGGAGAGTTTAAGATCATGTATCATAGAAGATTGGATCATCTTCGGGATTCCAATATTAACTCCATGCCCAACGGATGACTTAAGGCTACTGGAATCATGCTTAGTAGAAAATCATCCCCAAGAGGTCGCCAAAAATGTTATCCAATTTTGCACACATGGAAAAATTGGACAACGGGGTCCTATTGAACTCTAGGTATTCACCAAAGGACTTAGGGGCCTACATGAAATTTTTTGTGTTTTGAGAACATTTACGATGTTCTAGGAGGATTCAGGAACATCTTGAACTTATTTTCCTTTCCTAGGTTTTCAAAGCTCAGGGTTTACTCAGAGCAAGGAAACTGATATTTGATAAGATCGCTCTCAAATGATTCATGCAAAATGATCAAAATCCATAAATCAGGTTAAAAGGGTCTTGTTGTATATACATTAACCTCTAGTTTCAAGAAAGATCCTAATAAATTCACTTATCAGATAAAAATAACATTCTGAGAATATCCACATTAGGGGGTTGAGTTAAGGGATAACTCACCGAGTAGCTCGGCAAGCCGAGATCAACGTAAAAATACACTTCATAAGTTAGAAGGCCCCCATGAAGGAATTCTTGCATTAAGAAACCAAACCATGAGATTATGCATGGTAAATAAGTGTATCCCAATTATTTGTGGAATGGCTTAGTAGTGGAGCCCGAGATTACAAATTCAAGATGGAAATGACTCAAAAAAAATTTATAAAGGATCGAGATCTTAAGAGCTAGATAAAGAATGAATCACGAGATTGAACTAAAGATAGCTTGGGGTTTCACAAATGTAAATAAAGAACTTGGTATGTTTCTCCTAGTGGAACCCGAGTTCACGGGTAAACAGATAGATTTAAACTTAGCTCAATGTTAGGGCTCAGGAACCAAGTTTGCCACAAAATAATTGAGTTCAAAAAAGGGGATCGAGTTGATTAGAGGAGCTCACCAGATGGAAGGAGCTCAGGAAGGTTTGTGTAGGAGGAATTCCAAATTATGGCCAAGTGGGAATAATAAGATTGGTGAGATGAGGTAAGAGTTCTGTGTGGGGAATAATGAAGGTTAGAGGCCAAAGTGAGGTTTCAGTGATGGCAGGCCAACACAAGGTTTCAACATAGGGGGGTTTTGAGACTTGTTTTGCCAAGAACGTGGAAATTTAAGAGATAATTGTCATACGGGGATGTCGAAATGACTACCCAACACAATAGTTCCATAATGGGAGGATTCCAAGTTAGTTGTCGATTCTCCAAGAGAGTCGTCAAGGGAGTTAAAATCATGTTTGAGGGATTGAGCAGTTACGAATGAGACAACGAGTCATTTTCCAGAGTTGTGCGGAAGGTTTTTGATGATACTGAGCAACACAGTGATGGATGATGATAATGTCACATTAGATTGATGGACTTGGCATCGACGAGCTGAATGGAATGTTACACAAGCATCCTGACATCACAAGAGAAGCTCATACTCAAAGTTAAGATGAGTGAGCTTTCAAATGGTGTGGTCATGACAAAATTATGGGTATGGGCTCACAAGATTGGAATCAGGATATAAGGTCATGGAGCTTAGTCATGAAGGTATGCATGTGGAAGTCGACTCAGCCATTGAGATGAGCTCAAAGAACTTGACGGCTTGAATCCATGAGCAAGTAGATCAACATGAGGAGCATGTTGGATGGTCATAATGAACAAGTGAACGACAAGATCTTGATCATTCTACATAAATAGAGATGTTTTGAATTGGCTCAGCATTGAGTTCATGGGAAATGGTTAAAATGTGAGATCGCTTGATGTGTCGGGGAGGAGAGAACTCAGAAAATTAGCTCAGTCTATCCTCGAAAGTAATGAGTCCAATGATTGACGAGTTACTCGGTGGTGAGCATTCAAAATAGAGCCTACGGAGGTGAACCGTCTAATCATGAATTAAATCCAAGCTCATGAATGAAGCTTAGGATACCTATTTAGGAGTGCAAACTCAGCGATTCGTGAAGGAACTTGAGATCAAGGCTAGGTTGCGGTGAGAGACATAGGTTTGGAAAAGAGTAGGTTAACTAAGTCGTTCATATGAGGGACATGAGTTGCTCATAAAGTGACTTTGTGGCTTGAATAAGATGTCAATCTTGGTGGATGGACGTGAAGCTAGAAGTTTGGTAGAATCAAGAAGAGGGAGCTCATTTGAAATAACTATGCAGGACGAGCTCGCGAAGGAATTGACATCGAGTTCAAGGATGGCGTGATGTAGGGGAAGTGACGGGCTCAAGATCCTCACCGAAGAGGTTATACATAGGGTGAAGATGGAAAAATATATGGACCACCAAGTTGGAATGAAGGAATTGACACGAGATAATATTCAATGGTGCATGGAGAATAGCTTGGAGCAAGCTCGAGGCATATACTGGTTTGGTCCTTGGGTCAGGCTCATATCAAGGATGATGATTCAGAACTTGTGGATGTAGAACTGTAAGGTGATTTAACCAAGGCTCACCCGAACATGGAGGATCTTGTCATGTATTGTGATGTGCTCACAGAACTTGAAGGTAGGAATAGAGAGCTAAGGAGAATATCTCATGGAACAGGTTCATGGAAATAGTTGAAGATAGCTTGTGGAGAGGCAAAGATGACATGGAGCATGAAGAACTTGACTCGAGTGAGTTAGAGCAGAGTAGGGTCAGTGAAGCATGGGATGAGCCCACCACGTCCAAACAAAATTGGAACCCATGGACCAACTTGGCGTGTTTTCCTTTCTCTCAAGGGATCCCCCTTCAATGCAAACCAACCTAAGGGGGGGTCCCACTATTAATTATTAAGTTAATATTTTTATTAAAAAATTAATGCTTTTGTCATTAAAATATTTTAATAATGATTTTTATTATTATTATTCAAATATTTTATTTAAATATTCCTTTAATTAAATATGAGGATTAAGTCAACTGGTCATTAATGGCACATGGTGGAAGGTTAAGTGGTTCAACTAACTTTGTAATAAATTTTAGCATCATGTACTTTCATTTTAGGAAGGAATTTATGACTTCTTCTCTTCTCTTTCATAGAATTATTCTATAAATGTAAGTTAGAAGCTCATTCCAAGGGTTTGGACAAGTTAGACGTCTTAGACATGTGCATATTTTTCAAGAATGCTCTCTCTTATACAAGTTAGATTTGTGGATTGGGGAACTTTCAAGCCTCCTTTCCAATACTGTAATGGAAATCATTTCCTCTTCTAAATGTAATGATGCGTTGTGCATGTTTTTAAAGAAATAAAATGTGTGTTTTATGACTACTCTTAGTCCTTTCATCATTCTATACTTCTTTGTGCCTTTCTCATGCTTGCAAATACATTGTGTAAGTTCAAAGTTCACATTGCAAGTCCTTAGAATTTTGTGCATGTTCAAGTGGTGGAGTATTTCTTATAGTTGAGTTGTGGTATGTGTTCACCCTTCTTAATTTCATCCTTCTTCACTGGAAGATTGATATATTGTTTGTCTGGTCAATTTTTAACATATGGAATGCAAGCTCTTTAGTTTTTGGTATTATGTTTACCCTTTCCAAGTTGCAGTAGGTGAAGTTATCTTTTGGTGCACAAAACCCTCTTCAAATTAACCCTTCCTAAGTCTAGCAACACCCTTTATTTGGTGTATCACCATCCCTAGTATAGTTTCATTTCTTGCAAATCTCATTCCCTAAATCCCATGAAAATGTTAGCATAGATCTAGATAATCATTTTATTGCACTAGGAGTAGTATAGCACTTAGTTTAGGAAGAGGAAGTTGACCTTCTCTGGAAGTTCACCTCGATCCCAAGTCCCACAGCTTGAGAGATGATCCCATGTTACATAATCTAACTAAAGGTCATGTTCACATTCTAGCCATTCAATGGGTGTAGTGATTTGGTGATAACAGTTATGTTACTAGTAGTTGTGTGTCAAAGTAGGCATGTAGCTTTATCCATGGAATTTTCTTTGTTGGACTGGGTACGGGATTTACACCACAAGTGGAAACTCATCCACATTATCAATTGAAATATTAAATATTGTGTGTACAATGTGAAATAAATGGAAAGAGTGCTCAAATTCCAAGGTTATTTTGTTTACATCCTCAACCAGAGAAAAGGATTACCACCAAAACAGTACTAGGGGTGACTTCCATAGACCCCCTTCCTTTTGATTAACTAAAAATGTGGAATATGTACTAGTTAATCTAATCTAGAAAGACATGTAAATGCAATAAAGAAGTATGTAAATGAACCAAGAAACTAAACTAATGGAAATAGAAACCATAATGTGTAAGAGAGAAGAGGAAAGAGTTTAGTTGAATAGAGAAGCTCGATATGTTGTGTCATAGAGGTTACTGGAGAAACAGGAAGTGGAAACGACTATGCAGAAGCCCCAAAAATGATGGATCTAGGTTGATTCTATAGACTGGAGCGCCTAGAGAAGACTAGGGCACCTATGGGTGTCCTGGTCTGCATAATGGGCACCCTGGTTTGTGAAAAAGCTCAAGAACTTAGTTTCACAAGTTCGGTATATGGTCTGAAACCCTCGATGTTTGTCGTATTAGATCCATTTTACTATGCCAAGTGACACTGATAATCCAAGATGAAGTAAAGACCTGTAAGAGATCACAAGAAGTATCAAAACCCTAAAAAAAATTACAAATGAATAGGTCAGACTGACCTCAGCTACCACAATGGTGGTCTTACTAACTGAGTGTTGCACTACGTTCTAGACCCAAATGTAGTTCTAGTGTGTGTGTGTGTGTGTGTGTGTGTGTGTGTGAACCATGTTCCCTAAGTGTTCTTGTGTCAGTCACACTTTGTGAAGTAGTGAGAAATAACTAGATGTAAAAATGTAGTGGAATGGTGGATGGAATAGAATAGAATCCTCCTACTATGTTTTTGTGATGTAGATATCCTAGCCTTGTCCCTTGTGATGGAGCTAAGTGAATGAAAATGATCTCTAAATTCCTTTGATAGATACAACCCTGGGTGGATGATAGTAGTGACTAGTGTTTGGTCCCTCATTATGGTCTCAAAACTTTATATTTATAGGGTTCTCTTGATCTAATTTCGTAATTAACCCCGAAATGGTCGACCACTAAAAAGATAAAGAACTCAAATGGATAGAAAGATCCCAAAAAGTGGTAGGAAAGTTTAAAAAGAAATAGGGATCCCCTGGTGGGACCAGGGCGCCCATGGGTGCCCCTGTACTAGTCTGGGCGCCCTAGTCAAAGATAAAATGATAGAAGATGATTAAAACTGATTGGGCATGTGTGCGGTGGAGGTCGGGAATGAAGATAGAAATCAAATAAAAATGGCCAAGAGACGGGGGTTAATTAGTACTTTCTTCACTCAAAGACCCTCTAAATAGTAGTATGAGACCAGGACTAAATATTACCCAAAGTGTGTGATTTAGTGACTACACCTTTCCAACCTCATCCATGTACTCCATTTTTCATTTTATGTTTGTGATTTTACGATTTCAGAGGTTTGATGTGTGTGAAGTGTGGTTGTTCTTGAGTTTTGACTGATTATTTTTACTTGTTTAAGTCGATTAAATTTGTTCTCTGCGGGCCAAAATTTTGAGACTAGATATTGAATTTTCTCATTATTTTATAAATACAGATTATGCCTTGAGTCATTTTTCTTTAATATGCTCATTTAGGGGAAAATTATTGCTTTTATGCATTTCCAATATTTATGCAGAGTAAATATCAATAATTTTTTTATAATGATTTTTTTATGATCTACTCAAGGTTAATGTTTTTCATAGGATGATTTAATTTTGTAGTCTATAGTTTTGATGATTTTTCTTGTTTCGGGTTAGGAAGACATTTTATTCTAGAGTCATTTATTTTAATCAAGAGTTCAGTTAAATGTTTGATGGTGATTCCTTTTTATTGGTGTATTTACATATGCTCTTTGTCTTGTGCAAGGTTTAGTTTAGTAATTTGGAGTGTCAAAATTTATTACATATACCAATTTTTACTATGCCCTATCAAATTTTGGATGATTTGTTTATTTGGGATCTACATGATCTAGGTATTGATTTTAGTCAAACGGTTAATTGTTTATGTTTTTTTGTTTATTTAAGGGTATAAAACTAAAATTGGCAAGGGTTTATTGTTGATTTAACAGGGCACGTAAATTTTGAGATGTTGTTTTCTTGTTCTTTTATTGTCAACCTTTATAACAGTTGAATGTCGGATTTATTTCCCCCTATTTGGTAGTTATGGTTGTTTTTTATGCATTTGTATTGTCCATCTTCATTAATATTCCAGCATTTAGTTAGAATATAACTCTCTACCAATACTTTATTAAAAATATATTTAATATAATGTAGAGCTTGAAATATTAAAAAAAATGTGTAACAATCTTACTTGTTACTAATAATATTATCCCATTTGATGTGTACATGTTGATATAGATTTTATTTCAAGTGAATGAGTATTATGGTGATCTAAATCTTAGTATAACATTATTTACTCATCTTCAAAAGCCAATTTTTTAATGTTTTTCTAATGAAAGAATAATTTAGCTTTTGGTTGCTTGACTTGTACGTTGTTCTTCACTAAGGTATTATTTTTGTATCATTTGAAAAATTATGGTTATTTATATTCTAGGGTTTAAAACTAAAAGCGCAAAGGATTCATTCAATGAGTAATATCAATTTTTTTAACTTGTTTGTATGGATACATTTACCAACGGAATTATTTTTTATATGACTATAACCCAGATTTAGTTTCTTCTATTTCAGGTTCAATTATTATTTTCAATTATTTTATTTATTGGACTTTTGTTTAACGATTTTTCAATGTGAAAATACTAAGTATGATAATGGGGTTTCAATGTGAAATACTAAGTATGTGTTTTCTTGACTATCAATTCTTTGTTGATATGGTTGTTAGTTTTATTGTTCTTTGCATGCTCCATCCTATAACCATAGAATGTGTGTTTAAATATAAATACACACACACTGTTCTAGTAATGAACACCTAAAATGAGGTACAAAAATATTGTAATGGTTTGAACCCGATATTTATATTATGAATAAATATTGCTACGGATCTGAGTGTACTAACTATTTTATCTATTTAGCCCTATTTTATAATACTCCTTGTTTTTAATTCAAGCAATTGGATTTGTAACAAACATTCTAAGATTTTTCTTTGTATATTTTTATGCCAAATATTTTGTATAAAAAAATGCTCTACCTTTCCTTTAGTTCAGGGAACTTGTTTTCTAGAAAACATTAGAATGATTTCTATTTGTAATATGTTGTTGAGTTGTTTGAGTCATCCGATATGTGTGTAACATGGATAAGCTTGTTTGAATAATATGTTATGTATACTATTGTGGGATAAGTTTTTATCTATTTTATATAAATTGGTCATTTTCTATCAGGCTGAGTAAAAGCATTAGGAGATGATTGATGAAGCAAGTTGTATAAACCAGATTTACAAGATAAGTATATTAGATTTTCTCCTTAATCTTACGGAGTGAGTGTAATTGTTTGGTATACCCTTTTGCTGATATTTTTAATTTCTTCCAATATAAAATTTGAATTTGATTCACAAGGCTCACCTTTATAATAGTTTTATTCAAATTTTGTAGAAACATATGTCAGTAATTTTGGTTTTTCTTGATTATTTTGTTTTCTCCATGTTGCAGCCTTCAATTCCTTTGGCACCTATGAGGCTTTATTGATGAGACTGTTTATGGAATTATAGAAATTCCTTTCATTGTTTAACTGTTATACATCTAAACCATTCTAGCAATTAATGATTACAACACACAATATTTTAAAAAGAATTTATTTATTGGTAAGAGTGAAAAAAAAATCTACTTAATAAAGAACATGGAATGAATTATTCTTATTACAAATGTTGGTATCTCTCTACTTTTAATTAGAACTTCAAACAAAATTTATGTCATTACTTTTTTGGTCTCTACTATTGAAGGACTGTTAATTGGCTATTTAAATATAGTCAAGGTCCAAATCAATTTCTTATTTTATTTTAGAAAATGTTTTTTCTCTTATTTCATTTTAAACCCTATTATTTTGGGTTATTGAAATACTATCACTGTCCAAATCTATATCCCTTATTTTATTTTAAACCTTGTTATTTTGGGCTATTTAAATATTGTCAGTGTCCAAATCTAACTATTATTTTATTTGAGGAAATACTATTGATATATGAAACTCTCCTTTTACTCTAAATCCAATTATTTTCTCTTCTATTAGTTTCGGCTACTAAATTTGTACCAAATATTTCATGTTTCTTCTAACCGGCTAAAAAATTATAGCCTTTGTTGATGATGTTATCTACATGATATGTTGTAGATATGTGATATGCATGATATATTGATGATGTTAGTGTAGATCCAGTAAACTTAAATGCATCTATTTATTGTATCAGATTTCTAGTTCACATTGTTGATCTATAAAATTCTACTTTGGAAACTTACAAAATCACACAATTGTTTTCCTACTTCTAATTTACTCTAAAATGATAGTTTTGAATGTTAGTGAATGAAATTTAGCACTATATAATTAATAGCAGCAATAAAATGAAAATATAAAACACTTAACACAATAATTTTATCATGGACAACCCCCAAAATGAGGGAAAACCCAGTCAATAAGGGAACTTACTCTTTCTTTCCAGTATTATATTGGCCAAAATAAGAATATATAGATTATAAGAAGTTGAAAGAAGACAACAACGCTACTTCCACCATCTCTACTTGTTTTCTCTACTCATACACCTTGCTTCTACAAATCAATTCCAGCACCAATGGTTTCTTGCTCACTTCTACCATAAATTCTTACTCAATTCCACTTTCTCCACTTGTATTTATAGCTTGCTTCCTATGTCCTCCCATGCACTGGAGAATAGGAAGAGACATCTAAGGAAGAGACATAGCCCAAATGATCCAAATCCATGATTGTTCATGGAATTTATTTTTTTTTCTATCGCAATAGGACCACCGATGAACACAGACTAGCGGTTATGCAACCGTTGATGTCTACAAAGGGGCAGTTATGTAACTGCCACTCTACAGAAAGTCGCGGTTCTATAACTTAACCATTTTCTCTGGCTTCTCTCCATTTTTACTTTTGATTTTGTTCTTTGATCAAGTGGTGTTTTTCTACATCCCTATGGATCATACCTCCCCTGCTCAATAGGCTTTTTGTCCCATAAAAGCTTAATGGGGAAGTAGATGAGGAAAACATTCCCTCATTTTCTCCTTCAAGTACCACTGGGCTTTCCTTGGTGTCTTCCCCTTAAGTCTAACCTATTAAGACTCCTGTGGACCTCTCCTTGTTTCCCTAACGTTCTGCTGCAGCACTACAGGGTAAGTGCACCAAGTTGGGGGGCTAAAAGGGGGTCTTAAGAGGACGCATTTTTCTAAAGAAAAACAAAACATCAACTTGTACGAGTTTTTCGAAATAATTACACTCAAAATTGGAAGATGTTGTAGAAATATGAATCGTAGCATTTTGAGTCTAGTTTCTAAGATACTAAATTTTATTAAAAATGGATAAGTTTAAGTGGGTCAAACAACTAAAATACCAATAGATGCTCTTATTTTTGTTAAAAAAACATAATATACTGACTTTCGTGCCCCACACCATTTTTTGAGCACCATTTAGTGTTTTTGAAAACCCTTCTATAGAAAGATAGCTAGGAACATCTAGTTTGGGTTCCATTTTTTTTAGATTTTTTTAGTGAATATTTTTTTATTTATGATTTTTCTAGTACATAAATTTTATGTTTTGAAAAATAACGGAGCTCCGACCATGCCCCCCCTAACTACCTCAAAAAATATCGAAAATTAAATTTATTTATTTTTAATATGTATAGAATTATGCCTAGTTTTGGCTAGTATAATTTTTAAAAAAAATTGATCACCCAAAAAAAAGATACACCATGAAAGATAGACATATTTACACTTCAAAAAATAGCTATAAAAAGGCATAGTTAGAAAATAAATAATATGGAAACCTTATATTAGTCAGAAAAATTGAAAAATTATATTTTTAGAAAGAAGAGACTCTACTCTACGTCATGGTATAAGTTTTTTAAAATGGATCGATTGTTTTATTTTGATTTATCATAGAGGAAGTGTCATTTTTACATTTTCTTGTAAAAAATAGTTGTTTGATGTGTTTGTGCATGTCCATGCCTCAGGCTTGGGGATCCAAACCGGATCCCAAGACTTGAGGCATGGCTTGGGAAAAGAGAAAATGTAAAACGCGTATGCGTTCTGTGTAGTATAAGCATTATGTATGCTTTTGACATGCTTCTATTTACATAAATAAATGTTTAAGTATAAGTTTTTCATAAAATATAAATAATAATAAATAAAATATAAATAATAATAAATGAAAGACATTATTTCTTTCATTTATTATTATTTATATTTTATGAAAAACTTATACTTTAAATTTATTTATGTAAATATAAGAAATTAGGGTCACTTTGCACCTTATGGAATTAGTCTCACAGCTCCATGAGTCATGGTTTAGGAGATGGTTTTTTAAAGTATAATCTTGTCAGTACATAGGTAATTTTTCAGCATTTAGCCTAAATCTTTTAGCATTTAACTTCTACAATCGAACCCTAAACCATAGGCCATAAATCTAAACACTAAACTATAAACCTTGAGCCCTAAGCCCTAAACCCTAAACATTTAACCATGATTCCTAGACCCTAAACCCTAAACCCTAAACCTTAAACATTCATCCCTTACCCGTGATCCCTAAACTCTGAGCCTTAAGCCCTAAACCCTAAGCCATAAACCCTAAACCATAAACCCTAAATTCTAAAGCCTAAACCTTGAACTGTAAAAACTAAATCCTAAACCCTAAACCCTGACCCCTAAACCCTAAACCTTAAACACTTAATCCTAAACCCAAAACCATAAGCCTTGAACCCTACACCCTTATCTTTGAGCCCTAAAATCTAAACCCTAAACCCTAGACCATATACCCTAAGCCCTAAACCCTAAACCCTAAACCTTAAACCCTGAACCTCGATCCCTAAACCATAAACCCTAAACCTTAATCCCTAAATATTAAATTCTAAACCCTAAACCCTGAACCCTGAACCATAAACCCTAAAACATGAATCGTAAACCATAAACCCTAAACCTTAAACCCTAAATCCTTAACCTTGATCCGTAAACCCTAACCATAAACACTAAACCCTAAACCTAAAACCTAAATCTTAAACCATAACCCTAAACCTTGAACCCTAAACCCTAAACCCTAAACCTTGAACCATGAGCCCTAAACCCTAAAACCTAAACCCTAAACCCCAAACCCCAAACCATATTTCATCAATATTTCCTAGTCTCGTGCCTAGAACCATCATTGAGTCTGATTATAGAACTACCTTGTTTATGAGAGGTGGGACAAGTAACTAAATGGATATGACATCTACCTTGTGCATTGTAATGCATATATTACACATCTCTTCCAAACTTGTTTCTCCCCACATATACTTGCACTCTTGAATGTAAATTTATTCACACTCTAAAAAAAATCACATTTCTCATATTTCCATGTGTGGTATTATGCAAGCCAAGATGACCCATTGGAAGCTTGAAAAAATAACCATCACAACAAAAAAATTAATCTTAAAGGAAACACAAGAAACATAGAGAATATATCAATGCACGTGTGTAGGATCATAATTGAATTTCCTATAGTATCCTCTCCTCTAGAGAAAGATAAAGTTCAAGTGTTCTACTGGAATGGATAGTAAATTTGACAGAACTTCCTAAAGTGTTCAAAATAAGCATAGAAATAGGGGAATGGCTAAGAACACTAAGGGGTTATCAATCGCCTAGTAAATCTTTCTTGTTTAGTTCTAAATGGGAGTTACTTGGCCTACGACTTAGTGACCTTCCATTCATTGATAACTCCTTATATGATAAACCCATGGATGTTTTCAAAATCCCCTGAACAAAAAGATAGGGGTAGTCATCAATCCTAGTGAAGGTTGTGATGTGATTTCCAAGCAACTTGAAATTCATATAGATTTAGAGGTCATAACATGAATTTACAAATATCTTTATCATTATAAATGGAAGCCAAGTAACAGTGTCTCCCTGTACATCCAAGGATTGAGGACTACTAGGGTATTTGGAAGGATTGGACAGTTAGGAATATGACATTTCTCTCCTTAAAAATATCAACAGATGAAAAAAATAAAAATTTTGTGACTCTCTTTGAATGTTCTGCCTACAAATTTGATGAACCATGAACTCTGTGACCTAAACCCTTAACCCTCAACCATGAGACCTAAACCCTAAACTATAAACCCTAAACCCTAAAACAAAAATAATAAATCCTAAACCCTAAACACTAAATATTAAACCTTAAAACCTAAACCCTTGACCCTAGACCCTAAACCCTAGGCCCTAAGCCATAAACCCTAAATACTAAATCCAGAGCCCCGAACTCTAACGCCCAAACCTTAAACCAGTAACTTTGAACCCCAAACCTTAAGCCATAAACCATGAACCATGAACCTTAAACCCTAATCCCTAATCCCTAAACCCTAAACCTTAAGCCTTAAACCCTACACCCTACTCCTTGAGCCCTAAACCATAAACCTTAAACCTTGAGCCCTAAACCCTAAATCTAGATCCGTGATATCTAACCTCTAAACCTTAAACCTGTAACTAACCCCTAAACCTTAAACCTGTAACTCTAAACTCCAAACCCTGAGTCATAAACATTAAACCATGCACCCTAACCCCTAAACCCTAAACCCTGAGCCCTGAGCTCTAAATCGTAAACCCTAAACCTTAAGTCCTAAATGTTAAATCCTAAAGGTCCCTAAATCCTAAACCCTAAACCCTAAAAACTATATCATAAACCCTAAACCCTTATCCCTAAACCCTAAACTCTAAACCCCAAGCACTAAACCCTAAGCCCTAAGCCCTAAGCCGTAAACCCTGAACTATGTGACCTAAACCCTTAACCCTAAAACCTAAACCCTAAACCTTGAGCCTTAAACCCTGAACCCTTTACCTAAACCTTAAACCCTAACCTTTAAACCTTAACCCTAACTCCTAAAACCTAAACTGTAAACCCTAAATCCTCAACCCTAAACCTTAAACCTTGAGCCCTAAACCCTGAACCCTCAACTCTCAACCCTAAACCCTCAACTTTAATACCTAAACCCTAAACCCTAAACCCTTTTTCCTAAACCTTGAACCCTGATCTTTAAACCTTAAACCCTAACTCCTAAACCCTAAATTGTAAACCTTAAATCCTCAACCCTAAACCTTAAACCCTGAGCCCTAAACCCTAAACCCTATACCATAAACCATAAGCCCTAAACCCTAAACTCTAAGCCCTAAATCCTAAACCCTAAACCCTAAAACCTAAACCCTGAGCCCCCTAAACCCTAAACCCTAGGCCCTAAGTCATAAGCCCTAAGCCAAAACCCTAAACCTTGAACCCTCAAACATAAACCCTTAAGCTTAAAACCTAAAAAATAAACCCTGAACCCTTGACTCTCAACCCTAAACCCTAAACCCTCAACCCTGATCCTTAAACCCTAAACCCTGAACCTTGAGCCATAAACCCTAAACCATAAACCTTGAACCTTGAGCCCTAAACCGTAAACTCTCAACCCTTAACCCCGAACCATAAACCCAAAACTCTAAACCCTAAATCATGAACCTTAAGCCCTAAGCCCTAAACCCTAAACCCTAAAATCTAAACTATGAGCCTTAAACCTTAAACCCTAAACTCTAAACCTTGAGTCCTAAACCATTAGCCCCAAACCCTAAACCCTAAACCCTAAATCATAGACCCTCACCGAAAGGAAAGTCCTAAAAAGATCATTCAGCGTGTTTCAGTGTGTAGGGAATAGTGTTTAAGGTGATCGATCAACTCTTTTAGTTTTTATGAGAGACTACTTCTTTTGAAGGCCTAAAAAGGCATTTTTGGCCATTTTGTAGTTAATTAAACACCCTTCAGAACAAGCTAAAATGAGCTAGTCATGTCACCGAGTTATCAAGGACCATTATTTGTGAAGTATTAAGGCATTTTTTGTCTCCATAAGAGACATATGAGCAAAATCATGTATGAAAATCATGAATGTGATTCCATGAAAGGATGTTTTTAGAGCTAGGAAATGTAAGGGGATGATCTTTATATGGAGCACCATGTTTCTCAGAATGAGGAATCATCTGAGTTCACTTGATGTAATTCACTTGGTACTATTTGTAAGAACTCATTCAACACCTAGTAGTGTTATCACACTTTAAGGAGGAGGCACATTACAATCACCTCCTTTTGGCCATAGGACAAGAATCCCATTCAAGGAATAATCCTCTATCTACAAAGTGAGGATCTCTTTTTAGTAAGAAGTAGACAAACATCATAGAGTTAATTCATGGTCACTAAAGTGAATTATGGACCAAATTTAAAAATTAGTACCAATTCAAGCAGTGGTAGGGCCAAAATCCATTTTAGAAGGTCCAAAAACCTAAAAAATGACTATATGCTTTCCCAAAAAAAAGACCAACTACAATATATATGCCTTGAAAGTTTTAGGTCAATTGTTGAAATCTTGAAAATGAGTAAGTACTAACCAGATTAGATTTTGAAAAACTATCTTCTAGATTATAAGTGTTGGAGCTATGAGACCACTTCCATAAGGTGCAGAGTGACCCTAATTCCTTATATTTACTAAAATAAATTTAAAGTATAACAAATAATAAAAGTATAAAATGTGTACTGTTACAAAATGCGTACACGTTATGGTTCAATGATTCCTGAGCCGAAAAAATTAAAACACAAGCACGTTTTAGCAAAATGTGTACGCATTTTACTTTTAATCATATTCTTGTCTACTTTTTGGCCCCCCAACTTCATGCACTTACCCTACATCCTCCTGCAGCTCACCTTGTGAATCCAAGATGCAATCTTCTATGGAAGGTATCAATTGACATTCTTCTTCTTCATCAAACATAGATGACTCATATAGGTGTAATTTCTCCCAATTTACTACTGAGTACATCCGCGTGAAATGTGGTAAGTCAAGTCTAAAAGCATTTTTTCCTACCTACTCTAGTATGGTGAAGGGTCCATACCGTAGTGGCTTGCGTTTCATTGCTTAACCCTGTAGTATTTATTTTCTCAGTACATCCAAACCTTGTCTCCAATAAGAATTCGGTGCCCTCTACAATTTTGATCATTCATATCCTTGTACTTGGCTTGAGACGTCTCCAACTGTTCTTTTACTTTGAGATAGATTTTTTGGATCCTCTCAATGAACTTCGTTGCTCTAGTAACTTATGAATCTTATATCTCTCCTTTGTCTTCTTGTCCAACCGCAATGTCCATTGGATTGGTAGGTAAATACCCTGAGCATGTTTCAAAATGTGACTACATAGTGGATGTGTGTACCATCTTGTTGTAGGAATGTTGAATGTAGGCTAAGGACTCATCCCAAGTCTATGGATATTTTCTATTATATCCTCTAATCAGTTTTACCAAAGTCCTATTTACTACCTCTATTTGTCCATCTATTTCGGGATGGAAGATCGTGCTTCTCTGTAACCAGCTATCCATTTTTTCCCACAACATAGTCCAAAAATTCCCCAAGAACCTAGAATCTCTGTCAGAAACAATAGACTTTTTAAAACCAAAATGAACCCATACATTAGCAAAGAAAAGTTCAGCCGCCTCATATCCTTTTATTGTCTTTTTACATGCCATAAGAACACACATTTTTCTAAATCTATTGACAACAACATATAGATAATCATGGCCATGTTTAGACATAGGTAGTCCTCCTACAAAATCCATAGAAATATCCTCCTAAGGTCTAGTAGGGACCGGTAAAGGCATTTACAAACCTTCCTTCCTGATTTTAGGCTTGCTTGTATAACAAAGTTTACATCCTCTTATGAATTTAGATACTATTTCTTACATATTGGGCCAATATACATATCTTTGAAATTGGGCCATGGTCTTGTCAAAACCAAAATTTCCTAATAATTTCGAGGTATGTGTTTCCCTCATCAATAAAATCCTTTCTTCCTTTGTAAAAAAAATCTTCCCCATCACTAGAGTATCCCATATTTGAGATAACAATCATCAATACCTATCATTTTGGCCCCTTTGGACTACAACATCTGAGATGTCACCCTAAAATCTTTTTCTTGAGCATAAGCCTCTCCATAAGCTTCCTTCATGAAGGGCTCAAAATGAGAGATAGTGGCCAAACTAGAGATCTTATCCTGTGTGGGTGGCCTAGATAACATGTCTGCCACAAAATTTGTATTACCTTTCTTGTATTTGATCACCAAATGGAAATGTTAAAGGAACCCCATCCACTTGTAGTGCCTTGCCTACTGCAACTTAGATTGTGCTTGTAAATATTGGAGAGGTTTTTTATAGGTGTGCACAATAGTTTCTTTAGCCAACAAATAGTATTTCCATTTCTTTATTGCCTAAACTAGTGCATACATTTCTTTATCATATATTAAATATCCCTTAACTGATGAAGTAAAAATTTTCAGAATGATAGTATATTGGCTTACCTCCCTGTAGCAACACTACTCCCATAGCGTAATTACTAGAATCCATCTCTACTTCAAAGGGATGCTACAAAATAGGAAGAGCAAGTAATGGAGCATGACTAATTTTGTATTTTAATAACTCAAAAGTATAATCTTGTTCCTTACCCGAATCAAAACCCTTACTCTTTGCAATTGTGTGTAGAGGTGTTGCAATAGTGGAGAATTTTATAATGAACTTCCTCATGTTTTGTATTACTCCCAAAAAACTCCTAGTCTATGTGGCTCCCTTTACTGTAGGCCAATTAGTGATGGCTTCCATATTCTTTGGATCCACTCGTAAATCTCCTCCTCCAACCACATTCCCAAGATAGACAAGTGACTGTTTGACAAATTCACTTAAAGGAGAAATAAGAAGATTGTTCCAATCTGGGATCTCAGATGATAATAGCACACCACATTAGATTTGCAAAACATAAGAGCTAAAATACCATATATGGAAATCCATCATAATCCATAATGCTCAATACATTACAATAGAATGACTTGAATTACTCAATAGGAAAGATGTACATATAGGAGGAGGAAAGTGCAACTACTACCTAAATTAGTCATGAATAACTCCCACTAATTGATATTGGTAGTTAAGTTAGCTCTAGAAGACTAACAAGCTAACTCCACATAACTGAGAAGATAACTCAACACAACTAGTAAGCTAACTACATACAACTAGTACACCTAAGCAAGCTAACCCAACAAGTGTAGGGCTAACACAAGTGTAAGAATTATCCTAATAAATAAATAAAAGGATAAATTATAACCCACACCAACACCCTCCCGTAAGCATAGCTTAGGTGGGTGAAAAATAAAGTGGGTCCAGGAAACAAGGCCTGATGAGGTACCCACGTACAATAACTGGTAAAATTGAACACCGCAAGGTACCCAAAACCAGTAATAACAAAGTAGAGAGAGAAAAATCCTGCTGCAAGATATCCTCAAAAGCTCGGATCCAAAAACTTATACAATGTTGAAGAAGTGTGATGTGCGTTGTGGTCTGAATCCACTGCTCGATCATAGAACTCAAAAATAACTGACATTGGGATTCACCAGAATAGCTCCATGCAAGGAGACTATCAATGGAGTGATGTCAAAAAATACCAAAAAAAACACCAAACATAATTTGATCAACTGTTACAAATAGGTGTGCCACGATCCAAGAATAACCAAGCCAATAAGGCAAGGACACGAGACCCAAATAAATAGGAGTGCCATGATCCAAGAAAAACCAAGGTAACAAGACAAGGACACAAAATTCAAAGAAGCAGGATCAACTGCTACAAATAGATGTATCACGATACAAGAACAATAACCAAGGCAACAAGGCAAGGACATGAGATCCAAATAAATATGAGTGCCACGATCCAAGAAAATCCAAGGTAACAAGGCAAGGACAGAAAACCCAAAGAATCGGTATCAACACCACACCTTCCCATACTGTTGAATGAGTAGAGTGATACCACATATCTGTATGAGTTGCGAAAATCAACTAATCGAACACTGACAAACTAATACTGGGCTTCACCAGAATAACTCCCCCACAAGAGAGACTGTCAACATGCCAAAAAAGTGTCAAAAATACAGATCCAAAATATCTCAACAAACAATAGAGATATAAATGTATACACTCATAGATACAATAATGCAACACCCAAAAGTTTAGGACATTAGGCTCAACTGAAATTACGTCCACGAGTGATTACAACACCCTCCCAAATTTGACACTTTATAATTAAGTGCATGTAAATATTACAATGAGTAACAATACCTTTTACATTTGAAATATGTGTATAAAAATGTCACAAATACGTAGATCTCGAAAAAATACACAATTTCAAAAAAAATTCACCTTAATCCGAGCTACAGATCAAAAGTTCTGAGCTCTAGAAGGTTTTGCTATTAAAATAATATTTTAATGTTGATTTTTTTAAAGGTACATGTAACACCCAAATGTCCAAAGGGTAAAAGAGTGCATCCACATGATACATGGTTGCGACCAAAGGATAAAAGCCTACACCTAAAATCTAAATGTCCAAAGGGTAAATCATTGCATTCAGAGGGTACACTTCAATATCCAATGGATAAAAGAATGCACCCAGAGGGTACAGATCTGTGTCTAGTGGATAAAAGACTGCATCTAAAACAGAAATATCCAGAGGTAAAAGAATGCATCCGGAATTTACACTCTTATATCCAATGGATAAAAGAATGCACCCAGAGGGTACATATATGCGTGCAATAGATAAAAGACTTCATCCAAAACAAAAATATCCATAGAGTGAAATAATGCATCTGGAAGGTACACACTTATATCCAATGGATAAAAGAATGCACCCAGAGATTACAGATTTGCGTTTAGTGGATAAAAGACTGCATCCAAAATAGAAATATACATAGGGTAAAAGAATGCATCTGGAAAGTACACGCTTATATCCAATCGATAAAAAAATGCACCTAGAGGGTACAGATCTGTGTCCAGTGGATAAAAGACTACATCCAAAACAGAAATATCCAGAGAGTAAAAGAATGCATCTGGAAGGTACAAGCTTATATCTAATAGATAATAGAATACACCCAAAAACTACAATTGTTAATACAAACTTTGACTACAAATATCTCTTTTTTTGGCACCTAAAAAACCCAAAAAGCTGATATAATGTTTGATTCAAAAAATATGTATGTACATAATTGTACGGATTTTTTTAGAAATGTGCTAAAACCCTTTTAAATGCCCAAATTTGACTGTCTCAAAACATGGTCAAGCTTACAGTAGATTCTAGGGTTTTGGCACCTTCCAAATCCAATGGCGCACTCTGTTTTGCATTAAAATGCATATTGTAGAAAAGTGCTTAAAATTTCTGAATACATGAAAATAATAAACCCTTGGTTACAAAGAAAAACTTACATATAGATGTCTACATCATCTATAGCTCTAATACCATGAAAGGAATGATAATAAGATTGTTCCAAGCCATGATCTTAGATGATAATAGCACACCACATTAGATTTACAAAATAGAAGATCTAAAATACCATATATGGAAATCCATCATGCTCAATACATTACAATAGAATGACTTGAATTACTCAATAAGGAATATGTACATATAGGAGGAGAAAAGTGCAACTACTACCTAAATTAGTGGTGAAGAACTCCCACTAACTGATATTGGTAGACTAGTAAGCTAACTCCACATAACTGAGAAGATAACTCAACCCAACTAGTAATCTAACTCCATACAACTAGTACACCTAAGCAAGCTAACCCAACAAGTGTAGGGCTAACACAAGTGTAATAATTGTCCTAATAAATAAATAAAAGAATAAATAATAACCTACACTAACATTCACACTTCTTCATGTTTCATAGCAGTTTTTTCTCCCTGAGAACTTGCAATACTTGGTGCAAATGTGTTAGGTGTTCCTCCTATGTGGCACTAAAAATCATAATATCATCCAAATATACAATGACACATGTATCTATAAATTCCTACAATACATCATTCATCAATCTCATAAATGTAGTGGGTGCGTTACAAAAACCAAATGGAAGTACTAGCCACTCATATAAACCCTATTTTGTTTTGAAGGAAGTCTTCTATATATCCTCTTCCTTCATCTAGACTTCGTGATAACCAGACTAGAGATCTAACTTTATGAAGAACCGTGTATGCTAAATTTGGTCTAAGAGATCATCTATGCATGGGAGTGGATATCTGTTCTTAATGGTAATCATGTTCAAAGCATGGAAATCAATGCACATTCTCCAAGAACCATCCTTCTTTGGCACCATCATAATAGGTGAACCACGCGGTGAGGTGTTTGGGCGTATCACCCCTAGGTCTAATTTCTTCTGGAGTCATTTCTTTACCTTTGTACTCTCCAACAAAAATTTCCTATACAACCCAATATTTGGTATAGGGAACTCTAACA
The DNA here is from genome assembly GCA_019776745.2 of Taxus chinensis. NCBI lineage: Eukaryota > Viridiplantae > Streptophyta > Pinopsida > Cupressales > Taxaceae > Taxus > Taxus chinensis. The sequence goes on along the minus strand of CM034147.1, from coordinate 684,277,110 downwards.
ATAGTTGAATCTCATGCTCTACTTCTTGTTTTGGTGGTAACCTGCTAGGAGTTTGGAACACTTCCTGAAAATACTGAATTATGCAATCCAAATCCTTCATCCCTTGGTTAGGAACATCTAAAATTTCTACTTCATCTTGTTTATCTTTCAATAAAAGTATTTACAAAAGTGATTATGATTTTCCTTAATTAGTCTCTTTGTTTGGTTAGCACTTACCATAGCAATTTTTCACTTACGCTGGTGTTCCTAGATGTTGTAATTGGAACCATATTTGACCCATCTATATTAGTTATCCCTCCTCATAAATATAGCATACCTAATATATAAGTAAAGACTCTTGAAAATAACATCAAATAAATCAAGTGGAATTGCATCAACTTCTAATACACCTATATATTGAGAATTGATCCCAAACTTGAACTTACATATTTGTGTTACTTGAATTTCTACACCCTTCTTCACTCATCCCAAAGGATAAGGATGTGGATGCTCATAATTTTTAAGACCAATCTTCTTTACAACCAATCAAAAATCAAACTAGATTGAGAACCAATATCAACCAAATCATTTATTTTAGTCCTCTTAATCTGGATTTTGATTTGAAATAGCTTACTCATTTTTTCCTCTTGTTCCTGGATGTCCATGCTGGCTTCATGCATCCCAGCCACCCATCTACATCAAAATCATCCTCTATCTCTGCCTCCCCATCTTTCTTTACCACTTTCATGGACTTCTTGGAGTCCTTGGTTCAGTGCTTTGGATGAAATTTCGGAATGCAAATTCCAACATGTAGCGTCAGTATGACAATTGATATCACAATTCTTGCAAAAATTCTTATGATATTTACAATTATTCAAGGTGGTAGTGGTCTTTTTACCTTACCATTTACCCTTGTTACTTGTTTGTCCCTGCTCTTTCTTTGGTTGATTTGTTGCCTGTTTTGTCTTTAACTCCGATTCTGCTTACTTTTTCTCATCATCTTTGTATTATGCTTGCACACATGCCTCATTGAGATCTTTGGGTTTCGTGGAGATGACCTTTCTTTGTAGGTGAGTGTGAAGTCCTCCCAAATACTTGGTGAGAATATCCTCATCCTCCAAGACCATATTGAGAAACATGGCTTGTCTCTGAAACGTCGTAGTATAATCCTACACACTTTGACTACTAGTTTTTCTATAATGCTTCCATTTAATCATCTAATCAATTTTATGGCCAATAGGATAAAAGTTTTCCCTTAGTGATTCTTTAAAACCCTCCCAAGAACTTACAATGGAACGCTTCTTCTTTTCACAAGTGGCTAGATGGGTTTCCCACAAAACTAGAGCATGTCCTTCCATCTTGAGACATGCAAAGGTGATACTTTTTGCCTCAGTGATATTATGTACACTGAAATATACCTACAATTGTTTTATCCATTTATCTAGTAATTCCACATCTACTTGTCCTTCAAATATTTTAATCTCAACTTTAAATAGAGCATGATCATATTTTATCTTTCCCTTATCAAATGGATTTTCCTCTTCCCACTCTCCCATATCTTCCTCATCATGTCTCTTTCCTATTCTAAACTTCTCGGCCAAATCTTGAACCCATGAGTATATGGAGTCTTTCTTAACTGTTGTTGTCCTTTTTTGATATGAGGTTTCTCATTGGTGTCTCAACACCCTATCCATAGTGTTTTCTAGTGTCTCAATTCTATGGCCCAAGTCCTCTTCTTCCATTTGTTCTTTAATCATTTGATTCCACCTTCTCATATCTATCTCTGGATCACAATGTATTAAATATTTACCTTTAGACATTGTCACTATCATACAAATCACACAATACCAAATACCACAGTCTTATGGATATTTATTGTCATCTCTAATACCAAAATGATCTGTAAACTTCTACTTTGGAAACTTAAAAAATCACACAACTATTGTTCCTACTTCCAATTTACTTGAAAATGATAGTTCTGAATATTAGTGGATGAAATCTAGTGCTCTAGAATTGCTTGCAGTAATAAAATGAACAATTAAAACACTTAACACAATATTTTTATCCTGGATAACCCCTAAATTGAGGGAAAAACCAATCAGGAAGGGAAATTACTCTTTCTTCCCAGTATTATATTAGCCAAAATAAGAATATACAAATTACAAGAAGTTGAAGGAAGACAACAATGTTACTTCCACCCTCTTTATTTGCTTTCTCTGCTCCTACACCTTTCTTTTACAAATCAATTCCAGCACCAATGGTTTCTTGCTCACTTATCCCATCAATTCTTTCTCAATTCCACGTGTTCCACTTGTATTTATAGCTTGCTTCATATGTCCTACTGTGAACTGGAGAATGTGAAGAGACATCCAAGGAAGAGACACAACCCAGATGTTCCAAATCCGTGAGTTTTCGTGGATATATTTTTTTGTTTTCTATCATGACAGGACCTCCGATGAACACAAACTTGCGGTTATGCAACTGCCACGATAGTTATGCAACCACCGATGTATGTAGAGGCGCAGTTACGCAACCTCCACTCTGTAGAAAGCGGCGATTCTATAACTTAGTCTTTTTCTCCTGCTTCTCTCCATTTTTCCTTCTGATCCTAGTTGTTGTGATGAAGTGGTGTTTTTCTAGATCCTTATGGAACAATTGTATACATAGGATAGAATAAATATGATAACCCACAACTAAATCAAAAATTGCATCATGAAAATCTTTCCCCGACCCTTAGAAGGTGGGTATTTTATTTAATAGTCTTATTGAATCTCATAATTTTTTAATGTACAAGTTTCCATTATGGTTATAAGCATAACTATTAGCTAGGATCCACTCTTGCTTATTTGGTAAAGATAGTGCCCATGTTTGAGAAAGAAAATAAGATGTAGTAGTGGGTGATAATGTCATTTTGATGGCGATGGTGTTTATTTTACATAAATTTTCAAGGAGTTAAGTACAATAAGAAATCACTTACCCACTTTCAAGAATATAAATATCCGGTAAAATCTATGTGGTTTTATTTGTCTATTATCATTTACATGGTTTTAGGGAAATATATATGAATGGTGTCCTTTTTGTTTCTCATAACTCCATGTTATATATGTGATGAGCTTTTATGTTATGTAACCTATAAGATAGAAGGGAAACATTGTAATCAAAATGGTAATTTGCATATGAATCCAAATAGTTATGATAAGACTAATAAATGTATTGCAAAGTGATTTAGTTTCTAAAGTGAGATTTTTTATTTGTAATAATGATTACTTTAGCTAACACCTACATTTATTCTTCAAATTATACACGTAAGAAAATCCATCAAATGAAGTAGAATACATAAAATTGAAAGGAACCTAGAATAATGCATGGAAAATGAAACAAAATAACAAAAATGATTTAAGCACTTAAATTTGGACCAAGATCCTTATAGAATTATAATTTTTATGATTTAAATATCACTACGTTGGAAAACCCTTGTATTTCAATGCCACTTATAACTAATACCTTTCTAAATTTATTTGTTCATTTTATTATTGATTCCTTTTCATCATAATCCCTATTTGCGTTCCCATTACAACTTTGGTTGCAATTGCTAGTAAGTAAATAGTGACCATCATCAAGTCATACAAAACTTGAATGTCAGTGTGATGCTAGATTAGATGAGAAGGACACTAATGTGACAAATTGTGGTGCAACAGTGTTAGCATTTACATCGTACAAATACCATAAAAGGTGTCTTATATCAATTGCACATTTCTAGGTTAGGTGAGAAGGACATTAATGCGAATGCTAGATTAGATGAGAAGGACATTAATGTGACAAATTGTGGTGCAAGAGTGTTAGCATTTACATCGTACAAATACCATAAAAGGAGTCTTATATCAATTGCACATTTCCAGGTTAGGTGAGAAGGACATTAATGTGAAAAATTGTGATGCCCAAACATAAGGGTTTACATCACACAACCACTAAAAGGGGGCCCCATATCAGTAATAGTTACCTATAATGCATTTTGTTTGCAACACCTTGTATGTATAAGAATAGAAGAAATTTGGACAAAGAGCTTGCTTCTTTGCATCAGATTAGAATAAATATTTGAAAATTGAACATCATAAATAAAATTTTACAATGACATTTATATTTTCCTATTATTAGTTATCATTAATTTTTTAATCAATTTTATTGTATATTTATTGAAAATTCACTAATTTACCAATACTATAATACATATATTAGATATTAAATCAATATATTTTTTGTGAGAACAAATTCACTAAGAGCCCTACATTAAAAATATGTATTTTAAAGACAAATCCATATTTCCACGTCACCAATTTTCTTAGAGATGTCGAGTGACTCGGGTAATGTTTACCTACGAGACCACCATACCTCTTTACAAGTTTTAAATCTAATGATTTTCAAGAATTCGATGTGCAAGATACTTTACAGTCTTAAATTTTACAGATGTCTTATTAATTTGAAAGAAATCTGAGGCGAAGGACGCAAAAAACCACATTTTATTGGAGGGGAACGCTCTTGAGAACGACGGTCTCGACGGTGAGCCCCGGACCAAATCCGAAGAGAACGCCCATGTCCGGTCCTTCTCCCGTGGTCGCATGTCCCTTGTCCGCGGAAGACTTCCTCATCTCGTCCAAAATGAAGAGCACACAGGCGCTCGACATGTTTCCATACTCACTCAGAATGTGTCTGGTGGCCCTCATCTTCTTCGGGTCCAGTTGGAGTTTGGACTCCACCTGGTCAAGAATTGCAGGGCCTCCCGGGTGGGCGATCCAGAAGAGCTCGTTCCAGTCGGAGATGTTGAACTGCTGGAAGGCCTCCACAAGCGCCTTTTCGATGTTCTTCGAGATCAACCCGGGCACGTCTTTGAGAAGATGGAAGGTGAGACCAACCTCTCTGAGGTACCCGTCAATGGCACCCTCGCTGTCGGGAAGGATGGTCTGAGCAGTAAAGAGGAGTTGGAAAGAGGGCTTCTCCACCTCGGGAATGGGATCCGCTTCGACGATGACGGCAGCGGCGCCGTCGCCGAAGAGAGCCTGGCCGACGAGACTGTTGAGGTGGGTGTCAGAGGGGCCGCGGAAAGTGACGGCGGTGATCTCGCTGCAGACGACCAGGACTCTGGCTCCGCGGTTGTTCTCTGCGAGGTCTTTGGCGACGCGGAGAACTGTGCCGCCTGCGAAGCAGCCCTGTTGATACATCATCACTCTCTTCACGGAAGGGCGGAGTCCCAGTAATTTAGTGAGTTGGTAGTCTGCGCCGGGCATGTCCACGCCGCTGGTGGTGCAGAAGAGGAGGTGTGTGATCTTCGACTTGGGCTGACCCCATTCTTTTATGGCCTTTGAAGCTGCTTCCTTCCCCAGTTTCGGCACTTCCACCACCACCATGTCCTGCCGAGCATCTAACGAGGGTGCCATGTATGCGCACACGTTCGGGTTCTCCTTCAATATCTCCTCCGTCAAATACATGTACCTCTTCCTTATCATCGACTTCTCGCCTACAACATATACATTAACTAACCGCCATTAAAACACACACCCATATGCATTCAAAGAATTATTACACTAGAATAAAGAGATCTTCCGACTTACACATGCGCTTGAACTTCTCCTTGAGCTCCGCCTTGTGTTCGCTGTTGGTGATTCTGAAATAATAATCAGGGTATGAACTCTGTTCGATGGCATTGGGGGGAGTGGCGGTGCCGATGGCAAGCACAGAAGCAGGACCGTCGGCCCTCTGGGCCTTCCTGAATGCTTCTACGTCGACCATCTTTCCTGCAAACATGAGCGCTGTTGAATGACTGTTTACGAGAAGGTGTGGAATTAGAGGAATAGAAGAGGAATAGATATAGAAAATTCCAAGTTGGCGAAGTTATAATGTTGTTTTAGGACCTATGACTATGGAGTTGAGTGGTTCTTGCAATTACTTATGTTCCACGCATAGATGCTAATTTTGTCATAGTTTTTTCATGCTCGGGGAAAACATGGATCCTAATAGGGTTTCTAAAAAGATGGTATAATGTTTATGCTAAGGAAAGAGAAAACTGGGGTTGAAGTATGAAGGTACTAAGATCAAATGTTCAAATGCATAGTTGACAATTCAACCGTGTAAATATATGTGATCTTTAGGTTGAGTGGATTATCCAGATCCAAAAACATATGAGCATTCAGGTAGTAATGTTTGCAACCATTCTTACTACATCTACCAAATTGATCACCATCTAGGTTGCATTTGAACCATCCCTTCTCTTTCATAAGGATGCTAGTATGGTCTTATTCCTTTTTTGCTATCAGAGTTTCCATGATGCTTCCTTACTTTATCTTCATTGCTCCATGAGACTTGTTTTTGTTTCCACCAGGGCGGTCAAGAAAGTAAACAAAGCTTGCCCATTATTTATCGCTTGCTACAAGATCATTATTATTAATCTTACCACATAGGCATTATGAATTACCATATGTATTTAATTAATTTCACTTCTCAGTACAAAACTATTGATTATTCAAAATTATAAAAATAGTTTGTGCGATACATAGGGGAGAGGACCCGGTTGTGGTGCACCCTATCTTTGCACAGTCACCGCGCCACGCCACTGCCACCTGGGCAAGTAAAAACACCACCAATGGATGCAGCACCAAATTCTTGACCTCCAACATTGCACCGCCACCTCACTGCCACCTCAGCGCCATGTGGACGATCCGCATTTGTGGAGATGTCAAAAAAGTTGGTTTTTTTGCATGGGACCAAGTGTTGTCCACTCGCCGCATCAGTTGTTTTCCAGGATACCACCATGCATTGAATGCTCACCCACCAGCCGTTAATGCACGCGGGTTGCTTTATGGACCCTGCCACCGCCAAATCGTGCCATGGGATTTCATGGGAAATGGAGACGGAGCTCGTTCAGTCTGGTTTTTAGCATGTTCGGTTGCAGAGCTCGAGCGACCATTTCGTGGGATCTTGCAGACCGGTGGGTGCGTGCATTTTCTCCACTCCTGACCGACTTCGTCCTCGGCATTGGCTCAGCCTGCTACGAAGATGAGAAGAAAAGGTAGAGGTGAGAGAGTTCTCACTCAGGCAATGATCCTTAGTGTTTTTAAACACTGCACTACTATGGAAAGTTTGTTGTTTGCCATTCAGCAAAAGAAATTTGTTTTTTCACCCGTCTTATTTTACAAATCCAAGCTTAAAATCGTTGGTGTATTTGTCTTGTTTATGAGCGCCAGTCTCGAGTTTATGGGTGCCATGCGAGCTCATGTTCAGTTGCTAATTACTGTTAATGAGATTACTGTAACTTTTAATGCGTTTATGTCTATTAATGCGTTTATACGAGCTCATGTTCAGTTGCTAATTAGAGAGCGATTTTCCTTTTAGAATTGTTATTTTTCATTTTATTTCTCCTTATATTTTTGGAGGTGCAGTTGACACTCCCTTTATACAATAAATTCAAGTAATATCTTCTTCTAGATCTCAATTATTCTTAATCTCTAATAAATATTTACACCGATAGGCATTTATTTACAGTCGAGGATCCACCTACACTGTGCAAATCAACGGTGAGTGACTTCTCCATGCGCTTGCAAAACCATTGAAAACAGACCAACCGTTGATATGCCTATAGGGTTTCGACACGGTGTTGGTTAAGGTTTTCCTGGTGTCCCATTTGGCACGGAGTGCCTGCTACTTTGGATGGGAAAAACCACATACCTGTATTTTCATACCATCACTGTGGAAAATGGTACGGAAAGATTGATTTCTTCTACATTACAGACATTCGGCTTCCAAATTTCCTTTATCTCAGAGTTTCAGAAAACTGAACTTTTACTACAACTTCAATGAAGATATCTAGAAATTGTTTTTTTAGTGTTTGTATATTTTAAAACAAGAGGAACTGAATAAACAGTATCTTGTTTAGTGCGAGTTAGAAACATATCAGTACCCAATTTTTTTAGTGTTTATATAGAAACAAGAGGAACTTTAATGAAGATATCTAGTAATTTCTGCTTCAACTCTTAGTGTAATTGTTTTCTTTTTGTATCAGTACCCAATTGTTTTTTAAAGTACTTAGCAGCATTACCTCATCATTGGACTTAAAGTAATCTATTTTCTAATACCCAATTACCCCTTTAAGCAATTTCTAGGTCTAATTATAGACAAATTTTTGTGGACAGAACCGATTTAGATAATAGCAATAAATATTGCAAATTGTTGAGGGTTGGCATAAAAGCTCACCACCAGAGATAATATCTCAATTGTTGTATACAAATATCTTTCTTTCTATGGAATTTTATTGCCCAAAATTGTATTCTAGCTTAAAGTGTCTTCCTGGTTCCATCATGGGCCAAATGCCTTTTTTGGCTTTCAAAGTTTGAAAATAACTTTCATCATTTTTGGCATTACCACTCTTTGTTACTGCCATTTACATTGTTTTCTATTTTAATTGCTCGCTTCTGTATTAGCATTCTCTCGATCTTGAGTCTAAATGTTTGAAGTGTCTTCCATGGTTCATATATACATGTTGCTCCCACGGGCTGCATTGTTGTAACGCATTGCACCGGTTGTGGTGCACCCTATCTTTGCACAGTCACTACACCACATCACTGCCACCTGGTCGAGTAAAAACACCACGCCATTCGCCACGCCAGTTATTGACCTGGCTACCGCCATGCATTGAATGCTCACCCACCAGCCATTAATGCGCGCGGTTTGGTTTATGGACCCAGCCACCGCCAAATCGTACCATGGGATTTCACAGGAAATGGAGTTGGAGATCATTCAGTGCTATTTTTGGTGTGTTCAATTGCAGAGCTCGAGCGACCATTTCTTGGGATCTTGCAGATTGGTGGGTGCATGGGTTTTCTCCACTCCTGACCGTCTTCTTCCTTGGCATTGGCTTGGCCTGCTACGAAGATGAGAAGAAAAGGCAAAGATGAGAGGGTTCTCACTCAGGCAATGATCCTTAATGTTTTTAAACACTACACTATTAAAATAGTGAGCATAATCATACTGATATATTAACATAAGTTTAATTGTATACATAGAATGATGGAAAGTATTCTGATTACATACGCAAAATTAATATGAGTATTCTGATTACACTGCCAAATAGGGTGTAAAATATAGAGCATCATCATATTGATATATTAACATAAGTTCAACTGTATACATGGACGCCTGGAAAGTATTCTGATTACATACGCAAAATTAATATGAGTATTTTGATTACACCGCCAAATAGGGTGTAAAATATAGAGCATCATCATACTGATATATTAACATAAGTTTAATTGTATACATGGACGGCTGGAAAGTATTCTAATTACATACGCAAAATTTATAATGAAAACATTAACGGCTGGTGGGTGAGCATTGCTAGGGGATAGGCACCGGTTGTGGTGCAGGGTCCAATAATGGAGATAGTAGGTGAAAGACATTGACTGTATTATATTGTATTATTATTATGTAAACATGGAAGCATGAAATGTTGAATAAGACAGTTTTTAAATTGGTCAATATTCTCTTATTCATTGATAGAACTAAAAAATTTCCTTCCATATTTCTAACGAAAACTTGACAAACTACTGTATTCGTCGGACTCTTCCTATGTAGTTTTTAAAGTTATGTTTTCAATATAAAATTTTCACATATGATCATAATACTTTCCAAATTTCTATGTATACAATAAACTTATGCTAATATCACAGTGATGATTGGAAAAAATACTTTTCAACTGGAGAATGAGATATCTGGAAAAAATGAACAATACAGTGAATTCAGAAATGCAATATACAACATTGTTGGACTATAGAACGCTGTTGTGGTCATATTCTGACAGAGTTGTATATTCCAGTAGTGTTGTACTTCCTAGCTGTGTTACATATTGTATTTCAGAATTTACTTAGCATAAAAAGAATTTACTATAGTGTGCACATACAACACTGATGGAATATACAACACTGTTTTCAATTTAAAGTTATGTTTTCAATATAAATTTTGCACATGTTATTAGAATACTTTCCATCTTTTTATGTATACAATTAAACTTATGCCTATATAGCAATGATGACTATACACTAGAGAAGAAGAATATATGTTTCCAAAGAAGTGTATTTGCTGTTCAAGGTCATAGCAACTCACGAAACTAGGTAGTCTTCATTTGTCATGAGGCCACACACTGCATGGCATGCCAGAGAATTCTCTCAGATGAGATTATTTTCTTGGTTCATTTTAACTACCCCCTACCAGATGCCAGTAGTCATCAACTCATTATTGCAAGTTGGAGATGTTACATAGGATTTTTCTTCAACTTGCTATAAGTTACAGTCGCTTTGTTTCCTTTGTGGAGGTGTACCTCCATTATTCTGATCTGCTGTCTCCCTGGCTTTCTCTACAAATCTAATAAAATACCCCCGTGTGTAAGGAGAAAGATATTGTTGTTTGAATTTATGTTTTTTTTTCTATAAAAAATCACAAGTTCATTCACCCTAGATTGACTTTATTGTGTTGACTGTAAACTACCTAATAAATTGCAACAAAATGATAATTTATTATTAAGAGAATGGATTTCTACATTTTGTGATTTTGATGGCAATTGAAGTGGCTTGTGAATATGATGACTCATGGCTCATCCTTTAAGGATAATTAACTAAGACATGTCATCCTATCTGAAGACATTCTTTATATGGTAATTTCAATCCTACAGATAATTGGGACCAAAAAGGACTATTCTCCAAGCATAATTTTTAGCTTTCTAGTTATTTGCATTTTCAACTTTATTAAACTTACCTACTCCATAGCTGGCTGCTCTTGATTTGATACTCTTGTCTCCTTTGGTATGAGGCATTTTACCAACTAGCCTACTTAATTTTCTGTGTATGTTACTGATAAGGTTGTTTTTCAAAAATTTTGAGTAGGTCCTTGATATTGCTAGTTAGCTCCTTGATGAAAACGTTATAATTCTTTCATTTATTTTTTAACCATCTTAACTCTAATAGTCTAGCCTTGGGTTCTTGAACACCTTATAGACAGTTACTTGAAGTTTATTGCTTTTAAATTGTTTCTACTTTCAATTTTAGAACTGTGACACAAATGGTGGCTTGTAGAGGCTTTTTTGTTGGTTAAAAAACTTTATGATTTTGCAACGTATAGAAGATATGGGTATCCTGATTAGGCAGTCCCACTGTTTCACTGGGAACAACAAACTGGTCCCCAACCCGATCAGTTTACATTTGGCAAAGTACTTCCAGCCTATGCAAAACGGGGGGTTTGAAATAGGGTATGAACATTCATTAAAGCAAAAAGAAATGTCTAAATTGTGTCAGATGTTGGAGTTGCAACTGCCCTGGTAAACATGTATTCAAAATGCAAGAACATGGACAAAGAAAGTTTGTTGTTTGATGGAATACCACAAAGAAATATGTTCTTCTAGACCCCAATGACTGTAGGATATGCAAAAAATGCTTTTGTTGGAAACGTAGGTGAACTATTTGATAGAATTCCTCAAAGAAACGTGGTCTCATAGAATGCCATGATGGCAGGATATGCACAAATTAGATTTGGTGAAAAGACATTAGAAACTTTAAAGCAAATGCAATTGGCATATACAACTCTGCTGCAATATGCAAACACTGAAAAAATAAATAGAGGGCTTGAATTATGAAATAGTTTGTAATTCATAAGTGTCTTACCTGAACTGCACTACTCCTCACTTCTTCAACTTTGAGAGATGAAAACTGCATGAACAAATGGAATTGTAATCCATCCTTCAGCCTTTATTCTATCATCCTAAATTCTGATTGGTTGATGTTAGTTGACATGGATTCAATATGATAGTTCAATCAAATGGTTGAGATTTATTGGGATTTAATCCAATGGATAATATTTTAGTTGGTCATTTTTATTATTTTATGCAGCTGGTTACACAATTTATTGTTCATATGGTACTGAGTTTTTAAACACTGTGAAAGGTGAGCCGGACCATAATTTCATTTATTGTTATGCAGGTGTTTACTTGGGATTGAAGACTCTTACATCAAAAATAGTGCATTATATTTGAGATCTGGTTTGGAAAGTCTTGAGAAATGACTTGTTGAAGTGACTGTAATAGATATGATGTACATACAATAAAAATATTACTTAATGAATAGTTGACTATATAGACTTAGTTTTTGTACACTTGTATATAAATTAATATATATTTTTAGTTCTATCAATGAATAAGAGAATATTGACCAATTTAAAAACTGTCTTATTCAACATTTCATGCTTCCATGTTTAAATAATAATGATACAATACAATACAGTTAGGTAATATTAACTTCACATATCATTCAAAATATGTTATTTAAAAGGTGAATGTCTTTTCATCTACTATCTCCACTAATGGAACCTGCACCACAACCGGGGCCTCTCCCCTACGTTAACATCAAAAACACTAACAAATATAAGAGCTATTTAACAATTGACGTAGCCACATTATTGGCAACGTATTACCTTCAGAAAATATAGTAGTAGCAAACAGGAAGCGACATAAATCCATCAAAACTTTTTCTAGTAGAGAACGTTCGCCCTTCTATAAAACAATACTCCAATTTACCCTTCAGCAGCTGCCCCTATGCATTTATTCCTAACATAAAATCTGCCTCGTGGCTTTACAATCTACAAAGGAAGGATATTCGTAGAAATTTATTGGAGGTGGACATTTTAATGGACGAGGGGAACGCTCTTGAGAACGACGGTCTCGACGGTGAGCCCCGGACCAAATCCGAAGAGAACGCCCATGTCCAGTCCTTCTCCCGTGGTCGCATGTCCCTTGTCCGCGGAAGACTTCCTCATCTCGTCCAAAATGAAGAGCACACAGGCGCTCGACATGTTTCCATACTCGCTCAGAATGTGTCTGGTGGCCCTCATCTTCTTCGGGTCCAGTTGGAGTTTGGACTCCACCTGGTCAAGAATTGCAGGGCCTCCCGGGTGGGCGATCCAGAAGAGCTCGTTCCAGTCGGAGATGTTGAACTGCTGGAAGGCCTCCACAAGCGCCTTTTCGATGTTCTTCGAGATCAACCCAGGCACGTCTTTGAGAAGATGGAAGGTGAGACCAACCTCTCTGAGGTGCCCGTCAATGGCGCCCTCGCTGTCGGGAAGGATGGTCTGAGCAGTAAAGAGGAGTTGGAAAGAGGGCTTCTCCACCTCGGGAATCGGATCCGCTCCGACGATGACGGCAGCGGCGCCGTCGCCGAAGAGAGCCTGGCCGACGAGACTGTCGAGGTGGGTGTCGGAGGGGCCCGCGGAAAGTGACGGCGGTGATCTCGCTGCAGACGACCAGAACTCTGGCTCCGCGGTTGTTCTCTGCGAGGTCTTTGGCAACGCGGAGAACTGTGCCGCCGGCGAAGCAGCCCTGTTGATACATCATCACTCTCTTCACGGAAGGGGCGGAGTCCCAGTAATTTAGTGAGTTGGTAGTCTGCGCCGGGCATGTCCACGCCGCTGGTGGTGCAGAAGAGGAGGTGTGTGATCTTCGACTTGGGCTGACCCCATTCTTTTATGGCCTTTGAAGCCGCTTCCTTCCCCAGCTTCGGCACTTCCACCACCACCATGTCCTGCCGAGCGTCTAACGAGGGTGCCATGTACGCGCACACGTTCGGGTTCTCCTTCAATATCTCCTCCGTCAAATACATGTACCTCTTCCTTATCATCGACTTCTCGCCTGCAACATATACATTAACTAACCGCCATTAAAACACACACCCATATGCATTCAAAGATTCATTACAGTAGAAGAAAGGATCTTCCGACTTACACATGCGCTTGAACTTCTCCTTGAGCTCGGCCTTGTGGCTCGCTGTTGGTGATTCTGAAATAATAATCAGGGTAGGAGCTCTGTTCGATGGCGTTGGGAGGAGTGGCGGTGCCGATGGCGAGGACGGCGGCAGGGCCGTCGGCCCTCTGCGCCTTCCTGAATGGCTTCCAGATCCACCGTCTTCCCTGCTGCCATGTTGATTAATGTGTTGTTCCGATAAAATGTATGGTGAAGAAGTGAATGGAATATGGAATAACAGGCAATGTTGGGGGCTATTTAAAAATAGCGAGCAAGGAAAAGAAGAGTAGCTGAGGGGTGTGGATAGACGCATTTCACGTGGGCAGAGAAAGCTGCTGGTCTACGCTGCATCTTTCTGACCGTTGAAGAAAAAGAGGGGAATTGCAGATGAGCAGACGGAACGGGAGCACGTAACATTTGTTGCGTAAGACCTCAATGAGGAGGCAGGAAGTCCGTGAGTCTCATTCTGACTGAAAATGTTCCTGTGGATTTACGAAAGGGGCGTACATATCTATTCTGAATGACCGGTGGTGGTAGGTTGTGCTACACATTAAATAAGGTAAATAGGAATATTTGATTTTAAAAATAAATATTTTCCATTCCAAAAAAATTGGATGATTCTCACGTTTATCAAATCCTTACAATTTCTAGAACTATTTGATTTTATAAATAAATATTTTCCATTCCAAAAAAATTGAAGGATTCTTAGGTTTTTTTTTTTTTTTTTTTCAATTTCGTACAATGTTTAAAACTATTTTGATTTTATAAATAAATTTTTTCTATTCATAAAAAAATGAACTATTCTTAGGTTTGTTTGTTTTTTATCGAATCCTTACAAGGTGTATCCCTATTTGATGGGATAAATAAATATTTTCCAACGATTCTTAGGTTTTTATTATTTTTATTTTATCGAATCCTTACAATGTCTAGAACTATTTGATTTTATAAATAAATATTTTTTAAGGCATTTCTCAATGAACATATTAACAAATGTGTTAGATGCCAAAGGTGTTTTGTGTGCTTAGTAGGTCCCCCTGCCGGAGTGATTATTGCGACTAGTGTACAAAGTTTGATGTTCATTTGGACGTTTTTCCAAGGCGACTAACTACTCGATGGCCGTTTTGACGGTTTCGATGGGCTTTCAATACATTTTTTTAGTTTTTCTGTGTTTAAAAACTTGCATGTGCTATATTTGCGAATTTTTTTTTTTAGGGTTTTGGGCGGAGACTCATCAATTGAGTCCATTCTACCAGAGACCGATCTACCGCTTTCGAATTTACCATGAGCATTGCATTTTGGGCACTAAAGATTTGGTATTGGTTGGGCATAGAATGCGCTATCTATTGCAAAGCCGTAGCCCACCTTTCAATTATGGACAAGGAAAGAGAAAGACTAGAACTGTGATGCTGACAAATTATTGCGGGGATTGAAGGCTTTTTGGTTGTGTTGATTGTACTTCTTCTCCTCATATGTTCCAAGAAAATTTATCAACACTTGAAGAACAAGAGGAAAGGCCTCAGGAGTCCAAAGCAAAGGGTTATTGGGGATGGAGGCTTTGAATTGATTTGTAAGGATTTTTTACCGTATGACACTATGGTCATTAAAAAACTTAGCATGGATGCATGTCAGGGAATCAAAGAATTATAGGCAGAAATGGACAATTTGGAAGGAATTCGCCACAATAATTTAGTTGAGATTTCTGGGGTATTGCATATTAGGGCAAGAGGGGCTATTGATTTATAGGTTTGTGGAGATGGAACCTGGATGAATGATTGCAGGAAAGGGACGATGCAGGAAAAACATTGGATTGGAGGAAGAGGGTGAAGATTATTAGGGGATGACTATTGGGCTTTCATACATGCACCATGAATGTAACCCCAATGTTATCCATATGGATATCAAGGGGAGTAATATTTTGTTGACAATAATTTTGAGGCGCGGATTATTGATTTTGGTCTAGCTAGGGATATAAATCCTCAAAAGATCCATTTATCAACACAAGCTACAGGGACACTGGACCATATGCCTCCCAAGTATGTTGGTGGAAGTATTGCTACGAAACAGGCCGATGTCTAAAGCTTTGGGATGTTGGTGATGGAAATTTCTAAAGGGAGGAGGCCTAATCTCCATATCAAGGACAATGGCAGAAGGACTCTTTGGAGTTGGGTGCATGAACTGGAGAAAGGAAGGCAAACGCATTGATTTTCTGGACCCTTCGCTCAGGATTTCATTGATTGCTCATCAACATTCACTGGAGGAAATATCAATGTTCTTCAAGATTGCATGCCTATGAACTGAGCTTGAAGTCTAACAGAGGCCTTTGATGTGGGATGTTGATTCCATACTTGCAATTCTTGTTCACCAAGCTGGGCATTGAGGTAACAATATTTTTATTATTTATTTTGATTTCATTCAGATAAGGTTTCTTTTGTGTAGAGTTTTTGTGTTTTTCCACTAACAATTGGCACACTTCATTAGTCAATATTCTGAGGCAGACTACTCCACCCCTACCCTGTTCTTCCCACAAGATCATACTGACTTAAAAAGAATCATCAAAAATTTTGAAACTTCCCTTTAACATAAAATAAATCGTTTCCAACAAAACAGGAATCCATAAATACAAACAAATCAGTATCCAATGCCCTATTTTCTATCTCTTTTTACACATCTATCCAGAGAGTCCCTTACCTAGAAAAAGAATAGCAGTAAAATCTACTCATTCCCTGATGAATCAAGCCAAAAAAATTAAAATTGCTAAATAGGATCCTTTTCTTTTTGGTAAAATCATTTTCATCCCATTTCTTCCTTTAGACCATTCAGCATCCAACAACCAATTTATGATCTGTATCCCAAGAGGTTAGGGGGGAAACACTCTAAATAAGAATCTACATGTGTTATGTGCATATATGGAAGCAATATGAATGAATTATTTATATACGAACATTCAGATGGAAATGTGTTATAGGCATTTGAATTTTTCTACTCAACAAAATTTCATCATTATGTCCTTTCCTGTCATGTAATAGACCTCATTATTCATCTAAAAATTTGCTGCACTACGTTGATTTGGAACTGCACTCCCCCGAAACCAGCTACTAGATACTGGGATTGCTAGGAAAGCCATTCTTGGTCTTGGGAAGAAAGCCTTGGGTACTCTTACAGACATCTACTGTTGGTCATCAAGGATGTGAGCTACATTCCCATTTTAAATTGCATTCATGACCTATTTCAACGGTGACTTGGGGCAATGTTCATTTTTAAAGTATTGGAATTCTGAATTAACAGTAAGAATATTCTTTAAGAAAGAAAAACCTTTTGGGAAGTGCTTCCCTTCTTTCCTACTTATCTATAAATGATAGCCAGAGAAGAAGTATTAATGTAAGCCTAAAGTGTAATTGTTAGGAATATTATAGTGCTTCACATATTTATGTGTGTGAATAATAATTACGTGTGTAATTATTATTGTTGAGAGATTATTGTTAGAGATGTTATAATATATTGTTTCAGCAATATATTATTATATTTATTGTTATGTGTGGGTTACGTGAGTTATTCTCACCCCACATAATTAGGCTTGGTTGAGATTTTGTAGTTGAGTTAGTTTCCTATATTCTAGGGAAACTCCAGCCTATATATTAGGCTATTGTATTGTGTGAAATAGATATAAGAAATATATGATTACTGTGTTTATTCTATTTAACTCTGCTGCTACTCTATTATTTGGCATCAGAGCGTGTCTGGTCATGCCTCTAATGGAATAATGATGCATATGAAGGGGCAAACATGAAATGTATCGCCCCTGGTAATACAAGAGATTAGTTGTATATTACAATTCTTTTTAGTTTAATCATCTTTCTTGTCTAGAGTTGTGAGAAAAGTGAATCTTGAAAGGAAGGCCTTCAGACTTGCACCTCAAGTTGCATCATTCAATTAACATTGAATCGACTTCAAGCTTTTGGATTTCCTATGGAGGATTATTTCTACGTGGGCACCACTATAAGTTGTTATTTCTAGATTTATGCAGTGACAGTTAGTCATGACCAGTAACGTCATTCAAAACTGTCTGCAATAAAGTGAGGCACATCTGCTATAGCCTGTACTTCTGCGTATGGTATTGTCGATCTGTGGTTATGCTGTGTGAAGAGGCATTTAGATACTTGTCTTCGATCTCTTCCTCGAATTTGGTTCTACTCAGGATTGTCTGTCGATAGTTTGTGACAGCCCTCAAGGACGTATATATCTCCATCTCGCAAATCCTGCCAGACACAGATCCTCCATTATTCTGCCATGGCCATGTGGAGGCATGTTATTGGAGGGGATAAGAGTCTTTGATAGACTCATATAGTTACCTGGATCGTGGTATTCCTTCTTTGATTCTGCCATCAAGTGCGTCAGCTATGTATTCATGCCCATCAAGACAAGGTTTATTTGCATATATGAGTTTGTGAGTTATTAGCTCAATCATTGTTGTCAGTCCAATCTAGTTGTGTCAAGAAAACAAAGTCTAAATTTTGTCAGGTCTTTCTCTTGTTCAAAGTCTTGCAGTTTATATAGTATTTTTTTTATAACTCGAGGGTTATGTATTTGTAATTATTTGTTACAAAGCAAACAAAATTTGTCTATCTCGGTTTTTGGTTAATACTTTGTTATTATTATTTTGTCTAGTCTGTGTGTTACAAAATAGTATAAAAATTTGTAATTGTCTTTCATTACAAATCTTATATTCGTTTTGGGTCATCTAATTTAATATATATATTTGGGTGTCAAGTGTATATATATATATATATATATATATATAAGAATAGTCATTTTTTGTGTCCATCAAAGTGTCAAGTTTCAATAGTTTAAGTTGTATTGTTATGTTGTTCATGTATAGTTGTCTTGTGGAGTAGAACATTGTAAAAATTGTAAAAAATAAATAAAAAATTGCCTCACTTTTAGCCGGACGCATTATCGGTGGAATCCGACGTCTGAGTTGTAATTAAGCTCCATGATCAAATCTGGCTAAGTTAGCAGCATTGTACTGGAGGATGGAGGAAAACGGAGGTTGGAGGTCATTCAGCAACCTCTCGTTAGTTGCCAACGACGGGGCCCGCATATCAGTTTTGGTGACATGTGTGTTTCAGTTTGGTTTAAGTTTGGGCAGTGTGGTTTCCGTCATGTGCCTATTTACAGTGTTCCTAATTTCAATAAGTGGAAATTTCACATTGAGGGGAGTAACATGATCCAATGTTCCATTTCATTATGTTAGTTTTTTCTATGTATGTATGGGCAACAAATTTCAACAATTTTTCCTATGTTATTCCCTGTCAATGAGATATTGATGAGGGATTATAATAGTACTTGGCACATCATGATGTGGTTGTAGGTAAACCACTTGAAAACCTTCATTTGTGG
Source organism: Taxus chinensis (assembly GCA_019776745.2). NCBI lineage: Eukaryota > Viridiplantae > Streptophyta > Pinopsida > Cupressales > Taxaceae > Taxus > Taxus chinensis. The sequence goes on along the minus strand of CM034147.1, from coordinate 684,257,912 downwards.
TTTGTGGTAAACCAATAGCAAAACCGCCATTCTTGGTTGTTGGTAATCCATTCGCAAAACCATCACTTTGTGGTTTGTGATAAACCAATTACAAAACCACCATTCTCGGTTTGTGGTCAACCGTTTGCAAAACCATCCATGAGGTTTGTGATCATCCTATGAAAATCACCAGATCATGAGCAGGTGCAAGTACAAAGGCAGGTTTTCCCCCATGTTCGCATTAAGGGGGGGATTGTTAGGAATATTATAGTGCTTCACATATTTATGTGTGTGAATAATAATTACGTGTGTAATTATTATTGTTGAGAGATTATTGTTAGAGATGTTATAATATATATTTTCAACAATATATCATTATATTTATTGTTATGTGTGGGTTACGTGAGTTATTCTCACCCCACATAATTAGGCTTGGTTGAGATTTTGTAGTTGAGTTAGTTTCCTATATTCTAGGGAAAACTCCAGCCTATATATTAGGTTATTGTATTGTGTGAAAGAGATAGAAGAAATATATGATTATTGTGTTTATTTTGTTTATATGATTATTGTGTTTATTTTGTTTAACTTTGCTGCTACTCTATTAGTAATTAATGAGTGAGACACTATATAGAGCCACGGGTAGCTCTTATTTAGAGAACCGATATATTTTACTTTATTTTATAAGTGTACAATTGTTTCTCCAATATGTTAGTAAAACCCTTAAGATTTTAAAAGTTAAATCTGGAACTGATCAATTGACTAAATTTTATTGCATGACACAGGCACACAACTACAGGAGGAAAGTTGAAGAATGAAAGGTATGGAAATCCTAAATGGCACAAGATGGCACAAGGGTTGATCGTAAAAAAAAAATTGTTTGTAAAAAATACCAGAAATTGTGTGATTCCTGCTATTTTTGTATTATAAGTAATGAAAGGCTATCCATGAAGCAAGAGATGATAGTGTCCAGAAATTCTAGCAGTGTGATCTCTACAATGTTTGGCTTGTTTGAAATAGATATATAATTTTTTATTCTGATGGAAAGTGGCAGATAAGTAATGGGCATGATGTATGTTACATTTCCTATAATTATTGTTTAGGGTAAGAATTGTACATCTCATAATATTGATGTTTTAAATAAGTAGTGATCATTGTGGCCTTTCTTATAAATCTAGTGTTTTCTTCTTAATTGATATATTACAACTCCTGAAAAACTCATTTCTACCACCAATAATGCATGTTATATACAAGACTAAACACAATTATAACTATTATGTATTTTTCTTCTTGTTTATTCTTTTGGATTAGTAATCCATATGACCCTACAAAAGCATTAACACTTGCTTCTTGGTTGGGAGGCATTCTATCCTCCACATGGGAAGAATCTCAACTTTTTTTATCACTTTCCGAGCTGACAAAAAATAAGTTTACATAAAAAGTCCCATATGACCACTAGTCACTGTCAATGGATTGATATTTTATGCAGGCTGGTACGAAGAGATCGGACCCAAATTATTGTGCATATTGTTGGCTTTTGTTTTATGGATTGAAAGCTTGATTAACACGTCTTACTTATTTAGAGTCAAGACTCTATACTACTGAATAACATATTCACCGATGCTTGGTCTCTTAATAAATATTATTGGAATGGGCCACTATTTTAAGCTCCTCCATTTGGTCCTTCTGCACCTTTTGTGGATCTGGAACCACTGTAAACAGTACATACTATTGATCAATCATCCCCCTCCCCTGAATGAGAATTTGTCTTAACTATAGTTACTAGTGTTCTAGATAGTAGAATTCAACTTGTGGAGTTTGATGAAAGATTTATAAGGCTATGTCAAGATGCCCATGTTGAGCATAACTTGCAATCATTAAAGTCATAGAAAATGAATGTGTACTGACATTTCTGTTCAAAAATCCATCATTATGGTCATTGAATTGCTAATAGAGAACACGAACTATTGATGGTGAGTGCAGTTGTATGGTAGGCCGTCAATCCACAGTGAGCTAAACAATGTGCACTGTAATTGTACTACCACTGCAGTTTTTTCAATGTCTGTCACCAAAAAAATTACTGGAGTTGCCTCTTAAGAACGTAAAATCTTTGTTGAATCTACAAATTAAATTAAATTACAAGCATGCAATAAGACCATCTGACGTCTTTAAGGGGACATGTCTCATTCAAGAACACCAAATTATTTACGATTTAAGCGTCATATAGTTGTCAGCATCTTTGGAGTGGTGTGTCTTATCGAAGAACAACAAATTATTTATAGCTTGGGAACATCATATGGTTGTCTAGGCAACTAAATTCAAACTTATCATGATCTAAAAGTAATTTCAACATGTGGACTTTCTGTCAACACTTTTAAGACATTTTTAGACATTTTTTACCAAAATCCGTTGCTTCTCCGTCTGTGTCTCACTCTCAGGAACCTCTCTATTTATTCAGGCTTGACAATTTAAAACCAAAAAATAACAAAAATTTATCCCAAAAAATAAAGTTCAAAATAACTTAAATACACATAATAATTTATTTATTAGATCTCTACTGCCTTTTTATGGTGAAGATTTTGTTTGTTCATGTTTGGATATTTAGAAAAGCTTCATGATGCTAACTTTGGAGTCTTGTTTTTATGTAGTTTTAAAAATAAAAGGGGAAAGATATGAAACTTTTGGGAGGCCCTGCTACTCCTTGTGATGTTATTTTATGAATTCAATATTAAAATTGTTCAGGTTCCAAATATAATAGAATGTATATGCTGCCAGTTTATTATTTACATTGATGTCTATTTGTAGTTTATTTCTCTACTTATGACCTCATGCTTGAGAAATTCTAGTAAGATATTGCTTTCTAATTTTCTATCTAATTTGTTCAATTTTCTATTTCTCTTGGTACCATCTCCTACACATGCAGCAAGCATAATATGATGGTAATCTATTCATGTCCATATGTGTATCTTGACTAAAATACATTGAGAAATGGCATAGTGCTTTTCCCTACCATGGAAGCATGCCTATTTCAAATAGGGGTACCATAACATCAGATATTTTATCCTTTATTTCATGTTTTTATAATAAAAATCAGTGTGGCAATTATTCTTCATTTATTCCTTTTAAAAATCTAAATAGTACATAAGCCAATGATATTAAACAACTGGCACTACCAATATTGATGTATTGTGGATACTAACCTTAAATTCATCATTACAAGCCTTTTCTTACAAGGGTTTTCCAATCTTATGCCTCTATGCCTTTGTGGATTGAAATATATTGAAGGGGATGATTTTACATGCACAAGAAGTTCCAGGAAACTGTGTAATAAAATAAAAGAGGAATTTTTTTGTAGGTGTTACAACAATACAAAGTACGCTTAAATCCAAAAAAGTGTGTTTTTGGAGTTACAACTGGCAAGATCCTTGGGTACATTACCTTGCAACGTGGAATTGAAATAGATACCAAAATAATATTTTCTATTATTGACATGCCTCCACCTTACATTTGCATCAGTTACGCACACTACAAGGGAAAATCCATGTCATTCGTCGTTTTATTGCACAGCTTGCTAACAAAACCCAGCCATTCACACATTTGATGAAGAAAGACACTAAATTTGTTTGGGACAATCTTTGTGAAAGAGCATTCAATGTTATTAAAGCATACCTCTTAAATATGTCTTTCCTTTTACCTCCCATGGCTGAGTGACCTTTATTTTTATACATTTCCGCCACATTTCATGCTCTAGGAGCCCTTCTAGCACAACACGATGACTTTCAATGTGGAAGGGGTTTCTATTAAATTAGTCAAAATTTACTCTCGTATGAATACAGCTATAGTTACATCAAAAAATTATGCCTTAGCCTAGTCTTTGTGGCAAACAAATTGTGCCAATACCTTCTTAATAATGTGGTTCATATAATCACTAAGGCAGATCCTCTACACTATCTCTTGTCCCGCACACATCTCTTAGGACGTCTAGAACAATGGGTCGTGTTACTTACCGAGTTTGACTTCAAATATGTCCCACAAAAAGTGATCAAAGGAAAAGTTATTGTTGATTAGCTCGTTGAGGCACCTCTACCGGATCCATCCCCTATTTGTGATTCTTTTCGTGATGATTTCACTACTTATGTCATTGATACTGACACTTGGACAATGTATTTTGATGGGTCTCGTTGTCACTCTGGTGATGGGGCCAGGATAGTCTTTATTTCTGCACATGGTGATCATCTCCCTTTTGCATATCACTTAGGGTTTTCATGCACCAATAACATTGTTGAGTATGAATCCCTCATCCTTGGCCTCACCACCACCCAGAAGCTTACTTTCCTTGCACACTTTTCTATTAATATCGGTAGTAAAATACCTTATGCCCAATTAGCTCAAATCAAACAAGGACCCAATGAGCATCTTGCAAACTATGTGTTACGATATAAGAAAAACCTTGCCAAGATGACTAATGTACCAGGCAAATTAGAATTACAAGATCTATTTGTTTAAAGTCTCTTAGCTCCACTTCAAGAAAGTGCCATCTTTCAGACCTCTACATCATTTGATCAATTATTCCATATACTCGAGATGCATGAAGAAAAAAAATTATCTATGGGAAAATTGAAATATTGTGATATTTCTTCATCCTCTAATAGGTTTCAAGCTAAATCTACATTAAAACCATCTCCTAAGCCCACTGAAGCAAAATTGTCAATGTTATTTCTCCATCTACCACACTTCAAGTGCAATCTATGTGACGTACATTTACTAAATTACCTTACGCTCCTCAATTCCTACTACCGCAACTCATCGAAAGCAATCTAATTACTCTTCCACCACCACTCAATCTAGATCCTTCTCACCCACGTGGCCGCAACAACGATGAAAATAGACGCTATGATTACCATCAATGCACTGGGTATCCCACTAATCGTTGCTTCAAACTCATACATCTAATTCAAGATCTTATTGATAACAACTCCATCAAGCTTCCTACGCCATCTACTTCCAATCCCGTCAATGATAATCAAAATCTAAAAATCTTCAAAAACCCTTTACCAAACCCTAAAAATCAAGCTACATATTCTTCTACAAATCATAATTATCATGAAGTTCCTTCTCCTTCATCAGAGCCTCTTGATTTCCTTGTTGCTTTTGTTGATGTGCCACCGCTAATCATTACATTCTCATATCATGATTATCATACTACATTTTATTTCGATTCATTACATATCAATGCTTATGTTGGCACATATGCTATCAATAATATGATGGTCTATCCATCGGCTCCTACTAATGCATACTCCATTGTGCTTCTTGTAGTATTAAATTCCCAAAATTGTTAATTACATTTCCAGTTCCTAATTCTTATGGTTGTTTCATTCTTCCCATCACAATTAAGTCTCTTACCATATCCACACTATTCCTTGTTACGTCTAAAATAATCAGCTGTGACATGCTCTTTGGTCTTCATTGGTGTCACACCACACAAGATATCCCTTCCTTGCATCACTTGTGTCTCAAGTTCCTCCATAAAAACAAGCTATCACCATCAAAGGTATTCCTACACTTTTACTATGGTTCACACTTGACTATTGAGGACACACTACATCAATGAACCTTAGATTACATACTTCACACTCTGTGCTTCATGACATATCTTTTCTAGCATCTACTCGCACGTGACACACCTTTTTCCCCAATGGCACACTTTTGTTCTATGGTTCATTCTTGACTGTTGAGTGGGCATTTATAAATGAACCTCATTTCATGCACATCTTCTGGGGAAACACGACTCCTTCCATTTTCACATCTTGCATACCATGCCACCACACCATCACAACATTTGCATATCTTGCTTACATCTACTCTTGTTTGCTTATACTACTTACATGTTACACTTTTATTACTATGTTATCCAGACTCTTAGTATGGAAATATCTTTTTCTATATATACATGTGCGTTCACTTGGTCTCTGGAAGTGAATGCATATCTCTTTCATCTCCTTACACAATGCATGATTCCCGACACTAACTCCCTTAACAGTCTCATCGAGGCTCCTAGGGGCATCTACCTTTACTACTCTTGCACATTACATGTTCTATTGTTTTCATTCTTTACTACTACTTTCACTTTAATTTTTGCTGATATATGCACACTTTGACATACTATTTATCTTTCTAACATGCTAACATGTTCTTCATGTGTAGCACTTTACTTGCAGGGCTATATGCAACCATGGTTATCTGATACATTTTTACTTAATTATTGTTTGCTATTGTTTGTGGGCTATGCCCTATGTATTGTGTGATCATTGTATTCTTTTGGCCACTTTGGCCCTGATTGTCTTATGACATTGTGAGTGATGTCCCATGTATGAAACCCATTTTTCGTGGTCCATCTTGATTGCACACTTAAATGTTACATTGTCTTATGTTACATGTTATCTACTTTTACTACTAACACTTTTACTAGCCTACTTTGTTTGCATGTGTCTTGGTTTCTACCATGCACATCCCCTACCCCTGCAGGTCTCTCCAATTCAGATATACATATCAGTCTCTGGTCCTCTCCTTTGGGCCACATTCTCCTATAGTTGTTGCATGCACCCCAAACGAAAGGGGCATACATTGGGTGAACAAATCACCCCTACATCATCTCAGAGCTATAGCTACAGATCAGCACAATATAGAAACATCAGAGGCATATAGTCATAGAAAAGACTAGAATCAGATTTGGACTTCAAAACACACAGTACAGAACACTAGCATCCAGACCCAGACAGTAGTGCTTGGTGCTTGTGTCCTCCCCTAGGCATTAATTTCCTAGGGGGAAAATAGGTAATTTCTCAGTACAACATAATCTTCAGCACAGTTCTCCAGTAGTAGGTACTTGCCTCCAATTATAGAATGCATTCTATCTCCTATAATCAGTTACAATACAGAACAACATGGAGGAACTAATCGGGACATACCATCTGCACCATGGTGCTCATTCAAGAAGTAGTCATGGAAGGAGAGAAAAATAGACCTCTCTCCCCAACACTCTTGTCTTGGCGTGAGATCACCCAAAAAACTCACTCTTAGCATGAGATCACCCAAAAAACTCACTCTTAGCGTGTGAATTTCCTTAAAAACTCACCATCGACAACAAATTCAATAGCAATAAGGATAATTCTCTATCTCTTACACTCTTAAACATTAGGTGCACATCTTTTCTTTTACATACTTTCACACTTTTACTTACTTATACATACCTTACTTTGATTTCTCATATACGAGACTTAAACTACTTTCTCGCTCTTCTTTTGTAGGTTTGTCCTTAATTCTCAACAAGAAGAAGCCTACATCAGCAAATACAAGCTTACAACAACATGTACAAGTCATGTACACTTCACCCCTAGGGTTCACTTCCCTTTTCCTAATCTCCATGCTTCACTTTGTAATCACTTCACACTTCACTTGTCCACTTGGCACACGATATTTTCCACACTCTCTACAAGATCATAAGGTACGCATCTTATATCTAATGTATGTTAGATCAAGTATTCACTCAACAACATAAAGTGGGGGTAAAATGTAGACATAAAATATATGCACTTGGGTACATTTCTAGGTCCTAAAAGCATGCTAGCATTTACATGATTCCTAAGCAAGAAAGCTAGTAATTGACAACTCCCTTTAGCCTTTTGTTTGGTCTTGTACACTTTTATTGGCTTTATACATCTTACACTCTTGCCAACATTTGATTGTTTTATATTTCTATGGCCTCAGACACTAGCAACCAATTGGGACACTAACGTCAAGCACTCCTGTCCTCCTGGGTGCTTCTGTCCCTCTTTATCTTATTCTTATAAACTTAGGTGCTCTTTCCCTCTTTACCCCTTTCACTTCTTAATTACTTTTTACTACTTTGGGTCAGGCCTTTCAATTTTCAATTATGAAATTCAAACAAGGGAATCATATAAATACACAGTTATGTTTTCAAAATAAAGGACCAAGTACTAAGCATTATCTATACTACCACCTAAGCTTGCATTCAAAGGCACAAGAGCATCAAAGGAATCCATCTAGCACTCATTCAAGGGACAAGGGATTGCATCACTTCTGCATACACAACATAGGATGGGAAGTTTATTCTATTCCATCCCTCACATTCTATACATTTTCTACGTTCTAGATCTAATGTTGCTATTACTATGCAGCTTGCACAAGGGCATCCTAGGGCATCATTTCTACACACACATAAGAATCTACATGGATTTTGAGATGTCGTGCAGTGCTTGTTTGTAAGTTCACTCTTTAGGTGACCGTCGAGGTTAGTCTGACTCCCCATTCTACATTTTCCTTTTTAGGTTTGATGTGGTTTGTGGGTATGTGCAAGTGAACTTCTTTCTTTTATGGTTACAGGTACATCATACATATCAAGAAACGAATCTAAAGTGACAAACAGAGACCAACTGTGATGAACCCTTATCCTACATAGAAAATATCAGATCCTGAGCACTTACATAGACACTACCAATGCCAAAATCTAGTCACTAGCACCTGGGAGCTCCTTTCCTCCCATGGGCACTCCTGTCCTGACACTATTTTCAGATATCAAAATTTCTAGTTTATAGTGACAACATTGTTTACAACCTATTTCAGTATCTCACCTGCCCAGATCACTTCCTGTTCACTCAAAAATCAATCTAAGTCTTCCTATCTCTCCTCTCTTTCTTAGGGTTTCATATTTTACACATGATTAGTTTTCTTGCAGCTTATTGTATACTAGCATTTGTACATCATTTATCACAGTATTTACTCTGCAATACTTATATTTAATTCCATTTATTTTTAAATAAATCAGAAAGGATGTAAACTATGAGGACAATTATTACAATATGCTATTCAACACAAGTGAAGGTACATCAAATGGATGTCAAGTTAGCTTTCATAAATGGCATGCTAGAACAAGTGTATATTGGACAACCACTAAGGTTATGAGATTATAGGGCATGAGAACAAGGTGTATAAAGGTCAAGAAAGTATTGTATGGACTATGAAAATGTGGAGGGTAACTCCAAGGACATGGTACAACCATATCGACTGTTACTTGATGAGATTCCAAAGGGATTTAGCAAAAGTGGAAGCGAGCCTACATTCTACATCAAAATAAACAAAGAAGGTGATATTATGATTGTGGTCTTATATGTAGATGATCTAATATTTACTAGAAATGCAAACAAGTCCATAGAAGAATTCAAATCAGCCATGAAGAAGGAGTTTGAGATGACTGATTTAGGTTTGTTGAAGTACTTTCTCGGTATTGAAGTCAAAAAATGGAAAACAAGGAAATTTTGTGTCACAAGCTAAACTATGCACGATTGGGTAAATTTTGGAGAGATTTAGAATCTTAGATAGCAAACCAACATCTACACCAATTTGAAACATGTTTGAAATTACACAAAGAATACTGCATGAACATTGTGGATCCAACATGGTATAAAATTTTGGTAGGATTTCTTGACGGCAACTAGATCAAACATCATGTATTCAGTTAGCCTAATTCCCTAGATTCAGGGAGACTCCAAAAGAGACCTAATTGGCAAGCAAGTAAAAGAATTATTAGGTATAATTATGGAACAAGAAATTATGGAATTTTGTATGCAAATGTTAATGATTTTCAGTTAGTTGGAAATATTGAATAGTGACTGGGTACCTAGTCTGTGATTATAGAAAGAGTGCATAAGCAACAAATTCAACTGCATATTAGAGCTATACGGATCTCAGACAGAATCACTTGTATAAGACTTCCATGAGGAACAACAAGGAGCATCTACCATATTTTGTTGATAACTTATCTTCCATTTCCATGTCAAAGAATCTCATTTTTCATGGAAGAAGCAAGAATATTACAATTAGGTATCATTTTATTCAAGAATTAGTTTAAAAAGGTGAGATAAAACTTAGATTTTGTATGTCAAAGTAGCAACTTGTATACATATATTACTAAACCTTTGTCAAAGGATAGCTTTGAACGTTTGAGAAGAAATTTGGGCATGATTGATATAGTGGGGATTAGCTCTGGAAACCAACCATGATAGCTCCAGAGGTCTGCAATCAGTTGACTGAAGTGATTATAATATTTGTTTTGAAGTCTCTTAATGCATAAGATGGTTATTTATGAGTGTGTAGAGGCTCATGATTAATGGGTGGTGTTAAACAAAATGTAATCTTGAACCTCTTGACTGTTTTACTTTTATTTTGAATCATCTGTTGAGAACCCACATTTGAATTCATTCTTAGGAGGGAAAGTATTATTTTCTAGAAAAAAAAAGTTGTTTAAACACTTTGTTGGTGAGTTGGGTATAACAATCTAGTTTTAAGGGTATTTAGAAAAAGAAATCTCACAACAGCATATAGAAGGAAAAGAGGAGCATAATACAATAGACATCAGAGAGAGCAACTCAAGGAGTTTTATCTACTTGTACTAGTCTTTTTTGCTGCATTAATATAAATATACATTGTATTTTGTGAGTTGTTCTTTGGCTCCCATGTTTTGTATTCTTTTATTTGCAAATCTTGATCCAACAAAAACCACTTAAACTACAGTCTCCATATTACCTTGGAATTAGAATTGATATTGTTATGATATAATATATGTTTACAACAACTCTTTCAACACACACCTTCACCCTAAGTATAGGCTTTGCCTCTTTTCCTATAAGGTAGAATGGAAACAACAAGCTTGTAAAAGCTAATAATTTGTTTCTACAGCAAGGGGCAGAGAATAAATGTCACTTACCAAAATGTTTAAAATTTATTGAATTAAACATGTCATGAGCTTGGTGTTTAGGAATGAAGTAGTAAAAACCTTAGCATGCCTAAGATGGTGTATTGAACAAATATTTGTTTTTCTTGGATTGAACAACACATTTTTATTAATAAAAAGGTACGGTACACCAGTTGTCATACAAATATTTAAATACAAATTTTGATTTATTTTAAGTATGAAAATAGACATTTAAATATTTAAATAACTACACAAGTATTTAACTTTTGAACTGGTTGATAGCTTTGAAGATATTTGAACATGTATCTATAAATATATGTGATTAGTAAATTGTTATGGTGTTAGATGTATTTATGTGTTTATTAATTAGTTGTATTGGAATGGGACTAAATAATTATTATAATATTAATTTTTATATTAGAGAGTTATCCCCCATGTAATGGATATAACATATAAACATAATTGGCCAATATTATGTTCTTTTTTTTTAATTACTATTTTAGCTAGTTGGGTATCTCGTAGTTCAATGTAAGGGTGAATTGGTCTCATGAGACTTTAGAGATTAAAACTTGGGTGGGATGCTAGCAATTAGACCCTAAGTGGTATGCCAAATTCTCAAATATGCAGGCCTCGTCATCACATCACGCCATTATAATATTTATTGAAAAACAATTCAAAAAGTTGAAAGAAAATTTGACAAAAGATTTAATTGAAAATAAGGAACAATAGGGGAGAGGACCCTATAACCGTGCACCTAACTTTAGGGGCACGCAAATATATGTAGGTATGTCGGTAGCATAAAAAAATTATATCATCGTGTAGCGTATGATCGTGCCATATCAACATTTTCGTTTCGCGTGTTTATTTGGAGGGAAAAGTAGTTTTTGAATTGATTTAATATGAAGAAGATCAATATAAAGCATTTGAAAGAGGGACCAATGACCGAGCGCCCTATGTGTCACATTCTCATTAACTCTTAAAAAGTGTAATTAACTAAAAAGTGAACAACTATTGGTGCTTTTGTCAACAACCTATGGTGAAAAGAGATGTACATGTTTTGGTGTCTGCTCGGTTATAGGGTCCTCTCCCCTACTACAACAACAATAATAGAATATTCCATTATAACATTTTTTTTTAAAAAGTCGAAATTATTTAAAAAACTAAACCTATCATTGGTTAAAAATGATGAAATTATGGCATACAATATATTCTGCATCTGCCTTTCGTAGGAATAACAATGTTAACACACATTGAAATTCGGAAATGAACTCGAAAGAAAAGCACGCTCTCACACACTTGTAGTCTCTTCGATGGCGACTACATGACTTTAATGGTGGTAAAGACAACAACGTCCATCTTCCAATCTAACACCGGAGTTGCCACAAACACGTGTCTTCCAATCTAACCCTAGCTCACACCTACTCCTCTCCCTCAATGTCGCATATATCTATTCCTTTCTATTCCTCTAATTCCACACCTTCCCGTAAACATTCATTCAGCAGCGCTCATGTCTGCAGGAAAGATGGTCGACGTAGAGGCATTCAGGAAGGCCCAGAGGGCCGACGGTCCTGCTTCTGTGCTTGCCATCGGCACCGCCACTCCCCCCAACGCCATCGAACAGAGTTCATACCCTGATTATTATTTCAGAATCACCAACAGCGAACACAAGGCGGAGCTCAAGGAGAAGTTCAAGCGCATGTGTAAGTCGGAAGATCTCTTTATTCTAGTGTAATAATTCTTTGAATGCATATGGGTGTGTGTTTTAATGGCGGTTAGTTAATGTATATGTTGCAGGCGAGAAGTCGATGATAAGGAAGAGGTACATGTATTTGACGGAGGAGATATTGAAGGAGAACCCGAACGTGTGCGCGTACATGGCACCCTCGTTAGACCGCTCGGCAGGACATGGTGGTGGTGGAAGTGCCGAAGCTGGGGAAGGAAGCGGCTTCAAAGGCCATAAAAGAATGGGGTCAGCCCAAGTCGAAGATCACACACCTCCTCTTCTGCACCACCAGCGGCGTGGACATGCCCGCGCGCAGACTACCAACTCACTAAATTACTGGGACTCCGCCCTTCCGTGAAGAGAGTGATGATGTATCAACAGGGCTGCTTCGCCGGCTGCACAGTTCTCCGCGTCGCCAAAGACCTCGCAGAGAACAACCGCGGAGCAAGAGTCCTGGTCGTCTGCAGCGAGATCACCGCCGTCACTTTCCGCGGCCCCTCCGACACCCACCTCGACAGTCTCGTCGGCCAGGCTCTCTTCGGCGACGGCGCCGCTGCCGTCATCGTCGGAGCGGATCCCATTCCCGAGGTGGAGAAGCCCTCTTTCCAACTCCTCTTTACTGCTCAGACCATCCTTCCCGACAGCGAGGGCGCCATTGACGGGCACCTCAGAGAGGTTGGTCTCACCTTCCATCTTCTCAAAGACGTGCCTGGGTTGATCTCGAAGAACATCGAAAAGGCGCTTGTGGAGGCCTTCCAGCAGTTCAACATCTCCGACTGGAACGAGCTCTTCTGGATCGCCCACCCGGGAGGCCCTGCAATTCTTGACCAGGTGGAGTCCAAACTCCAACTGGACCCGAAGAAGATGAGGGCCACCAGACACATTCTGAGCGAGTATGGAAACATGTCGAGCGCCTGTGTGCTCTTCATTTTGGACGAGATGAGGAAGTCTTCCGCGGAAAAGGGACATGCGACCACGGGAGAAGGACTGGACATGGGCGTTCTCTTCGGATTTGGTCCGGGGCTCACCGTCGAGACCGTCGTTCTCAAGAGCGTTCCCCTCGTCCATTAAAATGTCCACCTCCAATAAAATTTCTACGAATATCCTTTGTTTATAGATTGTAAACCCACGAGGCAGATTTTATGTTAGGAATAAATGCATAGGGGCAGCTGCTGAAGGGTAAATTGGAGTACTGTTTTATAGAAGGGCGAAGGTCCTCTACTAGAAAAAGTTTTGATGGATTTATGTCGCTTCCTGTTTGCGTACTACTTTATTTTCTGAAGGTAATATGTTGCCAATAATGTGGCTACGTCAATTGTTAAATAGCTCTTATATTTGTTAGTGTTTTTGATGTTAACGTATGTATATCACAAACTATTTTCATACTTTTGAATAATCAATATTTTTGTTGTGAGAAGTGAAATTAATTAAATACATATGGTAACTCATAATGCCTATGTGGTAATACTAATAATAATGATCTTGTACCATGCGGTAAATAATCGGCAAGCTTTGTTTACTTTCTTGATCGCCATGGAGGAAACAAAAACAACTCTCATGGTGCAATGAAGATGATGTAAGGAAGCATCATGAAAGCTTTGATAACAAAAAATTATAGTTGTGGAAAAACGAATAAGACCATACTATCATCCTTATGAAAGGGAAAGGATGGCTCAAATGCAAGTTGCAGGGTGTTCAATTTGGTAGATGTAGCAAGAATGGTTGCAAACATCACCTCTACTTGAATGCTCATATATTTTTGGATCCCGAGAGTCCACTCAACCTAAAGATCACATATATTTACAAGGTTGAATTGTCAACTATGCATTTGAACATTTGATCTTAGTACCTTCAGAGTGCAACCTCAGTTTTCTCCTTTCTTGACATAAACATTATACCATCTCTTTGAGAGCTTTGTATCAAGTCTTATTGAGGGTTTTCTAGGCACCAGAGAAAAAAAAATTATCTTGAGCAATAGAAGGTTTCATGATCCAAATTTGCACTCTAATGTTCTATTTCATCCTCCTACATCTTTCATTTTTTGAGACATCATGCCAAAATTACACCAAATATACTCTAGACAATAAGTTTTTTTTCCAAATCAGAGCATGGTTAATTGTGCTCAGGCTGAGGTTGCTTGGAAATGTGCATTGTCTTCCATTACATTACATAAGTTGATTGCATGTTATTAAATATTGAGGAACACCTCATCGTGCAAATGTAATTGGAAATGGAGTCTATACAAATTTATATACTTAAGATTGTTTGCTTCTTTCAAGATCTTTCTTTGCAAAATTTGTCTTGTTGATTATGATTTTTCAAATATGAAAACAATCATTACTTTTTATTATTGTCTTATGTATGATCTTGTGATTGCTTGTAGCAATAAGAATATATTTCTTAAAATTAAATTTAGAGATTAAGACAATGTTCGCTCAACCATTCTTTTAAGTATGGTTATATATCAAGATCATAAATATGTTGTTGCATTTCATTTTTTGTATGCCACTAACTACTTCAACGAAGTTAGAATCAATGATTATAAATATGCATTTGATTAGATAAAACTATCAACTAATATCCTATGAACAAGGAGTTACTCCTAAGATTCAAGCAGGATACTTACGATGACCATTGAAAAGATAAAAATATATATATTGAGGTATAATCAATTATGTTTTGTATTATCCTGCTAGTAATAATGTAATTTTTTTTTATTTTTTTGTGATTATAACCATGTTGTTGATATTGTAGATAAAATATCTAGTTCTGGACATGTTTGTTCCAAGTTGAATGCAGGTGCAATCGTTTGGAATAGCAAGGAACAATAATATGAAGTACTATGGAAGCATCAAAGGAAGCTATGTGGATGAAAATATTGTTGATGGACTTTGTACATGCATCAAAAGAAGCATTCTACTTCTTAGTGAAAGCTAGTTTTGCATTGCTCTTGTAAAAAATCCACATCAACATTAAAGAATGGATCATATCAAGTTGGTGTGCAGTTCAAATGGTGAGTTTGTTCTCCACCTCTGAATTTAATGGTCAACTGATAGAATGTGACTCAAATGATCGTGTGGATGAATTTGATCTCCACCTCTGAATCATATGGTCAAGACTCAAATGATCATGTGAATGACGCCTTCGCCTCTAAACCAGATGATATTTGGCCTTTCAGAGTTACCCTTGAGGGGGAAATAAGGAGGAATGAACATGTTTTGCATGTTTGTTGTAATGCCACCTCCTTTGCAATACCACCTCTTAATAGCCTTATTGTGCCAATTATATACTCCCTAGACTATTTCCATTTTATTTAATTAAATTATCATTTTATGTGAAGTTTACTTGTAATAACTAGCGAAACATTGAGATATGAGAGATTCTGATTTTATAAAGACTCCATAATCTTATGTAAGACTTCATACTTAATAACTTTATCTTGAGAATTATGTTGTGTTTCATATATATCAAGTGTTTTTTTCTTTCCAAAAACCCGTAGAACACTATGCAATGTACCGCATATTTTTTATCCTTTCAAAAATCGTGAAACATTTTTAGCAGTGTAATGCAGTTTTTTCTAAAACCCGGTGGAACACTAGCTTTGTATTACGGATTTTATAAAACCCGAGGAAAACTAACTGATGTATCAAAGATTTTCTAAAATCCAAAGAACAATTAACAGTGTACCACGATATTTCTAAAATCCGCAAAACACCTGCATTGGTTTGTGGCTTGTTTAAGTCCGCAGGATACTATCGTAGTGTACCACGAAGTTGTAAAACCCACAGAACATTGAAATAGTGTATCGTAGAAGTACAAAAGCTGAAGAAAAAATGTTTTATTGCATGCTAGCCTAAATCACTTAGATGATTTATGGTGAGTTGGCATACGTCATTTGGAACAAGTTTCATATATTTGTACACTATCCTAAATCTTCATATGATGATTTATGGATTGTAATTCATTTGTATAAAAAGGTAATTTTTCATGTTTCCCCTACTTAACATTAAGGCAGATTGTTTGGATTGTAATATTAAGTGGAAAATCGCTTAATTAGAAAACCTGCCAAAGACTAAGAATTTTGGCTTATAATGTGGTGGATTCCTGTATCAGGTCGACAAGGGTTTAAATTTAAAATATAAGATTGGATCTGGACCACCCACCTTGATATAAATCAAGGTGATCTCTTTGAGATTTGACACAAAAAGATAAATATCGGCGACTGATCATCGACCAAGAAGAGTGAACTATCATGCAAGCTAGAATATGCAAGCTAATGAGTGAATGTAATTGTGTGTAGTCAAGGCACGTCAAGGAAAGTAGGCTAACATTCATATTCTCAATAAAGATAAGTGATTTTTCAATGGGTTTTAATGTTAAGAGATATTAATTTATTTGAAAAATGTCGAGAGATATTAATGACAAGTCTGTAACCACATTCTTGACGTTGACATGATTTATTTTAATAAATTGTAACGTACCAAATCCTCAATTGACAGCTAGCGGGCATTATATTCTCATTTTTTCTAATTCTTTTTAAATATACATTAGTAAACTAATGATTTTATTTTTGAAGGGAAAAAAAATTCAAGTATTTGTCCCGACATTCAGAATTAACTAGACATATCAGTATTTGTTACGTACTTTAACTTCAATCGAAATGTATATGTAATTTTTAAATATTTTTTAAAATGTTATATACAGAACTGGAAGTTCTTTTGAGTATTTATAATAGTAATGGTATTTTTACATTCTTAATAAAATACATTTAAAATATTCTATATATGCTTAATTATTTTGAATATCTATTAGTGTAGTTTTTATATAAATGTATAGGAAAAATGACGGTCATACATAAAATATGCAAGTCACATGTGACGATTATTTCAAATATTTGCAAGTGTTTTATAGTTAAAATCATGAAAAACATCTAAACGACCATCAAATTTAACCCT
This sequence comes from Taxus chinensis, assembly GCA_019776745.2. Taxonomy (NCBI): domain Eukaryota; kingdom Viridiplantae; phylum Streptophyta; class Pinopsida; order Cupressales; family Taxaceae; genus Taxus; species Taxus chinensis. Next base: position 684,240,484 of record CM034147.1, on the reverse strand, counting down.
TGGGCCACAAATTTGTCTCTATGTGCAGGGCCGGTTTAATCCATAATGGCATCAGTTTTGGGACTGTTATTAGCGAGAGCTCCATTTGACACAATTCTCATAACATCATGTTTATTTAATTATGTGAGGGCATAACTTTGAACTTGCTGCAAATATCCACTTACTATTAATTTTACACGTTAACTTGTTTTCTAGTGTCAATATGACAGGGGGCGCAAGAGGGATGGGCACGAAAGAAAATGCCTAAGGGGCAATTGCCAAATAAGTTCACGGCACTGAGTAGATAACATTGAATACATTGTTATTGCACCCAAATCCTTTGAATCCTGTGGGTCACAATCTTCCACACCCACGTTTTCTTCGTGGTCCTCAGCTCTGTTGGCTACCATTAAGAACTTTTGCATATTCAGTTACACCTCAAAATATTTAAATATCTTCTCAATGGCTTCCTGAGCCATATTATCATCTAATGCACAGTCGGATGAATTGGGTAAATTGTTTAGAGAATCAAGAACTTGCTTGTTTAGTTTAACAAGCCCTTTAAAATCATTGTAAGCAGTCATACATATTGTATCAACATCAATGTCAATGACATTAAGTAGATTAATGGTTTTTAGATGTTGAGAATCACATTTTTGAACAAAATTCATCATATCCAAAGCTTTCCGACAAGCTTCAATAGCTTTGACCTGGAAATCGACCCCCCTATAAAAAGGCAAGAGTATTATGACTGTATTTAGCAAGGATATTGATGTCACCCTCATGCAGTTTTCATATAAAACTGGGAAATGTTCTACAACATCTTTCAGCCATTCGAGACGACCTATAAAATTTTTGCCGCCGTCGAAATTCTGATAATGAGATCTAATGAGTCTGATGACATCATTACATTTGCAGCCCGTCTTTTTATTTTTATTAAAATGAGTCTTTTCTTACATTAGAGATTCCTAATTGGCAACCCACTGATTTTCCAAATTTCCTCATTGGCGACTATTGACATTAGAGATGTTGAACATTGAGGCCTTACATTCATAATCATTTCAATAGTACAATGCCTACAAAACCTTCGTATCTACCCAAAATTCTCTTTTGATAGGTACTCCATGTTGACTCCTGCCACATATGTGCCAAAGCACAAATTACATGAAAAATGTCTAAACAGTCGTCAGATATATATTTGTTCACAGTGCCGGTTTAACCCATAATGGCATTGGTTTCGGGATGGCTACAAGAGAGAACTCCATTTAGCACAATTCTCGCACCGTCTTGTTTATTTAATTATGTGAGGGAAAAACTTTGAGCTTGCTGCAACTATCTAATTACTGCTAAATTTACACGTTAACTTGGTTTCTAGCGCAGTCTGACAGGGATTGCAAGAGGGATGGGCACGAAAGCACACGCCAAAGGGGTGATTGCCAAATAAGTTCATGGCACTAAGTAGATGACGTTGAATAGATTGTTATTGCACCCAAATCCTTTGAATATTGGGGCTCAAAATCTTCCACAACCACGTTTTATTCATGGGCCTCATCCTATTGGCTACCATTAAGAGCTTTTGCACATTCAGTTGTGTCTCAGCATCTTTTTGTATCTTCTCAATGGCCTCACGAGCCATATTATCAACCGATGCAAAGTTTGATGAATAGGGAAAAAATTTTAGAGAATCAAGAACGAACTTGTGTAGTTTTATGAGCCTTTTGAAATCATTTTAAGCACGCATACATATTATATTAGCGTCAATGTCGATAACATTGAGTATATTAATGGTTTTCAGATGTTAAGAATCATAATTTTGAACAAAATTCATCAAATCCAAAGCTTTCTAATAAGCTTCAATAGTTTTTGCAGGTGATCGACCCCCTATAAAAAGGCAAGAATATTATGATTTTATTTAGGATGGAGATTGTTGTCACCCTCATGTAGTTTTCATCTAAAACCGGGAAATGTTCTATAACATCATGCAACTGTTCGAGATAACCTAACAACAACAACAACATAACAACAACATAGTTATAGAATGGCCCATAATCTGACTTAGGTCCTCAACACAACATAAACACCAGTACCCATCATCAAACAATATTGTCTAGGCACTTGTGTCCTCCCCTAGATGTTAATGTCTTGGGGGTACACACAATTAGGTTATCATATCAACACAGTCTATAGAAGTCTTCAGGGACGTTTCATAGTTACAGGAACAATCCTCTAGTTACAGAATGCATTAAATCTCGTTCAATCAGTATAACTCATAACTAATTCAGAACAATCGTGACAACAGGAAAAAATCAGGGACATACCATCTGCAGCGGTGGTTATCGGGTAGAGTCATGGAAGGAGAGTAACACTAGACCTCTCTCCCCAACACTTTCTCATTGGCGTGAGATCACCCCAAAAACTCGCTCTTAGCATGAGATCACCCAAAAAAACTCGCTCTTCAATCATTTCAGGACACTTTTTATGCTTTACACTCTTTTACATCTAGTGCACACTTTCCTTTACTATTATTGTTACACACTTTTACATACTTTTTCATACTTTACAAAGATTTTTCGTATACAGGACTTTGATTATTCTTTCTCTCTTCTTTTGCAGGTCTATCCTTAATGCACAACAAGAATCAACCTACAATAGTAAATACAAGCACAACAACAGGTGCAACACAACACATACACTTCACCCCTAGGGTGACTTTCCATTCCTAGTCTCTGTGTTACACTTTGCATCATTCCATGCTTCACTTGTCCACTCAGCGATGCTATTCACCGCACGCTCTACAAGATCACAAGTTATTCATCTTTTATCTACTTTATGTTATCAAGTATTCACTCAACATCATTAAGTGGGGGAAAATATAAACACAAAATCAAACACTTGGGTACATTTCTAGGTTCTAAAAGAATATTAGCATTTACATGATTCCTAAGCAAGAAAATTAATGGTTGATAGCTTTCTTTAGCCTCTTTTCTTTGTCTCTTACTTTCTATTTGGTCTTGCACACTATACAGTCTAATTGAAACTTTACTTATTTATCTTTTTATGGCTTCAAACACTAGCACCTAACCAGGACAGCAATGGCCAGGTGCTCCTACCCCCTCTGAGCACCCATGGCCCCCTTTATATCTTACTCTCTCCTTTTGGGTATCTTTTATCTTTTTGGCATCTTTTTTGCTTATGGATCGACCTTCCAATTGTCAATTACAAAATTCAAACAAGGGAATCATATAAATACATAGTTATGTGTTCAAAATGAGGGACCAAGCACTAAGCATTACTATCATCACCTAAGTTTTTGTAGACACAAAATCATGCTTTATGGGTAATTATTGATGCATCCTAGAATTTACTGTGAATAGCCCAGGCGCGATGGCACATCACTCAGCCTAAGTTGAGATCCCACCCAAAGCGCGTAAAGGCACCAGGTCCCTCTTTAGAGTTACTTGTACAGAATGTTAACATGATGATACTTAAACATATTCATATTCATAATTAGTGGTAAACTACCCATAGTACATAAACCAGGTCTAGATCTTAGATTGTATGAAATACAAACTAAACAATAACTATGCTAAGATTAACCATACAAGATTTAAATTAAGTTATGTATAATTCCATTGCATTAAATATTGTAAAACACATAAGCTTCTTACACTTTATCAGTATCTCCATGAGTCATGTGCTTATCAAAACCAGCAGCACAACTCTACAATAATTCACCACCACTAAACTACGCAAATCAATACATATTTGTAGGGGTGGGGACTTTCCCTTCACCACCCATGCACTTCTAAAAATAGGTCACATGTTGATAATAGTCATGCGCCTTTACAATAGTATGTTGCACAACATGTAAGTGCTTTAACAATAGATGTCATATAGTTAACTCCAAGTAGAAATCTTATTATTAGCTTAAACTATGCTTGGCACTTATCTTTCACTTATTCCCAAAATACTATTGCATGGAGCACAAGTATTCATCTCTAGTGTGTTTTGCACGTTATCTCCAAAAATAGCCCTTATCCACAAAAACAACTAAGTCCTAAGACAATGTGTTTTGGCATGTGTTTCCTTTCCTTTCTTCTCACGCCTTCAAATGCACATTGTTCCTATGTGTGCATCCCTTATGTCGTCTTCTCCTTAGAGCAACATTATGTGTGCTCAACATTACCCCACACTAAAGTACATTGTCGTCCCAAAAATGGGAATTCTTTCTGATGTCTCCAACAATAAAGAATAATTAATGAAAGAATAAATAAAACATTGTACAAAAGAATCAAATTTACTGTGCAGCACCCTCTTCTTCAACTAGAAGGATTAACTCTAGATATCCAGTTTTGATTTCAGCCTCCAATGTTTTCCAGTCACTTAGCACATTCTTTGTTTTCTCTGGAATATCTATGGCTATGACATCTAATTCATCCTGTGTGATCTTCTCTTTCTCATTCTATAGCACCTGGATAACATTGGCGATACCTGACAGAATTCCTTCCATGAGATCCATCTTTTGTGCTATGAGTTTCCAAATCTCATCAATTCTATCCTTGTGTAGATCCTGAGCTGTTGCAAGGTCCTCACGCTTTCGTTTTACCAATACTAATCTTTCTACAAGCCCAAGTGTTTCATCTTTCATTGCCTTAAGAACTTCATTGTCCTATACTATAGTTCTGATCTTTATTATTTCTTCTGGTGCCACACCATAAATTGAGAGCTTGGTCAGCTTTCTTCAACTCATCTTTTAAGGTTTGGAGCAAAGCCTCATAAGTTGAAACTTGTCTAACAATAGTGGCCCTTGCTCTTGTTACTTCTTGTTCAAAATCCTTTGGTGTGGGCATTTGAATTGATCCCGTCATCTAATACCAAATTGACCAAAGTGCGCAAATAATGCATAGCAAAAGAAAACATTTCAAGAACTTGAGATTCTAGATGAGGCCTTTTTTAAGAATGTGATCACCAAGCATCTTATTCATGCTAACAAAGCCTCATTCTTTGCATGTTCTTATTTCTTCTCTTTTTTTAAGTGCTTCATCTCTGCATTCTTATCATTGTTATCTTCAAGTAGCACTCGAATGGTGGCGGCCTTATCAATGTTCCTTCATGCCACCTTAGCATATACCTTGACCAAGGCATTGTTGACCTATTCATCATAACATTACAGTAGGTTTTATTGTCATGTGCCTAATTTTTGGTGCCTTCTTCACTCTACGCAACACACACGACTCTTCTCACACATCAAAATTTGGTTCATCCATATGAGTCTGCATGGACCAGGATAATTACTTTTTTGTGCGTGTGGTAGCCATATCTAGATCCATCAGCTCTGACCCATATAATTCCTTTAGGTCCCATATAGTACTTTGAAAATGAGTGCATGGATGATTTTACTTGTGTCTTCAGCGTAGCCCATAATAAGCGACAACATATTCTTCACTTGTCCTCTCTCTTTTTATCCTCGACTGCTTAGGAACCTAGGCACCAGGGTCTAGAGTTGGCCTTTATCCTTCCTGTGTAGTCATGGGCATGTTTGGTGGCTCACCCATAACTTCCTATACTTCTTTTATCCCTTCCTCATCATCTCTCATCTCTTCATCCTAAGGATCTTTTGCATCCTTCAGGTTAAATCAAGGTTCCTGGCGCACTCTCCCCTGACTTGTGCTCCTTGTCGTCTTTAAGCTTCATCTTTCTTCTCTTATTTTTCTCAAGTGTTTCTTTTTTATGGGATAGTCAAGGTAACCTTCGTAAAGGTTAGGATGTCCCTGTAGCAATATGGGTTCTAGTTATTATGAACACACTCTTGAACCGGTGTTCCTCATGGACTATGTCTTTCATCCAAGTCTTCATCTTCTTTTTGTTGTTGAGGAGGAGTATCTGTGCGCTCACTTTCTAGCTTTGTCAGTGGGATGCCTCCAGTCATCTGTGATCTAAGCTTCCACTATCACTCATTGATGTTCTCCTTCCTTATCTTCCTCTAAGGTCGAGGTAGGATTTAGAGCTGCCACATTTTCAACTATATGATTTCCTTTAAGTGGGCCTAGGAGCATGAACTCATTCTCCATGTATTTTCCCTTTTCCATCCAAGGCTTAAGCTAGAGATAGATAAGCGTGCAGCCCTAATGTGCCCAAGAGCCAAACTTAGTGGATTCATACTTACAACAATCATAAATAAGATTTTTCAATGTAGGCAGAATCAGACCTGGATAAACATAAGTTTTTCTTAAAGTATGGTAGTCATACTCTACCTTGTCCGCATTGTAGCTTAACTAGCATGCATCTAGTAAACTTGTGTATTGTTTCCTAGAAAGAATCACATTGTGGAGGTGTATGGTAGTTTGCACCAATGAATCCATGTCATATCCTTCATTTTGAATCGCATGTTATGTAAAAATGTTGATATACTGTGAATTGCACATGGCCTTGCCCACCACTGAGGATAGCTCCTTTGGAATTCACCATTCCTCCTCAAAGGCCATGCGTGAAGTTGGTCATACCATAACTCTGCCCTTTTCATGAATGGACCACTCATTGATCCTTCACATAAATAATTTTCAAAACTATATGTGATGGAATTCATATTCCATGGGGTATTCCCATATTTTGTTGTTTGACTGATCAAACAACTCCAATTTCTACAAATACAAGTGATAATAGGATAAGTGCCAAAACTTATCTTCTCACCTGTGTGCACTTCCTCAATGATTATATCTACTATGTACCCTAGCTAAGTTGTAAAATTATCCTTGTGAAATCTTCTTAGAAATGTGTAGCACTCATGGTGTTCACCTATGACCACCTTTCCTTATCATTCAACTTGGTGAGCAAGTGTGTGACCACCTGTATCATAGGGGTACTTCCAAAACATATAAATATGCATCCCGCATAGACCTTTCATATATCCCAACTCCTTGTCTAGTGGCCACGATAGTTTCCGTATCAGTTAGATCACTATTAACCTCTGATCTTTGTGCACTTTATTCTTGTCAATGTAGCAATTAAGGGTATTGTGATCCTTGCCCATCGCCCAGTACAAGGAAGAATAAGTCCTTATGGACTCTGTTCATCAACCACCGGTATAGATTTTATAGTTTTCCAAAGTGTGATAGTTCATATATCTGGTACACCCCTTCCTTCTTTAGCAAATTCTCTCCAGTATCGTCATACACTAGCATGTCATCCACCATTCGCTTGTTGGTCTTTCGATTTAGTAGTGCAGTTTAATTCCTCCTTGTTCTTGGTGGTGTGATGTTTGTATTCACACATCTTGCACTTGTGGATATGGGAATCCCAATCCCTGTCTAATAATTACTTCTTCTATATACCACATTTCTGAAAAATTACTTTCGAGGAACATCCTCGACCTCAATTTCTACCTTCTTCTTACCCTTTTGTTCCTACTCTAGGTGCTTTCCTTGGTGCCATGATAATAAAAAGTTACACCTTTTTACCTATATCGAGAAATATCTCATGCCTTATATTAAAACCTCATGTGCCCTAGCTCGAGACCATGTGCACTAGCTTCTTCTCAACCCTTGGTCACTTTATTTCTTCTATGTGCATGCTTCTACTTCACTGAAACCCTTCTCAAATGGGGACATGTAAGCCAATTTTGTGCACAAATATGCTCTCCTTACCAGGTTTCACAACTCTTTATGCCTCAACGTGTTTCACTCTAGTTTAGTCACAAGTATCTCACTCAAATACTATGTGATCACAAATCTAGAAATGAACCCACATCACATCTTTATATAGACTTGGGAAAATTTAACACATTTATTGCTCCTTTACCTACCATTGATCCTCTCATTAATTGACCATTTTCCCAATATCCATGTGATACACCTATGCACCATAGCTATAACCTTCTAGCGCATGCCTTCCTAAATTTTGGCTGCAGACCTCCTTCTGCACGCTTCCATGTGCCAAAGTACCTCCCCACTATCCCTTCCTCTAGTAGTTTTTACTATGGCCGCAACTTACCTCGCATTATATTGTGCATTCATTCATTTCTGAGCTATGGTCTTCTTTAGGAGCAATTTTATTTCTATGCATGACACATTTCCCTACTATCTACACTTTTTAACAAGAGAAATCGCATGTAACAATATTTTCTTATGTGTATCCACGTTTGAATGAAAACCACCCCACACCAAAGGTATGTGAAGTCCTCTACACGATAAAAACACTTTCAGATTATGATCAACTTCTGGCGTGTACAACATGCGTTTATTACACAAAACACTAAACTTAATTGACAAAGCATAGCAACGAAGAAGGAAACACATTAAAGGAAATATAGTAAGGGAAATCTATACTAAATGGAAATACTGACTTATTAAAAACACCAAAAAGGATTATTTATAGTAGGGCTTCAACCTACTCCCATTGAATTAACTGGGTAATTGTGTTCCATCAAGCGCCTCTAACTGGCAAGTACCTGACTCAAGTATGTGAGTGATAACATACGGTCCCATCCAATGCACCTTAAGATTTCCTGGGTGGCACAGAAAACTTTGAATCATAAAGAAGCACCATCTTCCCAAGCTCAATCTTCTTTTCCTTGATGTTTCTATCATACCATTCCTTCTGTCTGGCCTTTTCCTACTTCTAACTCCAACATGCTATGGTGTGCACCTCTCATCCAATTGTATTAATTTGTCAATTCTTTCTTCCAATGTTTTCTCATTAGCTAGACCTCCAGGGTGCACAATATGCAAAGAAGGTAACATAAATTCTATGGGAAGAATTACGTCTACGCCAAGAACCAACTGAAAGGGTGTGACCTTATGCAACCTTTTGTAGGTTGTTTTATATGCCCAAAGTACAATAGAACCCTTATCATCCCAATCTTTCCTTCCAACATCACAAATTTTGTCAAGGTTTGGCTCAATATCTTGTTGAAGGCCTCAGCAGTCCCATTTTCTTAAGGGTGATAAGATGTGGTCTTGTGGTACGCGATCATAAATTCATTCAATAATATCTTAATTGTCTCATTCAAGAAATGTGTGCCCCTATCACTTGTCAAGCTCAACAGACATCCATAACCAATAAAAATATTTTCCTATAAGAACCTTGTTGTTGTAGCTGATGTGCAATCCTTTGTAGGTGTTACTTTTTCCCACCTTGTAATATAATCTATACATGTGATGATGTAGCGCGATCCAGTTCTACGCACGGCTAGGGAAATAGGACCTACAAATTCTATTTCCCATTTTTCAAATGGTTTTGCACTAGTAATAGGCCTTAAAGGCATTTCATCTCTTTGCCCAGGTTTTCCAAGGCGCTGGCAGTGATCACACGCCTTACAATACTTCTTACAATCCTTGTACAAGGTTTCCCACCACAACCTAGTGAGTAGAATCTTGCACGTGGTGGCATCACCTGTATAGTGTCCACCTGCAATACTGTTATGAGCCTCTTCCATGATTTTCGTGTTCTCATGCTCCAGTACACACCAATGCAATAATTCATCTCGTCCTAGTTTGCATAGGTCATCACTGATCAACATGAAAGGTATGGCATGAACTACAAGTTGTTTCTTTTCCAAGGCTTTCATTCCTTCTGGTGTCATATATGTGCGTAAAAAGACAACAATATCCTCCAATTCCGAAGGCGCGTGGTTTAACCTGTACAACTGTGCATCTGGCATTGTATCTTCAATTTTCTCTACGTCCTCTCCTGATTGAATTATTGATAAGGGTTCTAGGCCAGAATTACTTTTACCTACCTTTACCATGACTGTAAAGTCAAACTCTTCGAATAAGAGAATCCATCAGCATATGCACCCCTATAAAATGGGCTTATTTACCAAGTATTTCAATGCCACGTGATCTGTATAGAACAAAAAAGGTGTTGCTAGGAAGTATTGTCTAAAATTATGTAGTGCGTAGATCATTGACAAGGCCTCGCACTCTATAGTTGTATAATTTTGTTCTGTAGGAGTCTAATTTCTACTAGCAAAATAGATAGGATGATCTATAATACCTTCTCTAGGTTCAGCGAATACTACGCTAATGGCCATGCCAAAGGTGTCCACATGTACGTGAAATGGCTAGTTCCACAAGGGAAAGCACAGAATACGCGTCATACTAAGCCTCTCCTTAAACACTTCAAATGCGTGATGTTTCAGTTCTCTCTGTTGGTATCCAAATTCATTCTCCTTTTCAAGTCGAGAAGCAACACAGATTCAACAAGGAGCTTAAACGTAGATAGATCATAAATGTGTATCGTTTTGTAGCTGGGGATGAAATTTAACTGACCCTTTGTTACTCAGATTTGTGGAGAGATGGATAGCACCTTAAAAGGATGCGATCTTATCATAACTATTTTAGGTTGTGACTTTCAACCAAGGTAAGAGAACCTATTTTGTAACCTCTGTTATTGAAGAATGCTGGTAAATCCTTCTTTTGCATAAATTTTATAGAGAAGACCTTGGGAAAATATGATCAACACACAAAATTTGACTCTCATGAGTTGTCACTTCCATATTATGGAGATATTTTCAAACACAAGGATAAGGTTACTGAAAACATTTGGAATCATGATCTATTCTGCATACTTTAGCAAATGGATTTTGTTCTTCTGTGGATATACATAGCAAAGCAGGGGTAGTTCGGGGTAGGATTGGTTATTTGAATAATGTTACGGTGGGAGATCAACAAGATAGATTGGAATTTTCCAGATCCTTGAGAAACTTCACAACAAATGGAAAACTCATTAACATAAAGCTTCAAAAATAGTTAAAACATTCCTTCAACTAGAAGGTGTGCATCAATGGAGACCCAGACATGCACTTTTCCACACAATATTTGAGATTCTAGCATGAAGGCTCAAGTTATAAGACCTGATAAAACATCAAAATCTAAGATCAGTCACACATGAGGTACACCTAAAGGCTTACAAACAATCTCTGTCAATAGATGAAAAAAAAGTGATTTTAAATCGTTTATTTCATTCCCAGATGAAAGCTCTTCTGAAAAATGAAATTGCAAATGCCACTAAACTATCACAAGGATTGAGATTTGTGTGATTCAAAGAGATTTTAATACAAGATTGCAATAGGAATAGGAAAAACTACTTGCAGACATTCTGAAAGTGAAATAAACACAAAATTTGATAGAGATTTAACACGAATTAACTCAAAGTTTATTAGATTCATCAATAGGGGAGAGTTATTTTTAAACAATCTCAAAGCTTATTGATGGCTATACACTCGTAAACAACTCAACGTGAGTGAAAATCTAACACAAAGGAAGTTAACCTAGTTTCTCATAAAATTTTCTCAGAACATAAGCTTTTCTCAAAATTTTCTCATGAAAATGAACTCCCGACCATTTGCAAGAGTAATCTCATTGCATTTATAATACACCCTTTACATCCAATTTTTCCCCCAAAAGAGGAATATTCAAAAAACCTTTGTTGCACATGTAGATCAAGAATTTCGCGTTTGTTACCTGTCCAAGTTAATGCACCAAACTAAACACAGAAACCCTGAAAAACTCCAATAAAATCGATACCTGATGGATAAGATCCGAAGATGTAGACGGATGAGGAAGCCGATGTAGACAAGACGGGCGCACACGAGCAATTCGCACAATAGATCCGAATAACCTGCAAAACACCGATGCTTGACAGAAAAAGACCACGTTAAAAGATATTTAAGTGGATTGCCCGAGAAGCGGGTCCGAGAAGCGATAAACTTCCTCGGTGGATGTTAGTCCACGTTTTCAATTAAGAAAAGAAGCATACATGATAAAAGATGTAAATAAAGACTAGATTTTCTGATTGCAGTAATAAGAGTCTAAACAGCAGACAGAAAGTACAGAAAACAGGGAACTATGAAATAAATGTTGGATTTGTGTTACCTGTATCCTTTTACCTATCTGCAGAGAAATCGGCGTCGACTGGGTAGAATCGGCGTCGATTGAGACTGGTCGGCGTCGATTGAGAAGGGTCGGCGTCGACTGGATAAGATCGGCGTCGACTGGAGACAGATCAATCGATCAGGGACTGTGCGACAAGATTCGGGAATTGGAAGGTGAATGTGGTCTGCTGGATGTGCCGAAGTTGGCGAGATACTGGAACAGAGTCACCAGATGATAGATGGTCGTGACAGGGACAGAGTAACGATGCTCCTCTCAGGGATTGATTTGGATAGGATCTGTCCCAATCTGAGACAATTGATGCTAAAAGGATCTCTCTTTCTCACACCCTGTATCTCTCTCGCTCTCTGTTCGTGCGTAAGTGCTCTCTTTTTTCGCCTGTTCGCTTTTTCACTCGTTCGTGATCTCTTTTCGGTCTCTTCGGTCTCTTCGGTCCTTAGAACTGAGTTCTGGACTTGCTTTTATAATCGGCGCCGCTCCTAAAAATCGGCGCCGACCATATGGGTCGGCGCCGATCGCGGAAAAGACTCCCGAGGTGGCCAAAAATGATCGATTTCGAGAAAGATAAGACTTATCCTGACTACGGGAAAATATCCTGCTTAGGGAAGATTAAAAATAGATGTGATACATGGATAGAATAAATTTGGGGTGGATAAGTGATTAAGATGCATGGGAAGAAGCGTAATTAAATATTTAATATTTAATCACTCATGGGTAAGATGTGATGGGATGAATTAAATTTGGAATAAGTGATTAAATCACAAATTGGATAATATCCCAAGGGGATAGTTGGTGACGTAAACGTGCCCCAGGTTACCTAAGCAAGTAAACATATGAGAGGGACATTAAATTGAGTAACCAATTTTAGGTGTCTACATTTTGCCCCTTTTTGTCAAGTAACTTGCGATAAGCAAGGTTATGAGACAAAAACAAGGAGACGGAAGAAGAGAAGAATTTGTGGTGATGTGATCCCCCTCAAACTAGGGATGGGATGGATGATAGGACAGACGATCCCGAGTTTGAAAGAGGTAGATGAAAAATGCAGGATGCCCCAGTCGGATGTCTGGAGTAGATCTGATCATTGATGACGCATAAAAATAAACAAAAAGGCAGCAACCTAAGGAACTCACATTGGTAGGGAAAACTAGCCGGTCTCCTCATGAGACGACGTTAGTGCCTACAGACCCATGAGTGTAAGGAGAACTGCAAAAATAGTCAGCATCTAGAGAGAGACACATTGGTAGGGACAACTAGACGGTCCATAAATCAGACGACGTTAGTGCCTACAGACCCACGTAACTCTAAGCTGCCAAAAAAGTATGAGTGTCCCACGCAAAAGGGAACAAACCCGAAATAGACAAGGATATCTAAAAGATGCGTCAAAAGGCAAAATTCAGCACATCACAATGATCAGATAGACCAATAAGCCAAGCTTCAACACTATGGCAAAAAGATATGGAAAATCGGCGGTGACCAAACTAATCGGCGACGATCAAAACAAACGGCGTCGACCAAAAAAATCGGCGCCGACCAATCCAGACACATATAAATATGCGAACGGAAAACGTAAACGATTTATTTGCAACGTGACGATTGATTCAGAGAGAGATAGATTTGTGATTTGAACACAATGGAAGCCTCTGGGAGCGGACAGAAGCGCAGGAGGACACGACCTGGGGTAAGTGGTCATTCTTGAACCCACGTTTCTTATTATTTATTTTTTTGTTTGATTTTTTGTGCATGGGAGGCCAGGGTCTGGTTTACGTCCGGCCAGGCAGTCGGCGCCGATTGGTTTAATCAGCGTCGATTTGTTGTGGATCGGCGTCGATTGGTGGTAATCGGCGCCGACTTAAATGAACGACGCCGATTTTATTAAATCGGCGCCGATTGAAATATAGGCATTTTTTTTTTGTTTTTTAATTGTTTTGGAAGATGAGATTTGGGGAAATAAGAGACTAATTATGTTTGGTGATGTCGTGGATGCAGGCACGAGAGGCTCTTCATATGAGGGATGCCATCCCTGAGCTATTGGAGACGATCCTTCCTGATGTGACAGATGCAGACTGGCAGCATTTAGAGCTAGCCGGGCTCGGGGGTTTCAGATATTATAGACGAGTGCCACGAGATGTAGAGCTCATGCGGGCACTAGTGCGACGGTGGGACAGCCACACGTGCACATTTTGGTTCAGGACGGGTGAGATGACGATCACCCATGAGGATGTATTCAGGATCCTCAGATTACCGATTACTGGGGACCCGATCGAGATCACACCTCGGGAGCAGCAGCAGAGGGCCCTGGTGCGACTATACAGAGACAGGGCAGACGATTCTGAGATAGTATCTGGGGCAGTGAGGATAGCCTCACAGTACAGGCAAGATAGCCCTCAGAGCAGGCGGATAGCCTTGATTCAGATGGCGATATCCTATTTTGCCCTGCCAGACTCAGGAGGTGGGAGATTCCCATTGCTACTGCTAGACTGTGTTTGCGACATCTTGCAGTACAGACAGGTTTTTGCCTTTGCCGATGCCCTGATAGCTCAGGTATATTATGAGCTATGGATGTACACCACTGGTCGGAGGACAGGGATGGATGTCAGCTTTGTGCTTCATTGCTGGGCATACGAGCATATAGCAGTGATCAGGCCATCCGGGCTTCCTTGGATGCCAGCAGCAGTGGGGGGGGTTGATTATGGATTTCGGAGATGGCGGGCTGACATGGCCGCAGGAGATACAGGTAGATCAGCCGAGTGGTACTCTGAGCGTTTCAGGACGCTTACACCAAATCAGGTAATCTGGAGGCCATATCGGGCATTCCCGACATGGGCTGGTCAGGACGCCCACTTGGCAGCATTGAGACGGAGTCGGGTGGTCAGGGGCCGTAGGCCAGATATGTGGGAGCGAGTCCCGTTTAGCGGATACTGAGACAGTTTGGCCTAGTACAGACAGTACCGGCCACTTACACGCCGTATAGGCGGGATAGCAGAGAGACGGATTTGCTGATTTTGATCCCGGCAGACCCCTTGAGAGAGGCCCCACCCTCCACAGACAGTGATGATGACGCGGGGGTGGATGAGGGCTACGCAGCATGGTACGACACTGAGCTTCCACGACATCTCCCGCCCTCTATAGATGTTGATGAGGAGGACATAGCTGCTACGCTGGACAGATTAGAGGGAGAGCATGCCACCCTCACACAGACACATCAGGTAGCACTGGAGGAGATCAGGGCTTTGATGGAGGAGAGGGATGCCCTGATTGTGGAGAGAGACACCGCTCGCCAGGAGCGAGATACAGCGATCCAGCAGAGGGACCGCTACTTTCGGCACAGGGAGGCCCTCAGGGCCAAGTATGGGGAGACAGGTGCCACATCAGAGTCTGGCACACAGGGTACGACCCTAGGAGGGGTACCACCAGCAGCGCCAGCAGCCCCAGCAGCATTGTTACGAGCACCGGGTACTGTGAGCCTGAGCACGTACCAGTCTCTCCTCGCTGAGGTGAGATACTACGAGGATGCCCTAGCGCAGCATGCCCCAGATGTGCCTCGATACGGGGCGAGGAGGAGAGCAGTGACGGCTACGGCGAGCAGAGCCTCGGGTGGAGGGAGTACTGGGAGAGATCGGGGTGGGCCGAGACCTCCAGCAGCAGGTGCATCGAGCTCGATAGGCGGCGGCCAGGAGAGACAGCTAGGTGCAGAGGAGGGTGGAGGGGATAGTGTCCTCCATGTGTCAGATTTTACTATATAGAGATTTGATAGATTTTGTATTTGTATAGTGATGTAGCCTCGATTGGAAGGCATTGTATAGATGGCTTGATTGGAAGCCGCCCATTTTTGTACAAACACACATGTATATATAGATTGATCACGTTATTTGTCATATAATTGTACTCATGCTTTTAATTTTGATATACATGGGTAGATGGATATAGATAGAGGATAAAATAGATGTGATTGGATAGATATAGACTGATAGATGATAGAAATAGATGTGGATAGAACTTTGATAGATGGACATGATGTAACTCGGATGTACATGTGTTTAAATATTTTGATGGATATATAGACAGATGTGTTTGATGTATGGATTAGATATAGATAGATGTAATGTACCTTAGATGTACGTATTTTTCGATCTTTTGATGGATAGATAGATAGATGTGTTTGATGGATAGATAGATAGATGTGTTTGATGTATAGATAGATAGATGTGTTTGATATATAGATAGATAGATGTGTTTGATGTATAGATAGATGTAATGTACCTTAGATGTACATTTTGATGGATAGATTTAGATATAGATAGATGTAATGTACCTTAGATGTACGTATTTTTCGATATTTTGATGGATAGATAGATAGATGTGTTTGATGGATAGATAGATAGAATTTTAATGAGAAATGAACAAAGATAGATGTCCTGATAGATAAGAGGAATTTTGATAGAAGATAAATTGTGATTGAATTAACATGTGAAATGTCAATTTAACAGGATGGAAGAGCCAAAGATGAAAGCGGAAACAACCGTGACTTAGAAGAGAAGACACTCAGAAAAGAAGGGAAATGATAAGTCGGACTTCCAACCGACCATAGATAAAATCCAGATAAGAAACCGAAAGACCAAGCATACAAGGCCCTATATAAGATTAAAATAAACCTAACACTAACTAGTCGCAAACCAGATCTAGGATAGAAACGGAAAGAAAAGTAAGTAAGTATCTTGTCGGAACTTACAAGGGACAGAATACATGTCCATAGTGGAAAATAGGATTCTCCATATGATCGACAAAAGGTCTTAAATCTCAGCTTCATGATTTTGACAGAAAAGCAAACTGATCAATGCGGGAAGTTTGCTTGATATGGAAAGACTGATCGATGCGGGAAGTCTTTCAGTGATGCTAACAAGTGTATAAACTGACTGGAAGGCTGATTGATTACAAGAAGCCTTGAATATTTCTTTGAGAAACAGCCGTCCTTCAAGGGAGCGGTCTGTATTTTGAATTTGAATGATAGCCATCCTTCGAGGGTATGGTCTATATTTTTAGAATTTTTGATTCACTTGATAATATATGGATAGCTGTCCTTCGAGGGATCAGTCTATCTTTTTGGATAGCATCTCTTTTCTTTTTTTTTTTTTTTGAAACTTTTTGGAAGAAGCTGAGTTTAGACCTAGATAGATCAGATGAAGGGGAGGAGAACATAGAAGAACATGTACTCATGCCCCGAGCAGATCCGATTAAGATAAGTACTTGGGACAGATGAAGTGGTAATTAAGGTATTCCTACCATGAGGAGGAACATATCCAAGAGAAACGTGCAATGAGTAGAGCCGCGATACTCATATTTAAGGTAAACGAGTCAATAAGCGGAGAACCACACAATTTCGAATCACCACGAAAGTAGATGACTGGTTATTAGGACGGATGAAAGATCTGAGTTGCGACTAGATTTGTGTAAGATAAATTTTAACAATAGAAGGGCCGTAAATGCAAAGCATTAAGAGGTTCCGCTTCAGGGACACCATCCATGGAGGATAAACGATAAGCCCCAGACCCATATTTATGAGTGATAATGTAGGGGCCCATCCAGTTGGGAGCAAACTTACCACGTTGACTCCTTTCGAGTGTAGTGACATTTTGATTTTCCTTAAGAACAAGGTCACCAATTTTGAAGTCACAGTGTTGCAAGTGCTTGTTGTAAGCACGTTTGACACGCTCAAGATAGACTTGATGATGCTCAAGAGCGTTAAGACGCCGCTCATCTAATAATTCAAGTTGTGCTAGATGATTTTGACGATAATCCTCATCGGAGACAAATTCTCTGAGAGAAACACGGAGAGATGGGATTTGGACTTCCAAAGGAAGGACAGCCTCAGATCCATAGACGAGAGAGAAAGGAGTAGCACCAGTAGGGGTACGAATGCTAGTCCGATAAGCCCAGAGAGCAAAAGGGATATGTAAATGCCAATCCCTGCCAGCTCGACTAGTTACCTTTGCGAGGATACTACGCAAAGTTTTATTGGATGCTTCGGCTTGACCATTAGCTTGAGGATAGTATGGAGAAGAAAAACTGAGCTTGATATTGAAAGCGTTGCAGAGATTTTGCAAATCGGCGTTCTTGAAGGACTTACCATTATCTGTGATTAGCTTATGTGGAACGCCAAAGCGACAAATGATGTGTTGATAGACGAAATCAACTATGGGTTTAGCCTTTGTTGAAGAAAGAGGGATAGCTTCTACCCACTTAGTAAAGTACTCAGTGGCAGTAATGATAGAATGATGACGTTGTGAAGAACGGGGATTGATGAGACCAATAAGATCAAGACCCCACTGCGAAAAAGGCCACAAATCCGCCGCAGGTTGCAAAGCCTGACTAGGGATGTGCGTGAGATTGGAATGTTGCTGACACTTGACGCACTTCTTAGTGTATTCACAACAATCTTGATTAAGAGAAGGCCAATAATATCCCAAACGTAAAATACGCTTGGCTACAGCTAAGCCACTAAAATGTCCACCACAGATACCGTCATGGACCTCCTGGATAGCTTTAGATGATTCATGGGTTTTGAGGCATCGAAGCAAAATACCATCAAAGCCGCGTTTGTAAAGAATCCCACCTAGGATAGTATAGCGGTTGGCGCGTTGGACAAAAGATCTTCTACCATTGGAAGTCAGATCTGGAGGAAGGACCGAATGAGATAGATAATCAACTATCTGTTGATACCACTCATCCTGAGTATGGGTTATGACAGCATTGATTGACGTTAGTTGCCTAAGATGAGATGGTTGATCTAATCGTTGCACAGCCACATAAAGACGCGAGTCTTCGGTAAAAGGCGGGATAAGGGAGGCTAAAGAGGCCATGGTGTCCGCGAATCGATTTGCAGTACGAGGAATGGCTTGGATAGTGATCTTATCGAAAGATTGGAGTTGGGCAAGAACGATGTCACGATATTTTTGAAGGATATCATTCTTGCATTGATAGACACCTGTGACCTGATTAACGATGAGCTCAGAGTCACCAAAGATGTCAATATGACGAGCGCCGAGATTAATGGCATTTTGAAGACCTAAGACAAGAGCTTCGTACTCAGCCATATTATTGGTGCACTCAAAGTTTAATTTGTGTGCAACTGGGATAGGCGTACCCCAAGGAGGAATCATCACGAAACCCACACCTCCCCCTTGCTGGCATTTGGATCCATCAAAGAAGAGCTTTACTTTAAATGGAGATAGACCAAAATCAATTTGTTGGATATACTCATCGGGGAATTGAGCAAGGGGGTCTTGAGTGTCCGGAAGAGGAGCATTTACTAATTGATCCGCAATAACCTGACCCTTGATAGCCTTTTGCGGGATAAACTCGAGGTCAAATTCTGTCATGAGCATAAGCCAACGAGTGATACGATCATTGTGATAAGGCTTTGCATGAATTGTTTTGAGAGGATTGACATTTGTGACAATGTAAGTTTTGTGATTAAGGAGATAATGACGAAGCTTAGAAGTTGCAAAGAAGAGAGCGCAACATAGTTTTTCAGCTTCGGAGTAACGTGTCTCATACTCATGGAGGGTGCGACTGATGTAATAGACAGCTTGTTCTTTACCACAAGTGTCCCGATGCGAGATCATGGCTCCCAGAGCATGGTCAGTCATAGAGATATAAAGATAGAAAGGTTCCCCCTCGCGTGGAGGTGTAAGCACGGGTGGAGAAAGAAGATAAGCTTTGAGATCATCAAAGGCCTTTTGGCAATGCTCATCCCATTCAAAATGAACATTCTTACGGAGGAGATGATGAAAAGGTTGACAACGGTCCGATAATTGGGAGATAAAACGACGCACCGATTGAAGACGTCCTTGGAGACTGCGGAGTTGCTTCAAGTTAGACGGGGGAGGCATCTCAAGGATAGCTTTTATTTTTGCGGGGTCGACTTCAATACCCCTGATGGAAATGATAAAACCTAAAAGTTTACCAGTGAGAACGCCAAACACGCACTTAGCTGGATTTAGACGAAGACAAAAGCGGATAAGCCTCTCAAAGAGAGGTGCAAGGATGAAAAGATGATCCTGACGATGCTTGGACTTGCCGAGGAGATCGTCAACATAATCCTCCACAGTTTTGTGCAAGAGATCATGGAAGATGTAGGTCATTGCTCGTTGATAGGTTGCTCCTGCGTTCTTAAGACCAAAAGGCATGACACGATAGCAAAAGGTCCCCCAAGGAGTTATGAAGGAAGTCTTATGTTGGTCTTCTGGTGTGATGAGGATTTGATTATATCCAGAGAAACCATCCATAAGAGAAAGCATCTCATGACCCGCAGTTAAATCTACGAGTTGGTCGATATTAGGAAGAGGAAAATCATCCTTTGGACAGGCAAGATTAAGATCCCGGAAGTCGGTACAAATTCGAATTTTCCCAGTAGCCTTAGTTACTGGTACTACATTGGACACCCATTGCGGATAATCGATGGGTTGGATGAAGCTAGCCGAGAGCAAGCGTTGTAATTCTTCTTTAACAAGAAGGGCTACTCTAGGGTGCATTTTACACAATTTTTGCTTGACTGGTTTGATGTTGGGAAGGGTAACGATATTGTGGACCACAATATCGGGATCGAGTCCTGGCATATCCTCGTATGACCAAGCAAAGGCTTGACGATGTTTGGAAAGAAAAGCAGTAAAGTCCCCTAATTCCTGTGGATTAAGGGATTGGCCGACCTTAATGATGCGAGGGTCTTCAGAAGTCCCTATATTAAGGTCGATAGTGGCTTCGTTGAGAAGGGTAGACGTGTCAGAAGGAATAGTCTTGGGAAGATATGAATCCTCTGCCCCTAGATAGGTGAGGACAGAATCATCATCCACACAGTGGATAGTGTTGATAGTAGGAGAGTCGTCTCCAACTATTTCAGGGAAGATTAATGGTATAGAAGCGGACCGATTGTTAGTCTCGTAGGCTAACGGCCCCAAGGAAATGGTATTGATCAAAAAAAAAAAAGTTAGGTGGGATGGAAATGTCATCGTCCACATCAAGTGATGCTTCTGATTTAGTGGGGGAAGGTGGTTCTTCAGTAGGAAGAGGCTCATCAAGAATAGTGACAGTGGCTTTTGAAAGAGGTTTAAATCCTAAACCAAATTTCTGATGTGGCATGAGAGTAGGAATGGATTTGAGGTCATGTATACCTTGTTCATATTTTCCCAGGCCAAAACCTTTCCACGCGCATCGATATAGATAAGTTTTTGCAAACGTGGGATTCTGTAGATAATCAAACCCTGTTGAGTAAGGTTTGGTCTTAGGAGGAGAATCTGGGTGATAGTGAGGTGTATCAAAACCACCGTAGATGAAATTAGTCTGTTGATTGGGCAGACCAATGGTGACGATGCGACCGAGACCTGGTTGATATTCAGGTTGTTTGTCTGGTCTACCATACTCATTAGGTTTGAGATGGGCATCGAAAGAAAAGAGAGGAAGCTCTCCTAGTGAGAAACGCTGCAATGTCTCTTCCAGATTTTGTAAATCTGGTAGTTTGGTTGCAGGTATGGAAGAAGATGAGGCCCCGTCAGGAGAACATGGATTTTCTTTTAAAGGGGCAGATCTTGTGGTCATGTCGCATTGTGCGGAAGGAAAAGGATCTCCTGGATGAGTATATATTTTGCCCTCATATTGATATTTTAAGCATCGATGGAGGGTGGATGGGACACAATGCATTGCGCGAATCCAGGAGCGTCCGAGGATCATGTTATAGTGGAATTTTCCTTCGACAATGTAGAAGAGTTCATGAAGCAGCTTCTTACCTACTCGAATGGGTAAGACCACAGTTCCTAGAGTGACTGCTAGCTGATCGTTAAATGATCGAAGGGCGAAAGGCGGGGGAGACACTACATTCTTTGGTAACTTAAGTTGCTCAAACGTGTGCGAGGAGATGACGTTGAGTGCAGCTCCACTATCGATCATGACACGTTTTAAGGTAGTGTTATTGATTTGGACTGTGATAAAGAGGGGAGCCTCCAAATCCTCTGAAGAAAGAGGAGGAATTTCCGAATCCTCGAAAGAAATGGTGGTTGATGGTCTATTCAATCCAACAACCCACTCGAAGGGCTGGGGCTCATCCGAATTCACAGCGATGCGACGCAGATTATCAATTAGGGCCTGGCGATGTTGTGGAGAGGATTGGATGAGGTCAAAAAGAGACATTTTGACCGGAGCCTGGGTGAGTTGTTTCATAACACTCTCCTCAACGGATACGGGAACTTGAGCCCGGGGTGCAGCACGAATAGAGACCCTGGGTCGTGGTGCTGATGAGGAAGGAGAAACGCCTTCAGGGGCTGCAGAAATGACAACCCATGGTCGAGATGCTGAAGATGAAGATGGGTTATCATAGTGTTGGGTTCTAGTGGCGATATGGATTGTGTCAATTTGAGGAGGTGGAAGATCAAGTGGAGTGGAACCACTAGAGGTCTGAGTGGATGGTTGAGATTTGGATGGGGCTAAGGTGACAGGAGGTACTTGTTCCTCCTCTTCCAGCAAAAGGTCACTTTCTTCCAGAAGGTTCTTGATAACGGCTTGAAGAGCTTTACATCCCTCAGTATCATGACCCGGGGTACGGTGGTAAGCACAAATCAGATCAGAGTTAAACCAGGTAGGTTTGACTCCTTTAGGGTTATAAGGTTTAATCGGAGGAAGGGTTATGGATGAAGATTGGATAAGTTGATGAAGGATTTCGGTGTAGAATCCAGTAGACGAAGAGGAGGATAGGGATGATGGAGATGGTTCTTTCACATTAACCGACTGCCGAGGTAAGAGGACTTGCATGTTCGGTTTAACAGTTTGTTTAGGAATCCTCTTATTTGTTTGGACATTTGGAGGAGCAGTCTTGGGCACTTGAGATGGGAGTAAGTGAGACATGATTGACTTTGGTGGAGGAGGAGCCCCTAAAATAGATTTTGAAGATGATGGAGATGTGACAAATTTTGCGGTCTTTGGAGGCAAAGGGGGTTGCTTGGTCGAATGTACTGATGATTTAGATAATGTCGGTTTAGAAGAGGAAGAAGCTCCCAAAGTAGGTGAAATTGGAGGAAGATAGGGTGTCTTGGTTGTTGGTGATGAAGATGATGATCCTGATAGAAGAGGTGACGTCTTTTTAGTAGGTAGGTCTATTTTTCGGAGTATTGGTGAGGAATGTGTTGTAGAAGAAGATGATGGCTTTGATGGGTGTGTAGAAGAAGACGCCTTCTCAGCGGGCAAATCCAATCGTTTATGAGGCGTGGAGAGAGATTTTTGTGGAAGAGCACCAAGAGTTTTGATGGTCCGAAATATGGGCTTTCCTTTTTCAGGGATGGTGACGACTTCAACGGCATAAGGTGATTGTAACCTTTTTGGGGGAAGCAAATGGGGAGATATTGATGGTGTAATGTTAGATTTTGGTTGTCTCGGTTTAGGTTCAGGAACCGAGCGTATAGATGTTGGTGCTACTTCTTTTGATTTTTCCTTAATAGGTGAAGTAACATTAGTGATGGAAGAAGTAAGTGATGAAGAAGTTCCTTGCGAAGGGACCACTTTTGGTGTAGTGATCATGGGTGGAACTACTGTAGGAAAAGAGATAGGAAGAGTCAAAGTCGAAGACACTTCCGTCGAAGTCGGCACGATTATAGGTATGTTCACCAAGGGCATAGTTGTAGCGGGAATGGGAGCAACAGAAGTAGATGTGTCTGTAGTGGAAACTCGAAGGAATGTAATTGCCTCGAGCATTGAAAGGATGTCTGATGATGAGACAGATGAGGAAGACACTGTCTCGGGTATGGATGGGAGATCGGACAAAGGAGCGGAGAGAGATGACTCCGTGCTTAGCAATGTAGGAATATTCAAAGGTGGGTTATCTGAAGATGGAGGAATTCCAGTGATTGGTGAAGTGGAAGAGGGTTCTGATTCGATTGCTGTGTTTGTAGATGACGTGGTTTCAGAAGCGGATTCTTCAGTAGAAATGAAGTTGATAGTGTGGGTGTTTGGTTTTTGAGATTCCGAAGAATTATGATTTGGGGCATGATTGGGGAAGGGTTGTTTAAAAACGTCCAGTGCTTGATTTGGGGGAGCATTTGGGTTATCCAGAATAAGCTCGCCTTTATCAATGAATTTTTGGACAAGGTTTTTGAAAGTCTGGCATCGTTCGATGTCATGACCCTTGGTTCTATGATAGTGGCAAAAATCGTTTTCCCTGTACCAAAATGGGCGTTCTTGGCTTTCATCAATGTTCCTAATGGGGGGAAGCTCGATCATTCGAACCTCCAACATTTTTTCTAAGATAGAGGCATATGATTCCCCCAATGGAGCGAAGGATCGAGATGATGAAGCCCCTTTCCGAGAAGATGAAGAATCTCTTCGTGGTGGTTGATTAGGAGTACTATCGGTTCTGGATGTTTTTAATACGATAGCATTGGTGGACCCTTGATTCTTATCTTTAGGAGGGAAAGAATTTGGTTTGGTGAACCGAGAGAAATCTGGTTTAGATTTGGAGCGAAGTTTTAGCTTTCCTTGTTCAATGGCACGAGATTCGAGTTTGCGTGCCATCGTGAAGGCTTCCTCAAAGGTATGAAAGGTTTGGATCCTTAAAGTGGAAGAAATGTGATTAGCACAAGATCGAGTAAACAACTCGATTTGTTGGGATTGAGGAAGGGAGAAAGACAATTGGTTGATTATCCCTCTCCAACGAGCGACAAAGTCTGCAATAGACTCATCATCGAATTGGCGAATGTTATAAAGATCTGTGATCGAGATCTTATGTGCGATATTTATTGAAAAGTTTTCAACAAACATTTGGGCCAATTGAGAGAAAGAAAATAAGGAATGTTGAGGAATGTTATTGTACCAGTCTAAAGCAGGTCCTGCTAGAGACATAGGAAAGGTACGGAGCATAAGCTCCTGATCCTGGACTATGAGGTAGCAAGCATGTTTGAATGCTCGCAAATGTTGTTGAGGGTCTTCCCGACTATGAAATTTTGAAAATTTAGGAAGTTCCCATTGGGGAGGATAAGGCTTGAAAGCTACTGAGGGGTGAATGGGTTCATTACATACTTCTTCAAAGGAGTATGAAGGGCGAGCCCCTTTTGTGGAGGCTTCCAAGTCTGCGATTTTCTTGAAGAGAATTTGAACCACGTCAGATTGAGGAGGAGGTACATTGGTATGTCCCACATGAGAAGCAAGTGGTGGATGTTGTTGAGGTGTCAATGGGGGATTCATCTGTTGATGGATAGGATGATAAGAGGAATAACCAGGTGTTCTGGGTGACACCGGGTGGGGTATTTGTTGTGAGGTAGCTTGCGTATAGGCAGGCTGTGAGATAATAAGTGGTTGAGAAAATGAAGGTTGGATGACGGATGGAGCCTGTGATTGGTGGACTCCTATGTTTGTTGATTGGATCGGGATGGATTGAGGAACATGGGTGTTGGTTGGATTGGACATGTTGGGGAACAAGACCTGAAAGGGGCCTTCTAGTGCCGGGTTAGGTATTAAGGGTGCCGATGTTAGCTGATGGGCGAAGGTCACAGTTGCTGGAACATTGGAGGAAATACCCCCTAGAGGACGAGAAGTAGGAGCCAGCTGACTATTCGGAGGGGGTTGGCTCATGAAGAGGTACTGACCTTGGGACACAATGGAGGGCATAGATGAATTAACAGCAACATGCGGGTGTGCAGACGCATTCATTATAGCAAGGGCAGAAGACCTCTCAGAAGTAGGTGGTGGAATATTCGAGGTAACTGCGGTGTTAGGGATAGGTAAGACTATTTGAGAACTAGTCGACATGGTAGGTGGAAGAGAAAAGGGAGGCATAGGGGCCTCGCCCTTCTCCGTGGCTCGAGGCAAGAGAGATGGTGCAAACTACTCTATAAAGGCCTGGGATGATCCACGAGGATAATTGTACACTTGTCGGATTGGTGGGTCTTGGTCAGATATTTGGATCGACTTGTGTACTAGGTAGTCCATGAGGGCTATTGGATTGCGATCGAGGAAAGCCTGAAATTCAGGATCCCCGCGAGGAACATACTCTGAGCCAGATGATATCTCGGAGGGACTAGGAGAAGCTGGACGTGATGGAGGTGCTTTGGTTTGATAGAAGGGATTATACGACCATGACGGGGAACCAACTAACAGCGGTCCCGAGGAAGATTGGAGGGGTGCCGAAACATCCACGCTGGTGGTGATTTCGGAGGAAGAAGGAACCTGTTGGGCCATTTTCCTAGATTGTGACCGGGTGATAACCGTCATAAACAAGCAAGAAAGAAGATTGTCCTAACTAATGCACAAACAATTCAAGCAGCGCAAGTGATTATCTCCTTTAAATTTTGATGCTTTTAAGAAAAGAAAATGTTAGGGAAGGCTTTTTAGAACAGGAACTACTCAGATAGCCAAACTAAGGATGGTTTGGGTAATGTTTGGTGAGGAGTCCCGAAGGCACTTCAGTAAAAGACTGGTACGTGGCTTGATATAGGGGCCTACCCCCGCACTTCACACACCGCTGCGATAAGGGAGTCGGGTGCTTTGCCAATATATACCAAAATCTTTCGTGAATTTATAGCGCGGCCCGAGTACCGCGTAGGCTCTTCCTCTTGGATATCACTTCCAAGTAGGCGAGGCCAGGGAAGGAGTTTTGTTTAGATGCTTTATACCTAGTGATTTTGGCTTTGTGTGCAAGGGTGAAAAATCAAATAGTGTCACTAACCGATTTTGATCAATTTTCCAGCCTAATTAAAACTAGATGAAAAGCATGCAGCAATGACAAAGAAAAAGTTCTTTTTAAGCACTTAAAAACGAAGTGTTTGATTTCGATGAAGACAAGTCAAACAGATTTTTTTTTCCCAAATGCGATTAGGTTCTTTTTAAGCACCAAAAACTGAAGTGTTTGGATGTGATAGACAACCAACAAAGAAATCCTAAAAAGGAGAAAACACCGAAAAAAAGAGGAATACCTGTAGGTTTAGCTCTCCAAGGTGTGTGGACTTCAAAAAGCGCGTTGTTGAGCTCTTCCCCTCGAACAATCCCACGAACAAGCAAAGTGCTCCGCAAGAAAAGATCAAGCAAACAACAAACAAGATCCGGAAAGATACATCCAGATAATGGCGAAACGAAAAATTTCTATTTTAAGGAAATAGAAAAATTTCAAGATAATGATTTCGCCTAAAAGCAAGATTGAAATGATGAACAGAAATGCTCAAATAGGACTGATAGAAATCAGTGAAGAAAAGGAACAAAGTTCAAAACTAGAAAAGAAATGAACTTACCAATAAGGGACTTTGGTTCAAGTCCCACCGGGCGTGCCAGAATGTAGATCAAGAATTTTGCGCTTGTTACCTGTCCAAGTTAATGCACCAAACTAAACACAAAAACCCTGAAAAACCTCAATGAAATTGATACCTGATGAAGATGTAGACGGATGAGGAAGCTGATGTAGATAAGACGGGCGCACACGAGCAATTCGCACAATAGATCCGAATAACCTGCAAAACACCGATGCTTGACAGAAAAAGACCACGTTAAAAGATATTTAAGTGGACTGCCCGAGAAGCGGGTCCGAGAAGCGATAAGCTTCCTCGGCGGATGTCAGTCCACGTTTTCAATTAAGAAAAGAAGCATACATGATAAAAGATGTAAATAAAGACTAGATTTTCTGATCGCAGTAATAAGACAGAATCTAAACAGCAAACAGAAAGTACAGAAAACAGGGAACTATGAAATAAATGCTGGATTTGTGTTACCTGTATCCTTTTACCTATCTGCAGATAAATCGGCGTCGACTGGGTAGAATCGGCGTCGATTGAGACTGGTCGGCGTCGATTGAGGGGGATCGGCGTCGACTGGATAAGATCGGCGTCGACTGGAGACAGATCAGTCAATCAGGGACTGTGCGACAAGATTCGGGAATTGGAAGGTGAATGTGGTCTGCTGGATGTGCCGAAGTTGGCGAGACACTGGAACAGGGTCACCAGATGATAGATGGTGGTGTGCGATGCTGATGTGACAGGGACAGAGTAACGGTGCTCCTCTCAGGGATTGATTCGGACAGGATCTGCCCTAATTTGATACAATTGATGCTAAAAGGATCTCTCTTTCTCTCAACCTGTATCTCTCTCGCTCTCTGTTCGTGCGTAAGTGCTCTCTTTTTTCGCCTGTTCGTAATTCACTCGTTCGTGATCTCTTTTCGGTCTCTTCGGTCCTTAGAACTGAGTTCTGGACTTGCTTTTATAATCGGCGCCGCTCCTAGAAAAATCGGCGCCGACCATATGGGTCGGCGCCGATCGCGGAAAAGACTCCCGAGGTGGCCAAAAATGATCGATTTCGAGAAAGATAAGACTTATCCTGACTACGGGAAAATATCCTGCTTAGGGAAGATTAAAAATAGATGTGATACATGGATAGAATAAATTTGGGGTGGATAAGTGATTAAGATGCATGGGAAGAAGCGTAATTAAATATTTAATATTTAATCACTCATGGGTAAGATGTGATGGGATGAATTAAATTTGGAATAAGTGATTAAATCACAAATTGGATAATATCCCAAGGGGATAGTTGGTGACGTAAACGTGCCCCAGGTTACCTAAGCAAGTAAACAGATGAGAGGGACACTAAATTGAGTAACCAATTTTAGGTGTCTACAGCACATATCAGATCATGATTTGCAGATTGTGACATTTGACAGATCCAAAAAAAGGTTGCAGGTGTTATCAAAAAAGGTGAATCATTGCAAATATTTGCATCATTGTTCTAACTGGAGGCATATTCTTCATCCTTAGCGCCTGCAGCACCTTTTCCCCTTAAAAGAGAAGAATATTCAGGGGACCTTTCCTAGTTACTAATTTGTTTCAGATAGAGACATTTAAAAAATTCAAATCCAAAATCTGTCAGGTGGACCAACTGTGAACAAATCAAGTTTCTTGGGCATTCAACTAATGACTAGGATATCATGCCATGACTTTTCGGGAGTCCCCTTAATCATTTTGATTTTGTCATGTGAGAAATACCTCCTTTTTAATCATTTTTCAGAGCTTCTGCATAGGTGGACTTTGACAGGTCATCCCTTTTGTTCTCGACGCAACGTTCTTTTCACCTTTTGCGTCTGTACTTTCATCATTTCATCCTTTTTCCCTCCTTTTCCTCTGAAATTTTACTCTTACTCTACAATTTCTAGATCTGGCATTTTCCGTTTTTACACGAGCCCAAGCTAAATCCACTTCAAGAGTACTTCAGATTTACAAATTAAGATCCCAAATTGATTCAATTAAAATTTGCAGACCCAAACGACACAGATTTGCTAAAATTTTGATGAAGAATGATGCAAAAATGCATCTCCAAACATCTTGGATCTTCAATGGTGGAAAAATCAAATGAAATGCATAGCTATCGTTGATCCTACATTTCAACTTTTAATATGAGCCTTCCACATGGTAAAATGCAATTGGAAATGATTCTGGGGGCACCTTTTGACATTTTATAATTTTTTTGGAAAATAGTAACATGTTAACATTTTTCTCCATCCCTCCACCCTCAGAAAATGGGCTTAACACGTGTCCCGATGTGGGTCCCAGTAGACCTGCACTTCAACTTACAAATTTTATCCCTATTTTCCAAAAAGGAAAAAGCTCCATATTTTCCCCATGGGCCTGCACCTTTGTTTCCCCACCTACTGCGTGTCTCAATGGTGCACTTTGAGATGGTCCCGAAAAGTAGAGACCCCAAACATGCGCTATCCCTCCACATGCCTCAATCTGATAGAGTCTCCAAGTGTCCTCCTGGTGCTTCTTCAAAATAGAACTCAAGGGTTGGTCCCTAAACATGCACGGTCCATCCACGTGTCCCAAGCCCCTTTAGGAAGTTGCATGAAAAATCCAAGTACGGGAAGGCCTTGCGAAAGCCTCCACATGGATATGTTTTGGTTTGAAATGAGCCTTAGAATTTTTAAAGTCCCCAACAGAGCCACATTCAACTAGAAAGGGCCACATTTCAACTGATGCCAAGAAGTAATTTTGACCAGGAAATTACACCCGTTAAACCGTAAAATGTAGGAGAGCCACCATTTGAGCCCGGGGGACAGAAAACATAACAGAGGCCACAAACTGAGGGATCTCAAAGCTCGATGGGGCGAGACTAATTTGAGCACCAACATAGGATCTGAATCGAGGATGGGCACTCCCTATGAGTGCCACAAGAACAAATAGCAGACCAAGTGCCAAAAACATACCTTTGGGAAATAGAGTTAAAGAATAAGCCTGCAAAGCAGCAAAACCACAACCATCCTCCAAATAATGAACTGAGAAACCAGCAAAACCAGGTCACCAAGGACCAGAACAAACAAAAATAGTAAACTAGATGAGAACAAAGAACTATACACTGTATAAATGGAATATACCTTGATTCTGAGAAATCAATCAAGGAAATGCTTCAAATGCCTGCCATTAACATGCAATTCAATTAGT
Source organism: Taxus chinensis (assembly GCA_019776745.2). Classification (NCBI taxonomy): domain Eukaryota; kingdom Viridiplantae; phylum Streptophyta; class Pinopsida; order Cupressales; family Taxaceae; genus Taxus; species Taxus chinensis. The sequence goes on along the minus strand of CM034147.1, from coordinate 684,210,165 downwards.
TCCCCATCTAGGTCTTTTAGGAAGAAGGTATTTTCACCAATTCAAATATCAATTGAATAAGGGCACATCCACAATGCATCAAATTTACCATGCTTGCCCTTATATTTATGTCTGCTATCCCATAAAAGCACAAGATCCCCAATGCTGAAAGCTCTAGGTGTTACCTTTTTGTTAAATAGCCTCTTCATTTTTTCTCTGAACTTCGCATGCCACTGATGGGATTCCCTTCTCACTTCATCCAGCTCAATAATCTGATTGATTCAAGCATCATATGAACTAACTTCTTGGTCTTCAATTTGTTGAACAAACTTAAATGAAGACAATTGCAAATAGAGGGGCAACAGAGCTTGAGTTCTATATACCAATTCAAATGGGCTTTTACTAGTAGCTCTTTTGACAGTGATTTTTTCAACCCAAACAACAAACTTCAGTTGCTCACCCCACCTCCTTTTCTTCAGCTCCAAGGTTCGTCTAATGATCTTCAACAAGTTTTTATTATTGGACTCAGCTTGTCCATTTCCTTGGGGATTGTAGTTAGAAGCATATGTCAAATTGATGACATACTCTTTGCACATTTCCACCAAAGGTTTTGCTCTGAAACTCATGGCATTATCAGTAACAATTTTAGTTGGCACTCCAAATCTACATATGATTTGATTCAACATGAATTCCATGACCACTTGGTGTGTTTCCTTCTTGGTGGGGATTGCTTCTACCCACTTAGTGAAATAATCAGTGGCTACAAGAATCCATTTATGATAAGCACTGGAAGGATCCAAAATTTCCCCTATGAAATCCATTCCCCATTATCTGAATGGGGCTTCAACTGACATATACTACAAAGGAAGGAATCCTGAAGCCTTCATTCTTCCAGAAAAACGCTGGCAATTTTTGCATTTCCTCACCACTAGAGTTGTATCATTGAAGAGAGTTGGCCACCAATAACCAGCCCTCAAGACTGTATGTGTTTTAACTCTTCCAGAAAAATGTCCCCCACATACCCCTCCATGGAGATCAACAATTATTTTGGGAGCCTCATTTTCAGTAATGCATCTCAAGAGCACTCCCTCGAGGTTCTTCTAAGCTAACACAAAATCAGTAATGACATATTTCTGAGAGGCTAACTTAAGAGATCTTTTCTGATTTTTACTCAGATTTTCAGGGTAGCATAGATGTCTGAGATAAAATATTATATCTTTGTACCATTCAGAACTTGCCAACTTTTCAATGACATCCACTCTTTCTCCTTCTACTTCATTTACTTCAATAGTTTGCAGGTTTCTCTCATCCATAAGCTTAGATAGACCCAAACCTCTTACCATTTCATGGTTTGGATAACCATGTCATACTCCTGCAACTTGTTCACCCATCTGCATCTTTTGCTTGAGACCTCCATCTCTGATATGATGTCTTTCACCATGGTGTGGGGAACATAAGCAACAACTTTAGAACTCAAGATGTAGGGTCTAAAACCCTTTGTTTCTTTCACCAAGGAAAATTCCTGCTTCTCCATGATGGTGTATTTCAACTCAGCTCCCTGCAACGCCTTACTAAAAAAGGCAATTGGTCTCTCAGCCCCTTCATCAGCCTTCTGTAACAAAACAGAGGTGATGGTGTTTTCTGAAGTAAAAGAAAACACTTGAAAAGGCTTATTGTAATTTGGGGCTGCTAAAATAGGGGCATGTTTTAGTGCTTCTTTGATCCCATCAAAATCATGAATGGTTGCTTCTTCCCACTTGATAATCTGTTCTTTATTCAACATGCAAGTGATGGGGAGAGTCAACTAAGCAAATTTAGACACAAATATTCTAATGAAATTGATCTGCTCAAAGAAGGATTGGATTCCCTTCTTGCTTCTTGGAATTGGAACCTTGCTGATAGCCTCTACCATTTCAAGATCAATCATGACACCATCCTTTGATACAATGTGACCAAGCAGCTTGGCATTTTACACTCCAAAATGGCACTTCTTTGGATTGAGTGAAATGCCATACGCTCTGCATCTTATCATCATTTTTTCCAAGTGTTGCATGTGATCACTTCTCTTTCTGGAAAACACAATCACATCATCCTGGTAAACAACAATAAAATCATTAATGTAATCAGCAAAAGTAACATCCATTGCTCTTTGGAAGGTAGCTCCAGCATTCATTAGACCAAATGGCATCCTAACATAAACATATGTGCCTCATGGAGTAATAAAGGTAGTCTTTATTCTTTCTGATTCCTTCACAACAACTTGATTATATCTAGATAAACCATCTAAAGTAGAAAGAAACTCAGATCCAATCACCAATTGCATCATATTTTCCATGTTTGGAAGAGGATAATTATCTTTCATTGATGCTCTATTTAGATTTCTAAAATCCACACATAACCTGATATCACCATTATTTTTTCTAATTGGCACTAAGTTTGCAACCCAAGAAGAATAGCTTGTTGGCTGAATGATCCCTCCATCTCTTAGCTTCTTCAATTCATCTTGCATTTTCATGGAGAGGAGTGGATTAATCGGCCTCTACTTTTTTTTGAATGGTTTTGCATTAGATTCCAAAGGAATCTCATGTTGAAACAAGTCCTCTATGTATGCTTTCAGTTCAGAATAGGACCAAGCAAGGTAGTCCTGATATTTCTTTAACAATTGGACATACAACTGTTTCTCTTCTTTGTTTAGATTGCTTCCCAACTAGATCTTCCTTGGTTTTTCTTTTGTGCCAAGGTCGTGCTCTTCAACATCCCTTGATGCTACTACATGTCTATTAATAATGCAATCAGTATTATCAAAGTTTGATTCAAGAGCAACCAGTCCTCTAGGAATGGTATTAGTTTTCAATTGGATGATATCTTTGCCAAACAAAGTTTCTTTTCCTTTTCAAGCCAAGCAACAACATAGATTCAATAGGGAGCTTAGAGGCAGATAGATCATAAATGTGTATCGTTTTGTAGTTGGGGATGAAATCTAACTGACCCTTTGTTACTCAGATTTGTGGAGAGATGGATAACACCTTAAAAGGATGTGATCTTATCCTAACTATTTTAGGTTGTGCCTTTTAACCAAGGTAAGAGAACCTATTGTGTAACCTCTGTTATTGAAGAATGATGGTAAATCCTTCTTTTGCACAAATTTTATAGAGAATACCTTGGGAAAATATATTAACACACCAAATCTGACTCTTACGAGTTGTCACTTCCAGATTATGGAGATATTTTCAAATACAAGGCTAAGGTTACTAAAGACTTTTGGAATCCTGATCTGCTCTGCATACTTTAACAAATGGATTTTGTTCTTCTATGGATATACAGAGAAAAATAGGGGTATTTCGAGGTAGGATTGGTTATTTGAATAATTTTTTTGTGGGAGATCAACAAGATAGATTAGACTTTTCCAGATCCTTGAGAAACTTCAAAACAAATGGAGAACTCAATAACAGAAAGCTTCAAAAATAGTTAAAACATTCCTTCAACTAGAAGGTGTGCATCAATGGAGGCCCAGACATGCACTTTTTCACACAATATTTGAGATTCTAGCACAAAGGCTCAAGTTAGAAGATCCAATAAAACATCAAAATCTAAGATCAATCACGCCTGAGGTACATCCAGAGGCTTACAAACAATCTCTATCAACAAATGAAAGAAAAGTGATTTTAAATCGTTTATTTCATTCCCAGATGAAAGCTCTTCTAAAAAATGAAATTGCAAATGCCACTAAACTATCACAAGGATTGAGATTTGTGTGATTCAAAGAGATTTTGATATAAGATTGCAATAGGAACAAGAAAAATTACTTGCAAACATTATGAAAGTGAAATAAACACAAAATTTGCCAGAGATTTAACACGAATTAACTCAAATTTTATCAGATTCATCAACATGGGAGAGTTATTTTTAAACAATATCAGAGCTTGTTGATGGCTATACACTCGTAACCAACTCAACATGAATGAAAATCTAACACAAAGGAAGTTAACTTGGTTTCTCAGAAGATGAGCTTTTCTCAAAACTTTCCGTGAAAATGAACACCTGACCATTTGCAAGAGTAATCTCATTGCATTTATAATACAACCTTTACATCCAATTTTTTCCCCCAAAAGAGGAATATTCGAAGCACCTTTGTTGCACATATCGAATCATGATTTGCAGAAAGTGACATTTAACAGATCTGCAAAAAGGTTGCGAGGTGTTATCAAAAAAGGTGAATCATTGCAAATATTTACATCATTGTTCTAATTAGAGGCATATTCTTCATCCTTGGCACCTATAGCACCCATTCCCCTCAAAAGAGAAGAATATTTAGGGGTCCTTTGCTTGTTACCAATTTGTTTCAGATAGATACATTTAACAAATTCATATCCGAAATCTACCAAGTGGACCAACTGTGAACAAATCACATTTCTTGGGCCTTCGACCAATGACTAGGATACCATGCCACAACTTTTCGGGAGACCCCTTAATCATTTTGATTCTATCATGCGAGAAATCCCTCCTTTTTCATCATTTTTCAGAGCCTCTGCATAGGTGGACTTTGACAGGTCATCCCTTTTGTTCTTAAGGAAACATCCTTTTCACCTTTTGTGCCCGCACTTTCATCATTTCATCCTTTTTCCTTCCTTTTCCTCTGAAATTTTACTCTACAATTTCTGGATCTGGCAATTTCTGTTTTTGCAAAAACCCGAGAAAAATCCATTTCAAGAGTACTTTAGATTTACAAATTGATATCCCAAATTGATTCAATTAAACTTTGCAGACCCAATCGACACAGATTTGCCAAAAATTTGATGAAGAATGATGCAAAAATGCATCTCCAAACATCCTGGAGCTTCAATGGTGGCAAAATCAAATAAGATGCATAGCTACTGTTGATCCTGCGTTTCAACTTTTAATCTAAGCCCTCCACATGGAAAAATGTGATTGGAAATGGGTTTGGGGGCACCTTTTAACTTTTTATAATTTTTTTGGAAAAAAGTAACATGTTAACATTTTTCTCCATCCCTCCGCCCTCAGAAAATGGGCTTGACACATGTCCTGATGTGGGTCCCAGTGGACCTGCGCTTCAACTTAAAAATTTTATCCCTATTTTCCAAAAAGGAAAAATCTCCATATTTTCCCTGCGGGCCCGCACCTCCATTTCCCCACCTGCTACATGTCTCAATGACGCACTTTTAGATGGTCCCAAAAAGTAGAACCCCAAACATGTGTGGTCCCTCCATGTGCCTCAATCTGTCAGAGTCTCCAAGTGTCCTCCTGGTGCTTCTTCAAAATAGAACTCAAGGGTCGGTCCCCAAATATGCGCAGTCCATCCACGTGTCCATGGCCCCTTTAGGAAGTTGCGTGAAAATTCCAAGTATGGGAACACCCGGTGGAAGCCTCCACGTGGATATGTTTTGGTTTGAAATGAGCCTTAGAATTTTTAAAGTCTCCAATAGAGTCGCATTCAACCAGAAAGGGCCATGTTTCAACTAATGTTGAGAAGTAATTTTGACTGGGAAATTACACCTGTTAAACTGTAAAATGCAGGAGAGCCACCATTTGAGCCTGAGGGACAGAAAACATAATAGAGGCCACAAACTGAGGGATCTCAAAGGTTGATGGGGTGAGACTAATTTGAGCACCAACACTCCCCAATAGAATGTCCCTTTACCTTTTAATAACTCCGCCAAGGGCGCGGAAATCTTAGCATATCCTTTGATAAATTTTCTCTAATGCCCTATGTGGCCTAAGAATCTGCACACCTCACTCTGACTGGTAGGCTCCTCTAGGCCTGCAACCTTGGCTAGATTTACTAACAAACCCTCCTTCTAGATGATATGCCCTAGAAGAGTTCCAAAAGGTGTAGCAAATACATACTTCTCGATGTTTAAAGAGATGCTTAACTGTCTGTACCTCTCAAACATTAATCACAAATTGTCACAATGATCCTTGACAAGCCCATATACTTTCCAATCATCCAAGTAAACCTAAAAGAATTTGTGGATAAAATCCTGGAATATTTGAACCACAATGCATGAAAATATTGTAGGTGTGTTCTTCAGTCCAAAGGGCATCACCATGTATGCAAAACTTCCCCATTCAGTGGTGAAAGTTGTTTTCTCTTTATCCTCCTTTGCAATTTTTACCTGATGATATCAAGATAATCCATATGTAAAAGAGTAAATTCCGTGCCCTGCAATGCCTTCTAATATTTACTTGGTGAATGGTGTAGGAAAAGGATCAATCACACTTGCAGCATTCAGCTCCATGTAGTCACACAAATCCTAATCCCACCATCTTTCTTTATACTGATTACCATGGGACTAACCCACTCTGATTCTTCTAGGGGCTTAATGATGCAAGATTTAAACATCTTGTCAATTTCCTCTTTAACTCTTATGTGCAGGTTAGGGTTCATCATGTAAGGTCACTTCCTGATTGGGCGCACACCTTCCTTTAACTTAATCATAATCTCACCCAAAGACTCGTGCACTCCCTTTAACTCATGGTAGCCCCTAGGAAATAAGTCCTGGAAATCAAATAGTAACTCAATTATCTTATTCACTTTAGAATCAGACTAATATTCTCCAATTATAGCCTCCTTAGGTTCATCATCTATGTCAATGTTCACTTTCTTGGTCTTCGTAGGTTCATGATAGGCATGTGCCTTCTTATCTATAATGTCTAAGACTTCGCATATACCCTCTGAATGATCTATTTCCAAATTTTATACTTCTTCATCATCCACTATTTAGACCATCTTTCCTTTCTCCTTCTCAAGGCAAGCATACTCAAGTAGTTTGGCATTTGTCTTATATATTTCATCAAAATGCGCTCTTGAGTCTGCCTCACCAAATAACTCCTGAATGAGTTCTTTAGCCTTTACATTGTCTCCCATACTCAATCGCTCCATAACTCGTAATGCCTATTTCACCGGAGGTTTAGTGGAGAAGAAGTCAAAATTTTGGATCATTCCTGCAGTCAAGTCTTGCCAATTTTCAGTCTCTCTATACATCTCTGCATAAACATACCAAGTACGTGTGTAGCCTTGCAAAGTGAAATAAAGTTTGTGCACCCATAGCGAAGGTGGTAAAGCTTCTTTTCCCTTTGTCTAGAGTCTCTCACACTACTGAACGTGGTGCTGAACATGATGATTACCATGATATGTGCATATTTGAGTAGGTGCATTGCTCCTAAGAAACTTGGTTGTTAGAGCAATTCTCACTTCATTCCATTCTATGAGATTATCTTGGTGAACCATCCACTAGCACACTATTATCCCGCGTAGGGTATACACTAACATATTTCTTCTGTCCACTTGATCCTTCCACTGTTCTTCCATGGGGTGCAAGAATACCTCAGGAACTCCTTTGCTAGTGTACCAGGGTAATGAGTTGTTGCATAATCTCCTAGCATAGTGTATCCTGCTTACGAGCATAGATGTGCTTCTTACTTCACGCTCAAACATCTTGTAAGTTCCACGTGCCCAATTATCACCGAAAATAATTGTAGTATCACTAATGGAATATGTATTATCCCGCTGGAGGATTCCTTCCTTAGATGGCTCAAGTATTCATGGATCACGAATGGAGTGCACATAAATTCTGTTCAGGTCTTCCTCACTCAAAGGTTCAACATAAGGTGTAAATTTCCCATCTGTCAAAGGGATAATAACTGATGCAGCCTAGAATTGTTAGTTAACACCTAGTCACGCTGGCACATCACTCATCCTAGGTTGAGCGCTCACCCGAAGCACGCAAAGGTACCGGGTCTCTCTTAAGAGTTGTAGAAAGAATGGTAGCATGACAAAGTAGTAAACATATATTTTAGAAACTAATCCATCCATTCATCATTATACTTAACCAGATCTATAAGCGTTTAAAGGTAATTCATCATGAAAATAATGACATGCATTGATAGAACACATCAAACATTGTTTGTTTGGCCAATTTCCTTTATCTATTCATCGTACCAGCAGTACAGAAGCTTCATATAATACCAGGCATGCACGCATGGATCCGTTACAATTATCCAGTCACATGTACTCATGTTCTCCTCATTCTTTAAAGCATATATCTCTATCTATGTGTATATGTCTACTAAGTAATTCATTACATATATATAGGGTGGGGAACTAGCCCTTCACCACTTAACTCTACTAGAAAATAGGTCGCATGCTAATAACAGCCACGCGCCTTTTTACAACTATAGCCATACATGCAAGTATGCTATCTATAGATCACTGATAGTTAACTACAGTGGTGGATCTATTCTTAGCTTATGCCCATGCAAGAGTAAGTTGTCATGCTCTTCAAAGATCTCCATGAAGAGTGGCGCACAAGTCTCGGCATTGCTTTGTGTACTCCATATGCCAATCTCTAAGAATAGACCTAATCCCCAAAATTGGCTAAGTCCTTGGGAGTCTGAATCTACACCTCCGCATGTGACACCTTCCTATACCTTCACACTTTTTCTCATGTGTTGTTCTTCCACATGGACTCTGTGTGTAAGTTCAACTAAGTGTTTCCTATGATAAACATTACCCCACACTAATCTCATTGTCACCTTGACAATGGCGATGTCCAAAACTTATACAAAGAATGGATAAATAAAGAATGGTTGAATGAATAAAGAATAGATAAATTTTGAATAAGGTATACAAAGCTAACAAAACTGTTTAGGCCTTAGGCCCCTCCATCTCATCCTGAAATAGCAACTCTGGATATTCTTCTTTGATATCTACTTCTAGGTTCTCCCATGAAGTTAGTGCCACTCCTGCTGTTTAAGGCACATTTGCAATAATGGACTGCAGCTCTTCCATGGAGAGTTTTCCTTTCTCATTTTGTATCACAAGCATTACGCTTGACATAGAGGTTTGCACCCCCTCTAATACATCCATTTTCTGAGAAATGAGCTTCCCAAGCTCCTCCAACCTCTCCTTATGTGGTGTCTTCACCATAGCTAGTGCCTCACACTTTTTCTTTACCAAGACTAAGCGTTCAATGCGACCTAGGGAAGCATCCTTCATTGCCTTATATACTTCATTTTTTTCCACCAAGGTTTTTATCGCGATTAACGCATCTGGGGCTGTGCATATGGTTAGCGCATGATCATCTTTCTTGTGCTCATCACGGGTGGCTTGCAGTAGGCCTTCATAAGTAGTAATCTTCCTAGCTACTGCACCTATGCCTTTTCTGTCTTTTCCCCAGAGTCCTTGGGATGTGAGGATATGCGTGCCTTTTCATCTTCCAACACTACTGTTATTATTGTCTTTACATAATGCATTGCAGAAGGAAATTGTTTTGGTACCCAAGATTCCAGATGTGGGCATACCTTTAGAACATCATCTCCAATTTCCTCTGCCATACTAACAAAAGTGTCATATTTCCTTTTGATTAATTCCTTTTCTTGTACTAGGCACGCTATCTCCACATCCTTGGATTTCAATTTCTTTATCAGCGCCTTGATGGTAGCAGATTTATCTGTGTTTCTTCTTGCTACTTCAGAGGATACTTTGACTAGGGCATTACTCACCTACTCATCTGACATCACCGTTGGTTAGATTGTCATGTGGCACATTTCAGGTGCCTTCTTCAACTGTCTTGACGCACACGATTCTTCACCAACATCAAAGTCGGGCTCATCCATATGCATGTGCATAGACCATGAGAGCTGCTTCCTTATGTGCAAAGTCACCTTGTCCTCATCCATGAGCACCCATCTGAATAAATCCTTCTTCTCAATGGTGCTCTGGAATTGATTGCAAACAATCAGCTTTGGGTCTTCTACGTACCCCATGGTATGTGCCTTGGCATCCTCCCCTATTTGACGGGATTGGGGTCCTTTAGGAATGGCTGCATCAAGGTTGGGAATACCAGATGTATCCCCACCCTTGTCCTATGTAGCATCTGATTGACCCCCTTCTTCTCCTTCCATCTTCTCCTCCTCATGTTGAGGCTCTTCTTCAGTTGGAGATGAAGGCGCCTTCTCCTTAGTTTCTTTTGTTTCCTCACTTAGCCTGAGTTTTCTTCATTTCTTCTCCTCTGAATCCTTCACCTGCGGGGTTCCTCCTTGCACCCTTGTGCACTTAAACACCTTTTTAAATATTTGGTCACCCTAATCCTCCCTTGTAACTCCTCCCTGGGGAGTTGTCCCGCGCTCCCCCTCCTGGCTAGATGGTTACTTCCTCCTTCGCACCAGGCCACCCTTATCTTCGGGTTCTTTATCCTCTCCCTCATCATCTTGCTTGGGCGTAGAGGGCCTAGGTGCCAGAATGTTCTCCATAGTATTATTTCCCTTTGGTGGCCCTAAAAGCATGAATTCGTTCTCCACGTACTTGTTATTCTCCATTTTAGGCTTCAGTTGGAGGTATATTAGCGCGGCCCCGATATCTGCAATGGCCACTATTTCTGGCTTAATGCTCAAGATATTTGAGATGTTATTCTCATTGTATGCATTCCTCCCTGGATATCCATATGTCTTCCACATGGTGTGATACTCACAGTCCACCTTGTCTACATTAAACACCAACCTCCATGTGTTGGTGAACCGATGAACTGCAGCCTGAAAGTATTATGTGGGAAATGCATATGGAAGCTTGCACCAGGGGCTCCACGACCCATCTATCATTGGAAAGCACATAATACAGAAGTGTTGGTAGACTACAATTGTACCTATTTCCCTAGGACCGAAGGCAAGTCCTTGGGTATATGCCATTCCTCTCCAAATGCCACGCGAAGCCTATCATACCACATCTCTGCATGCTCCTTCACCTCCTCTGTCATTTACCCCTTGCAAAGATATTTTCTGAATCATTTAGCTGGAGACTTGTGGTTTATGGGGTATTCCCATATGTTCTCTTTTGGGCCATCTGGTACCCCAATCTCCATGAAGACCAAACTTAGTAGGATGCAGCCAAAACTTATCTTACTCCATTCGCACACTTCCTCTACTATCTGATCTGCAATGAAGCCGGTAATGTTATAAGTGGTTCCTTCTAACATGCAATTGGCCACATGCAACCATATAGAATTAACTTGTGACCAACGTTCTTGGTCATTCAATTTTGTAGTTAGATGTGCTGTTGCCTGTACTACTCGATAATTTCTCAATTTGTCAATGTCCATCCCGCGTGGTCCTTTCTGATAGTCTAACGCCTTCTGTTTTTCCAAGATGGCACTTTTTTCAACTAAGTCGGTCTTAATAACTTCACCCGATGCCCATAATCCAATAACTGTGGTAATAAGGATGGGTGTCAATCTTACCCTCATCCTACAAAGTAGAATAAGTCCTCATGGACTCGGCTCATTAGCCATCTGTACAAGGGTGTATACTTTCCAAAGTATGGAAGCTCATAAAGTTGGTAGAACCCATTCCCTTTGAGTAGCTTTTCCCTGGCATCATCATATATCGGCATCTGTGTGCCTGTTCATTCGAGAAGTGAGCAGGTCATCTAATTTCTTCTAGTTTTCAGTGGTCTTGTGATTGTATTCACTTATCTTACTCTGTCTTATGTGGGTATTCCATTCCTACCCCACAATAACTTCTTCAGGGTATTACATTTCAGAGAAATTTCTCTCTGGGGCCATCTCCTCCTCTTCTTCCACCACCACCTTCTTCTTTTCTTTTACCGATGCTTCTTTCTTCTTTGGTGTCATTCTTCTTTCAAGGTTTTATTTTCTAGACCAGTTGTTGTGTGTTTTGAGTAGTTTGCTTCGAACCCTAACCCAATTCTTCCATGCCCTAATTTTTAATCATGAAATTGCGAACCCTAGCTCTATTTTATTACTCTACTTCATCAAACCCTTTTCCTAGGGGATCTAAGCTCTTCTAATAAATAATCTCTCTTCCGCGCCTGGTTCACTTGCTTCGTACCTTAAATATCTTTAATTTAGCACTTCACGTGTAGGTTCTTTGTCAAATTCTCATAGTCGTAAGGGTAAAAATGAAATCACATCCTGTCCTTATATAGATTTCTACTTTTCGTTGCATTAATTGCTGCTCTACCTACCAAAATTTCCTCATTCATTACCCATTTTTTATCATTTCCACGTGGTATATCTTCACACCAAAGCTATAACCTTCTAGCGCGCCTTTTTACCCTCTATCACAAACTTCTCTTCAGAGTGTGCTCTAGCACCCAAGTACCTCATCAATGTACCATCTCCTAGTAATTACCATGGTTGCCGCTTACCTCGCGTTATACTTTCTCTTATCCATCTTCATCCTTTCTTATCTTGAGAAGCAATCTTTTGTCAGTTACCCTTAGCAACCTTCTTTCTCAACACCCACAACATGACATTTTTGCAGCATATACCTGAGAGTCACCACTAATCCAACCCACATGAAAAGGATGTGCAGTCCTATGTGCATCAACATGCTTCATAGTGTAGTTAGTTTCATGTGCGTAAGTACGCTTATTACACAAATAATAGCTAAAATTGACAAATCATAGCGACGATGAAAGAAATACATTAATGAAATGCATAAAGGGAAACCTAATGTATCTAGCAATACTGCCTTATTACAAACACCAAGAAGACTTATTTATAGTAGGGCTTCAACCTACTTTTGTTAAAGTAACCGGGAAACCTTGTGCCATCAATTGTTTCCAACTGGTAAGCACCTGACTTGAGTATATGAGTGATAACATATGGCCCCAACCAATGCACCTTGAGCTTTCCTAGATGGCGCAAAAACTTAGAGTCATATAAAAGTACCATTTGTCCCACCACAAGTTTCTTAGCCCTGATGTGTTGATCGTGCCATGCCTTTTGGCGTGATTTCTCCTATTTCTGACTTTAGCGTGTGATGGCTCGGCACTCATCTAGTTGAACCATATTCACAATCCATTCTTCCAAGGCTTTCTCATCAGCTAGACCTCCAGTGTGCACAATGTGCAAGAAAGGTAACATAAATTCTATAGGAAGAACAACTTCCACGGAAAACACCAATTGAAAAGGTGTGGCTTTGTTCAATCTTTTGTATGTTATTCTATAAGTCCGAAGAACAACAGATACTTTATCATCCCAATCCTTCCTTCCCACATCACAAATCTTGGTCAATGTGTGGCTCAAAATCTTGTTAAAAGCCTTAACAGTCCCATTTTCTTGAGGGTGATAGGGTGTAGTTTTATGGTGGGCAACCATAAACTCATCTAAAAGAATTCTTATTGTCTCATTTAAAAAATGTGTGCCCCTATCACTTGTTAAACTTAAAGGACAACCATACCTTGTAAGAACATTCTCCCATAAGAACCTTACTGCTGTAGCCACTGTTCAATCCCTGGTAGGTGCTACTTCTACCCATTGGGTAAGATAATCTATACAAGTGATGATATAACACGATCCAGTCTGGCGCGTGGCTGGTGAAATGGGCCTGAAAAAGTCAATTGCCCATTTCTCAAAGGGTTCTACACTTGTGATTGGTCGAAGAGGCATATCATCCCTTTTTCCTGGTCAACCAAGACATTTAAAATGGTCACATGTCTTACAATACACTTTACAATCCTTGTACAATGTTTCCCACCACAAACCAGTAAGTAGGATCTTGCACACTGTTACATCACCTGCATAGTGGCCACCTATAATACCACCATGTGCTTCTTACATTATGTCCTTCCGTTCATGCTCCAAGACACAATGGCGTAACACCTCATATTTGCCTAACTTGTATAAATCACCAGTAATCAACATGAATGGTACCGCACAAATAGCAAGTTTCTTCTTCTCTAAAGCTTTCATGCCTTTGGGTGCCATACTAGTTCTCAGAATTAGAGGACATTGTTGTCTTTCCCTGAGTGAATTATAGACAAGTGATCCGATACAAAATTTCTTTTGCCTAGTTTTACCATAACTGTAAAGTTAAACTCCTGAAATAAGAGTATCCATCAGCATATGCACCCCTGTAAAATGGGCTTGTTCACCAAATATTTTAATGCCATGTGATCTATATAAAACACAAAGGGTGTAGCCAAAAAATACTGATAAAATTTGTGTAAGGCATAGATCATGGGCAAGGCCTCGTGCTCTGTAGTGGTATAATTTTGTTCTGCAGGGGTCAACTTCCTACTAGCAAAGCAAATGGGATGATCAATGATACCTTCACTGGGTTGAGCTAAGTCAACGCCAATGGCTATGCCAGAGGTGTTCACATGAACATGAAAAGGTTTATCCCATGAAGGAAAATGCAAGATAGGTGCATGGTAGTAAGTTTATGCTTCAATATCTCAAACACACGCTGCTGTGACTCCCCCAGTAGAACGTACCTTTTCCCTGGAGCAATTCTTCCAAGGGCATGACAAATTTTTTATACCCTTTGATAAACTTTTTGTAATACCCTGTATGACCCAAAAATCTGTGCACCTTGCGTTGACTGGCCAGTGCTTTCAAGCCAATGATGACTGCAACTTTAGCTGGATCAACCAGTAACCCTTCCTTGTAGATAATATGTCCTAAAAGTGTGCCAAAGGGAGTAGACAAAAATTTACTTCTTGAATGTTCAATGAGATACTCAACTATCGACATCTTTCAAACATTAATCGCAGATTATCACAATGATCCTTAATCAGCCCATAAACAGTCCAATCATCAAGATAGACTTGTAAGAAGTTATGAATAAAATCCTTGAAGGCTTGTACCACTATCCTTGAAAATCCTTGAAGGCTTATACCACTATCCTTGAAAATATAGCAGGTGCATTCTTCAACCCAAAGGGCATCACAGTATAGGCAAAGCTCCCCCATTTAGTAGTGAAAGTGGTTTTCTCTTAATCTTCCGGGGAAATCCTAACCTGATGATACCCTAAAAACCCATATGTAAATGAATATATTTCGTGCCCATCCACTCCTAATATTTCCTTCATGAATGGCGTAGGAAAGGGATCTGTAACACATGCTGCATTCAACTCCCTATAATCAACAAAAATTTGAATCTTACCATCCTTTTTGATGTTTATCACCATAGGAGTGACCCATTCTGGTTCATCTAATGGTCGAATGATCCCGGATTTCAACATCTTGTCAATCTCCTCCTTTACTTTCTCATGCAAATTGGGATTCATCCAATATGGTCACTTCCTAACAAGGCGCGCACCTTCCTTGAGCTTTATTTTCATTTCTCCGAGTGATATATACACGCCTTTAAGTTCATGGTATCCTCTTGGGAATAAGTCCTCATAGTCTTGAAGTAACTCTATGATATTTGCTACATCTGATTCTAACCAGTAATCCCCAATTATCACCTCCTTAGGTCCAGCTTCTATGCCTATATTTACTTTTGTTGTTTTCATAGGTTCATGATATGGGCACACATCTACATCCACACTGGATAATACTTCTCGTGTTCTAGGTGAATGATCCACGTCCAAGTTCTCAACTTCCTCCTCATCAATTATGTAAACCATCTTCCCCTTATCTTTTTCTAGAGAAGTGCGCTCAAGTAATATGATATCATTTTCTTCATCTGTAAAATGCGCCCCTGTCTCTGTCTCACTAAATAATTCCTGAACAAGTTCTTCCACTTTCCCATTGTCTCCCATAGTTAAGCGCTTGATAAAGCTTAAAGTTGTGTTCACTGGTAGCGTAGACGAAATGAAGTCAAAAGTTTGGATCATCCCTGTAGTCAAAGTTTTCCAATTGTCAGTGTCGTGGTGTAATTCAGCATAAACATACCAAGCACGCGTGCAACCTTGTAGAGTAGAATAAAACTGATGCACCCAAAGTGAAGGCAGTAATGCTTCCTGTCTTACTTTCCAGAGTCTCTCACACTGCTAGATATGATGTTGAGCAGGTTGATCACCATGATAAGGGCTTATTTTTGTAGGTGCATTACTTCTGGAAAACTTGGTTGATAAGGTGGTCCCAATCATTCCCCATTATAAGAGATTATCCCTGTGGACTACCCACCAGCACGTAGCCATCCCACCCAAAGTATATGACAGCATATCTCATTATTTAAGCTGGTCAACCCAATTTGTTTCCATGACCTATAAAAATCCATCCAAATCTTCAGATCCAGTATAGCAAGGTACTACGCAACCTATACATCGAACAGAGCAAAAACCCATTTTGCAAGTAACCGCATGCTTAACTTCACACCCCACTAGTTCATAAGTTCCATGAACCCAATTATCACAATCAATACTAGTAGTATTGTTGATTGACTGAGAATCTTCCCAATGAAGGATCCCTTCCTTAGATGGATCATTGACCTCTGGGTCCTGAATAGCACGTATATAGATTTTGTTCAAGTCCTCTTCGCTTAAAGGTTCCACATATGGCACGGATTTCCCATATATTAATGGTATTACGACCCTTTCCTCCTTGTCCTCAAAGCTGATATACCCTTTGTTAAACCTCAAATCAGCATTGTTCACATAACACCAAGGGCACCCAAACAAAGCTGGGAAACTATCTGCTTCCACAAGCACTAGCACTTCAAATTCTCTTGTGATCTTGGCCCCTTGTATAGTGATAAATGCATCCTTCAAGACTCCTATGGGAGTAGCTTTCATTCTATTTTCCATGAACAATACATTAGATGATGGCTACAATGGGGGTCTCCCCATTTGTTCCCACGCATCCAATGTAAGTACATTTACTTCTGCACCTGTTTCAATCAAAATATTGCTCAACAGCCATCTGTCCACAACAGCATTCAAAGTGATCTCCTTGTCGTAGTCAATGCTATCGGGGGAGAGATTTGCATGAAGTATTTATCTCTTAGTTTCAGTTCCCACGCACGGAGTATTCCCTTTCAACCAATTTCCTAATAAAGGAATAATATTCTCCTGGCACAACATTCTACATACCTCTCTAATGTCGTCAATATCCAATGGGACCTATTCTGTATCCTTGTGCTCCAATTTCTGAGACTACTCTTGTAAACCTTATATCTCACCTTGAAGGCTCCTAAGGACCTCCATTGTTTCCTGATAGACTTCTTTCTGATGAGATGGATCTGGATATCTAGCATACAAAACCTCCTCCCTACTGATTGTCGGCTTCTATTACAACACCTCTCTTGCGAGCTTTTTTGCCCTCTGTCACAAACTTCTCTTCAGCGTGCACTCTAGTGCCCGAGTACCTCATCACTGCACCATCTCCTGGTAATTATCACCTATTTCTTTGATCAACAATAACTCATTCTTCCTTGTTCTCAAAACATATATACCCCTTGTTGAACCATAGATCAACATTATTTTCATAACACCAAGGGCACCCAAGTTGATCTAGGAAGTTGTCTACTTCTGCAAGCGCTAAAACCTCAAAGTCCCCAGTGAACTTGGCCCCTTGTATAGTAATGGATGCATCCTTTAAAACTCCTATTGGAGTGGCCTTAGTTCAATTTGCCATAAATAGTATCTTTGAGGATGGTCATAATGGAGGTCTTCCCATCTTCACCCATGCATCTAAAGTGAGCACATTAACTCTCACATTTTTTTCAATCAATCTATTGCTTAGAAGCCACCCATCCACAACAACATCCAGGGTGATCTCCTTGTCATAATTCAAACTATGAAGGGGGGGGGGAGATTAGAGTTCGGGATCTATCATCCATTCTCAATGCCTTTACATGGAGTGTTTCCCTTTAACCCATTTTTCTAGTAATGTAATAATATTATCCTAGAGCAGCATCTTGCATACCTCTTTCAGATCATCCACATCTGACTAGACTATCTCTCCTGCCTTCTTTTGCTCCAACTTCCGTGACTATTCCTTTAAACATTGTATTTCACCCTAAATATTTCTGAGCACCTCAATGGTTTCTTGATAAACCTCCTTCTGATGTGTAGGATCTAGCTATCTTCCATGTAAAACCTCCTCCCTAGTAATGGTAGGTTTTGGCTGCAACACTTCTCTAGCACGCGTAGCCTCGGCACGTGTAGTAATTTTCATAGGTGTTACCTC
This sequence comes from Taxus chinensis, assembly GCA_019776745.2. Lineage (NCBI taxonomy): Eukaryota > Viridiplantae > Streptophyta > Pinopsida > Cupressales > Taxaceae > Taxus > Taxus chinensis. The sequence goes on along the minus strand of CM034147.1, from coordinate 684,192,290 downwards.
AGGTTCTAGTGCCAAATTTGGCATCCATTAGTTTTCCATTGTGCGTTGTATTTTAACCATCCCTATACCCTTATTCTCGTGTTTATGTTACTTGCTAAGATGCTCATATAAGTCCGGGCACTCCTCATATTTATTATTCTTTCCACAAAAATAACAAGTAATAGTCTGAGGACATTCACGCTTGTAGTGGTCAGGATATCCACACTTATAACATGTTCCATGAGGAAACTCACCTCATCCACCACCATGGCCTTAGCCCCTGAATCCACCATGGTATCCTTGACCTCAAACATAACCTCCTTCAAAGTACCCTTCGTTCTGATCATAGCACCCTTGCGTGTGATCATGATCATGGTGCTCACTTTTACCTTTAGAGTTATCTGATACTCCTATCTTTTGTACACCAATATCAATGGCATCATGGATCTGATCAATCAACCTGTAATCTTTGGTATTGTGAGTCGTGGATTGTAAAATCTTACAATAGTAAGATACGTTCTTCCTTATCACATAGTGTAACAATGGGCAGCAACTTACATCATGGTCTAAATGACATATCTCATAATCTAACAATAATGAACATACTGATCTGCGGGGACAAATATCTTTAGTGTTCCCTTCCACTTCACAATCTGTACACCAAATCCCAGTGTGTGTCTCATGTGTTGAATTGGCCGATAGTTTCTCCAACTGACTTTGCCATAGCTACAATCTAGGCTTCTAGGAATAGGCTCACTCTAGTGTCTATACTTCTGACTGCCTCAGCATGCAACGCTGATTCAAGTGCTTAGCATGGATTTGTATATATCTTATGTGACAGTGCCCTCCTAAAAGGTGTGATCAAGCCTCTAACGAACCACTGTACATGTTTTCTTGCATGGATATCATAGGAAAGTTTAGACAAAATCGTTTTGAAATGGGCATCATATTCCTGAACACTCTCAGTAGTGCCCCGCTTAATATCCTTGATCGCACTTAAAATTTTATGCTCAAACTCAGGGATATAAAATTCCTTAAGGAAAGCATCCAGTAACGTTGTATATTCTACGCAAGTCTCATCAGTTCAAACTTCCTGTACCAACTATGTGTGTGTGTCCCTGCAACGTAGTTGTAAACTAACTTGCCTTGCACTCAGAAGTTGTGATCCCTTTTGCGTACCACGGTATCTCACACATATACACATGCTCAACAACATCTTCTATTCCCCTATACTCTGGAAGATGAAGTGACATCTCCATGTAAATATTCTGGGGTTGGTGAGGACCATGCCCACTGGATCCAGAACCTCCTATGTTACCTCCACCCCCAGATCCACCAAATCTGTTAAATCTCAAGCCGCCTGTTCCTCCTGATCCTCCACCTATTAGCAGGAATTGAACCAGAGGATGTACTACCATGTGTCCCAACAGTGGTACTAAACTAAACTCCTATAGTATGCGAGGTGGTACTATTCCTAGAGGTGAGTCCAAAATTTTGTGTGCCTGAGTTCTGTGTTGACGACACGCCTGAAAATGTACCTCCAAATCCCCCAAATAAGGAAGATGTCTACCCATCCATATATGTACTTGTTATTTGATTCTTACTCCTCCACCTCTTGTTACTCTACTACCCAAACTAGTTTACTGACTACTGGTTGTACTAGAAACTAGAAAAACCAAGCATAAGGGCTAGTTTTCACAAGTAGATTCAGATGTGCACCCATGTGGCCCATGTTGTCTCTACTGGTGCACTCTCATAAGAGGTCGATGAGGGTTCCATGTCATGATTTCCAATATGGGGGAGTTCCAAATGCTCTATCTCCACACCTACTGCGTGAGCTCTAAATCCTTCATGAGCCATCTCTCTCCTCAACACCATCTGTTCTACAATCTCATGTTGTTTTCCTAAATCCCTCTCACATGCCTCATTGTACTTAAGCCACCTTTCTTCTCTTTTCCTCTCTACTTCTAGGTCCACCATCTTTCACCAAACCTACTCCTGCCCCCACGCATGGTGGGGTTTAGCTAGCCATTAGCTTCTCTTCCAAATTCAGGGTTAACATAAATATTTTGATCACTAGTGGAATGCCTTGTAAATAGGTTCCCCTAGGATAATGTAAAAATTGAAACTCAGCTACCTCCAGGAAAGAATAAGTGGAAATTGAGTAATCCAAAATATAGCTATTCAGAAGACCACAAAACTGAGTGTCCACATCACACGTCCAAATTAGATCAGCATCATAGAGGGCCTAAAATTCTTCCTGCATCCAGACAAGTGTGTGAAACCTCTAATTCCTTTTAGATGCATAAGCAACCAACCACTCATAAAGCTCTATCAGAAAGATAGCAAATAAACTCTCATATAAATAGTCATACAAGTTCTTCTCCACCCACGTGCACGACGTCAAACTCAGATTCAGTGCTGAATCTCCAAGCGTATTCTTCTTCCAGATCTACTATCCACTCCTCAACACTTGATAAGGTCAACCGGTACTTCTTCATCACGAAACATCTTGAAAGTAACTAAAAAAGAGGTCTCGGCAATGAAACCAATGATGCAACCTAGAATTTACTGTGAACAACCCCGGCACATTGGCACATCACTCAGCCTGAGCTGAGCACTCACCCGAAGCACATGCAAAGGCACCAGGTCCCTCTTTAGAGCTATTTGTATATAATGTTAGCATGATGATACTTAAACATATTTAGATTCATAATTAGTAGTAAAATACCCACAGTGCATAAACCAGATCTAGATCTTAGATTGTAGTAAAAATGAACTAAACAATAACTATGATAAGATTAACCATACAAGAGCTAGATTCAGTTATTTCTAATGCCATTATCCAACCAATATACTCCATTGTATTAAATACTATAGAACACATAGAAGCTTTTTACACTATATCAGTATCTCCATGAGTCATGTGTGTGTCAAAACCAGCAGCACAACTCTACAATAATTCACCAACACTAAACTACGCAAATCAATACATATTTACAGGGGTGGGGACTTTCCCTTCACCACCCATGCACTTCTCAAAATAGTTCACATGCTGATAATAGCCATGGGTCTTTACAATAGTATACACAACATGCAAGTTCTCTAATAATAGATGTCCTATAGTTAACTCCAAGTAGAAATCCTATTATTAGATTAAACTATGCATGGTGCTTATATGTCATGTGTTCCCAAAATACCATTGTGTGGAGCACAAGTCTTCATCTCTATGTGTGCTCCACACGTTATCTCCAAAAATAGCCCTTATCCACAAAAATGGCTAAGTCCTGAGCCAAAGTGTTCTGGCACGCATTTCCTTTCCTATCTTCTTGCTGCCTTCAAATTTTCCTTGTTCCTACATGCACATCCCTTGTGTGTCTTCTCATTAGAGCAACATTCTATCTACTCAACAATTATCTAGTCTTGATTGCATACTACTATTCATATGATTCCTAAGTAAGAAAAGTACTAATTACCCCATGTCTTTAGCCACCTTTCTTTTTCTTTTGTTGTTCCTTTTAGTTTTACACCTTTACTTTCTCTATATGCCTTATTATACTCTGGCTTTTATCATCCTAGACACCAACGCCCAGCTAGAACTTCAGCGCCAAGTGCCCTTGTTACCTTTGGGTGCCCCTGGCCCCTTTGTACTTTACTCACACTTTTTTGCTCCTTTCTATTCATTTGAGCATCTTATATTTTGGTAGTCATCCTTTTCAGGGTTAATTACAAAATTCAAGTAAGGGAATCATATAAATATAAAGTTATGTTATCATAATAAAGTACCAAGCACTAAGCATTGGCTATCACCACCAAAGGTTATATCCATCAAGCATCTAAGAGCTTCATTACATCCATCTAGCACCATCACAAGGGACACAAGGGTTGGTTGATTCTGCATACACTTCATAAGAGGGAAGTTCATTATATTTCATGCACAGACATCTATTACATTTATTTATATCTAGCTTATTTTCTAGCTATCAAGTGTGACTCGCACAAGAGCCACCTAGGGCACGATTCTGCACACACACACACACATAGAACTACATTAGATCTGAGATGTAATGCAATGCTCAGTCGTAAGTTCACCATTGTGACGGCTGAGGATAGTCTGACCCTTCATTATGCATCTTTCTTTTTTAGGATTTGATGTCTATTTGAGGGTTTTACATGTTCATATTTCATTGCAAGTTTCTAGCGACCTTTGTGATCTTGGTGCGATCTCGGAGTGACAAAAGGTGACTAATAGTGAAAATATTTTGACCATTCAGAGGAGGTTTCCTGATATTTTATTCATACCCATGCACCCAGAATCAAGCCTAAGGCACCTGCAGGTGCCCCTATCCCTCTCCAGGTGCCCCGTTCCATCCTATTTCTCCATATAAGCATTTTTATGGGTCTTTGTACGATGCTCCTTTTTCTCTGTTCACTTGGTCAACACTTTGGTACACTCCATATTTTATTACGAATCATCTAAGTACCTTCTTCTCCTCCTTGCAACTAGGGTTTCATAATTTATTACTTAGTTTGTTTGAGTGTTTTTTTCTGTATTTAATTACATATTTATTTACTGCTACAATAACATCAAATTAGGCATAAAATCCACTTTTAGCTTAATCATTTTAGTGAACCTGACATTAAAAATATACCTTCCATTTAGATCTCTTATCCTACTATCACCATGGCTCAATCTTCTAACAAATTTACTAAAGACCATATTAAAGCCCTTAATGATCATAATGTTGAGCATCCCCAAGATCTAGACTTGATTTTATATGTTTCTCATGAGGATGCCACCAACCTTGTGGAGCTTACTACTTCTGCTACCATCCCCACCTCCATTACCACTCAACCGCTTGGTGCCACTCTTCCGCCTCCATCCACTGTTCTTGTTTCAGTTCCTACTCCCACCAATCACTTCACTCCACCCCTTGTTTCTCATACATGGCAAGTATCCTTTGTTGGCACTCAAGATTCATCCTCCCTCTATCAATACCTCCAAGCACAAATCCACCAATTTTGTAATGTCCCCTTTCTATAATGTCCCCTTCTTCCTACATCTCGAATGGCCCAAGGGCCAAGTAGGGCCCAAAACGTGGTCAGACCCAAGGGGGCTATGGATGCTAGAAGCTTGTGAGAAGGGGCCCCATGGTTTTAATTTCCTAGTTTGGTGTTTGGGGGTCACTTTTGGACATGGCGAATCCCTAAAAGGGAGAAATTAATTATAGATACTTTTTTGTTAGTTGGCCCCTCCATGGAATGTCCAAATGCGCTAGGGTTGTGGGGGCTCGTTTACCAAGGAAAGGTATGTATGGAGATGGGGAAGGAAGAAAAGGCACTTTTTATCCTATACTCTTAGCCTCTTCTCGTGTAACTATTGTTGTTGCATTTCTAGAGCTTGTGGAGTCAAATCCCACAGGGACCCTAGCTTCAGTGGTGAGAGACATGTCCCTAGCTATCAAGGCATTCTTCAATAGTGAAAGATCTACCCTAGTTTGTCATCTTGGAGTTGTTTTCTAGGCCATACTACATAGATATTTCCAGAGGGTCAAAGGAAGGGTTTCAAGGATTTTTGGGGGCTTTCAGGAAAGACACTCAAAGGGGCTCTAGATCCAAATCATGGCATCCATCTAGGTTGCACGTGGCAGCACGTGGAAAGGGGCCTCCCTCATTTCCCAACTCCATTCCTTGTGTGGCGACTCACAGCCTCTAATTGGGGGTTTTCTAGTCAGTCCAGGTCAAATCTACCTAGGTGGAAGTGCTATTCCTTACATCTGCCTTGTTATTTTCAAAGACCCTTATTTTTCTCTTGTATTTAGCGGGTCACGGACCTCTGAAGTTGACTAGCCACCTAGGGCCTTTTGTACCTTGTCGAGTAGCAATTCATATTATTCCATAAAATTTCTGCATCATGTCTATTACTATCATTGTAAGCCTCCCTTGTAATTTCATCCACTGTGGAAAAATATTATGTGTGATATCAATTCAATACCATTCGTTGTCCCAACTAGACATTTTCATTAAAAATCAGTATTTTACTTTGCTGCAAATTTTCTATATTTTGTGCATTTTTATGTAATATCCTATAAGGAATATTTCAGTGGTATCAGAGTGGTTGTTTCTGTAGCCTATTGGGATTGAAAGATGGGGGACAGAAACAGTGAGGATATAGGGGTTTGGAGCTGATGAAAAAAGTGTTTCACCAACATGGTAAAGAAGCAGGATACTACCAATCTCTATTTGAGCCAGCTCACTGGGAGATTAGCACAGGACATGTCTGATACTCATGTGGAAAGAGGAGAAAATAACAACAAGGTACAATATGGTCAAAGACGTGAGGGTGGACATTCAGGACAGTGGCCCCCCCATTCTTCTACCAGGCCTCTGGCATCTCACAAACCTTCTTTCTTGAAGGATTTGAAAGTTTCACAGGTACGGAAGCCAGGGGATGTTGTAGATGGGGAGTCTTGTTGGGAAAGGTACCAAACTTTAAGTGATGACTTTTGTGACAACATGCTATTCCAAGAATATTGCAAAATGAAGATTGGCAGCAAGCCTAGGAGAAATTACTAGGCACATGTACCAAAGATGTAAAGGATGTTGGGACAGATTTTTGTTCCACATTTCGACAATTCTAATAAGTGTACTACACAATCTTGTGTGTAAAAGTTGAAGACATACTTCGACATGAATCCGATGCAGGAGGAAGATGTAATTAAGTTAACAATCCTACATCTAGAGGGAGACACTCATAATTGGTGGCATCATGGGTTGATTACAAAAGGACACATATACATCATGACTTATGCAGAGTTCACAAAGAGGCTAGTGAGCAGATTTGATAAGAGGGACCCTGACGGGTATTTTAGAGAGTTAACTCATCTGCGACAGACCAGTTCTGTGGATCAGTATATCACTGATTTTCAAAGCCTATCAGTCATGGTACCTGATATTACAGAGATGAGGCTGATTTCCCTATTCATAGTAGGTTTGACAGACGCTCTCCCTAGATTTATGAGGGCATTTGAGCCTTCTTCGTTGCACGCAGCTATTATAAGAGCTTGTGACCTAGAGCTATCCACTCCTAAGTTGAGGTTTCCACCTCGAGTGCATCCTAAGGATTTCCCTTCAAGAATCAGGGGTTCACAGCCGAAGGTACCTCCACATAGGAAGGATATAGCCTGGAGACCATTCAGAGCTAGTGAGGACATGGAGGAATTGAGGCGAAAGAAACTATGTTTCGATTTCCGCACACCTTGGGTCCCAGGACATGATTGCAAGGGTAGAGGGAGGGCCCAATACATAGACGTCTTCAAGGAGAGTGATGGTGACGAAGAGTTGAACACACAACCATTAGAGTATGATTGTGATGAGGCATCAGATGGTGCAGGTGTGGAGCAAGATAGTGAAACTTTCCCCCAGGAGAGTATCACCACATTGTCTAGTGCCCCGAGGTACAAGGCATTCAGAGTTAAGGGAGTTTTGTAGGGACAACAAGTGGTGGTGCTCATTGATAGTGGGGCAACCAACAACTTTATTGATGCTTTATTGGTTGAGAGGCGGGGGTTATAGACAGGAATTTGAGGGCTTCAACGTGGTTGTAGCCAATAGAGAGTTTATGAGATGCACACGACGGGTTCCCCAATTGAGCATCACAATGGGTAACTATACAGTTACCAATGATTTCTATATTGTTGGAATTGGAGAGACCAACATAGTGCTTGGGGTACAGTGGCTCCATTCCCTTGGTGAAGTTTGAACTGACTTCTAGACGATGGAGTTAAAGTTTAAGTCCAAAGGGAGGAATGTGATCTTGAGGGGTTTATTCTTGGGGGCACCCAGAGTTGTTACGGTCAAGAGGATCGAGAGGATCTGTAGGCATGATGAGGTGGATTGGGCAGTACACTTCTTGGTTTAAACCAAGAAATTAGAGGAGGGACGGAAGCAATACCATGTGGATATACAGGGCCTATTGAACAAACACAGTGTCGTGTTTGGTGACATACCTCCAGGCATACCTCCAAATAGGGGATTTGAGCATGTGATTGAGCTTTAGGATGCTAGACCGGTGGTCAATTCTCCTTATCACCACCCTAAGCGGTTTAAGGATGAGATCGAGAAGACTATACAAGAGCTCATGGATATGGGGCATATTAGACCAAGTTCCAGCCCTTTTGCTTCTTCGGTGGTTCTGGTGAAGAAGAAGGATGGGACCCTGCAGATGTGTATGGACTACTATGCATTAAATAAGAAGACAATAAAGAACAAGTATCCCATACAACGCATTGACAATTTTTTGGACGAGCTACATGGTGCAATCTATACTTCAAAAATAGATTTGCGCTCTGGATATCATCAGATCAAATTCAACGAGTGGGATGTGCATAAGACAACGTTCAGATGCCATTATGGTCACTTTGAATTCTTGGTGATGCCTTTTAGATTGTCTAATGCTCCAGCTACATTCCAGTCTTGCATGAATCATGTGTTCAACCGCCACTTGCGGAAGTTTGTGTTGGTTTTCTTTGATGATATTTTAGTCCACAACAGGGATTGGGAGGACCATATCAAGCACTTGGGTGAGATATTGGGGATATTAGAAGCTACTTCATTATATGCGAAGGCTTCTAAGTGTGAGTTTGACTGAAATTTTGTACTTGGGATATATAATTGGTGGGGGTATAGTGAAGGTGGACATAGAGAAGATACAGACAATCCTAGATTAGCCCCCACCTAGAACATTGACACAATTGAGAGGATTTATGGGGTTGTGCACATACTACCAGAGGTTCATGAAGAATTTCTCTCGATTGACTACTTCATTGACCGATTTGACCAAGAAGGGGGCTTTTACTTGGTCAGATGCTACTCAACAAGTTTTTGACCACCTCAAGGAGGTAATGAGTTCATGTCACATCCTCGCATTACCAGACTTCTCCCACCCATTCATCCTAGAGTGTGATGCTTCAGGAGAGGGTGTTGGGGTAGTTCTCATGTAGGATCGGCATCCCATCGCCTATGAGAGTCAGAAACTGAAACCCGTGGAGAGATGGTATTCAATCTATGACAAGGAGATGTTGGCCATTATGCATGCCTTGGCCAAATTTAGGTAGTACCTTGTGGGCAGCAAATTCGTGGTTCGTACAGATCACAACAGTTTGAGATTCTTCTTGGGATAGAAAGAACTCAACAATTGCCAGTGGAGATGGGTGAATAAGGTGCAAACATATGACTTTGACATTGAGTACACTCGAAGTAAGAATAATATGGTTATTGATGCTTTATCTAAGAGGTCTTACCTCACTGCTATGCTTAGTTCTATGTCTGAGATTTCAGTGGATTAGAAGGCTCATATACTTGTTGAGTATTCCAAAAATCAGTTTACATGTGGGATCATGGATGGTATGATACAGGACGACTGATACAAAGTATTGGATGATCTCATTTTCTACAAGGATAGGATCTTCCTTGTACGAGGATCCAAAATGAAGAGGAAAATCCTTCGAGCAGTACATGATACACCCCTAGCTAGGCATCTTGGGTATTTAAAAACATACAGGTTCATCAGGGAGAGATTTGTATGGAAGGGGATGAAGGAAAATTTCCTAAATCATGTCAGAGAATGTATGGTTTGCCAGCAAACCAAATCCGAGCACTCTTTCCCAACAGGATTACTTCAGCCTCTCCCCATTCCCAAACAGAAATGGGAAAGCATATATATGGAATTTATCACAGGGCTTCCCTTGGTACATGGGCATAGTTGCATTTATGTTGTAGTTGATTGATTAACTAAGTATGCTCATTTATTTTCCTTACCCAAAAGGCATGAGGCCGTGGATGTGGCCCAGATCTTCTATACTGGTATTTTTCAGCTACATGGGTTGCATAAAAATATCGTCAATGATAGGGACAAGATCTTCATGAGTTCCTTTTAGTAGGAGATCTTCAAACTAGCAAGCACGGAGTTAACTCCTAGCACTAACTACCACCCACAGACAAATGGGTAGACGGAGATAGTCAATAAGTGGATAGAAGGCTACTTGCGGAGTTACGTGACAAGACAGCAGCGGGCATGGATCAAATGGTTACACATGGGTGAGTATTGTTACAATACCACCTACCATATGAGCATAGGTATGACCCCTTTCTAATCCTTGTATGGGTATGACGCAAGGACATTCGTAGATTTGGTATTACCAAATAGTCGAGCTCCCAAAGCTAGAGATTGGTTATAGGAGAACTAGGATATTTTGGAGGCTCTCAGAGAGAATCTTCAGAAGGCACAAAATCAGTAGAAGGTATACACATATTGGCACAACATAGAGAGGTCTTTTGAGGCTAGGGATCTAGTATTCCTACGCTTACAGCCATATAGGTAGTCCTCACTAAATCAAAAGGGTGTAGAGAAATTGAAACCATGATTCTATGGTCTATACTGAATAGTTCATCAAGTAGGAGCAATGGCATATGAGCTAGAGCTACCAGAGCATAGTAAGATACATAATGTCTTCCATGTTTAATGCCTTAAGAAGGTGCTTGGACCACATATTACACCATCTATAGAGCTACTGCCACTAGATGAGGAAGGGAAGTTGGTGTTAGAACCGAAAGCCATTATTGAAATGAGATGGAGGGGGATCAGGAGCAAAGCAATCACCAAGTATTTGGTGTGATGGAAGTGACTGCCACTTGAGGATGCTACTTGGGAGGGGGAGCATATTTTTTAGCATCCCAATTTGCATTTTCTTGAGGACAAGCAAATTTTGGGAAGGGAGAACTGTAATGTCCCCTTCTTCCTATGCCAAATGGCCCAAGGGCCAAGTCGGGCCCAAAGCGTGGTCAAAACCAAGGGGGTTGTGGACGCTGGAAGCTTGTGAGAAGGGGCCCCGTGGTTTTAATTTCCTAGTTTGACATTTAGGGGTCACTTTTGGACACAATGACTCAAAAAGGGAGAAATTAATTATAGATACTTTTATGTTAGTTGCCCCTCTATGGAATGAAATGCACTAGGGTTATGGGGGCTCGTTTGCCAAGGAAAGGTATATATGGAGACGGGGAAGGGAGAAAAGGAACTTTTTGTCACATACTCTTAGCCTCTTCTCGTACAACTGTTGTTGTTGCATTTCTACAGCTTGTGGAGTCAAATCCCATAGGGACCCTAACTTCGATGGTGAGAGAATCATCCCTAGCTAGCAGGGCATTCTTCGATAGTGAAATATCTACCCTAGTCTGTCATCTTGGAGTCATTTTCTAGGTCATACTACAAAGATATTTCTAGAGGGTCAGAGGAAGGGTTTTGAGGATTTTTGGGGGCTTTCAGGGAAGACAATCAGAGGGGCTCTAGATACAACTCACGGCAGCCATCTAAGCTGGGTGTGGCTGCACGTGGAAAAGTGCCTCCCTCATTTCTCGACTCCATTCCTTGCATGGCAACTTGTGGCATCTAATTGGGGGTTTTCTAGTCGGTCGGGTCATATCTGCAAGTGGCAGTACTATTCCCTACATCTACCTTGTTGTGTTTAAAGACCCTTATTTTTCTCTTATATTTAGAGGGTCACAGACCTCTGAAGTTAACTAGCCACCTAGGGCCTTTTTTACCTTGTCGGGAAGCAATATATTATTCTATAAAATGTCTGCATCATATTTATTATTATCATTGTAAGATTCCCTTGTAATTTCATGCATTGTGGGAAAATATTTTGTGTGATATCAATTCAATGCCATTCGATGTCCTAGCTGGACATTTTCATTAAAAATCAATATTTTACTTTTCTACTAATTTTCTATATTTTGTGCATTTTTAAGTAATATCCTACAAGGGATATTTCAAATTGTAATAGGCTACTTCTCATACATCTCCATCTTTAGATTCCAATCTCTTATTGCACACTCCATTCGCACCCGCCATATCCACTTACTCACTTCCACCTAATTTTGTCACCCCTAAGATGCGCATTTTCAATGGCCATGGTGACCCATAGGAGTATCTCCGATCATTTCATGTGACCTGTCTAGATTTTGTGGATGATCAAATTCTTTTAGCTAAGATTTTTCCTTGTAGTCTCCATTATTATGCGATGCATTGGTTCTATGACCTACCTGTTCACTCAGTAACATCATTTATGCATCTATCTAATGCGTTTCTTACTCATTTTTCTATCAATATCGGCTCTAAGATCTCATATGTGCAACTTGCACAACTTAAACAAAGGGCTAATGAACATCTAGCAGATTGTGACTTATGATACAAAAACAACTATGTTAAGACTTATTCATTCAAATTTTATTTCCACCTCTTCAGGAGAGTGTTCTATTTGAGACATCTCCCTCATTTGCTCACTTGTGTCTCACTCTTAAGATACGTGAGACTAAACTCTTATCTATAGGAAAGCTTAAGTATCAGGAGCAAGCCTTATCCTCGACATGCTTTCAAAGTAAAACACCTTTTAAACCAACCATAAAACCTACTGACACTAAGGTCATTGCCAAACCTGTCTCCAACACCAAAGAAATTAAATGGAAACTGCCTAAGTGTGCATATACAAAATTGACTATTGCTCCACAAATTATATTACAACAGCTTCTTGAGAGAAACCTTATTATGCTTCCTCCTCTACTCGACTTAGACCTATCTCATCCAAAAGTTCAGAATTACATCAAGAAATATAGATGCGACTATCATCAGCTTCAAGCTTCACAATTTCATCCAAGATCTTATCAATGACAACAAACTTGAGCTTCTAGAGCCTACGGCCTCTTCACTAGTCATTGATAATCATAAGCTCAAAATATTCAATAATCCTCTTCCAAAACATGACAAGAAAGTGGTTGATTACTTGGCTAATCATATATATCGCATATTGCCTCCTCTTATGTCATGGAATCTTGATTTCCTAGTTTCTCATACTAACATTTCTCCACCAATTATTTCTTTCTTTGATCATGATCATCATGCTACATTCTCTTCTGAACACTTACACATTAGCACCTCTATCAGATTCATCACTATCAATAACACTAAAGTTGATCCATCATGGCATATTAGTGCGTGTTCTGTTCCACTTGTTGTTATTGGCTATCCACTCTCACAAATTTCATATCCAATGGATAACTCACATGAGATCGTCAAACTTCAAGTTATTGTCGGACCTCTCACCGTGCTTTTTCCCTTCCGAGTAGCACAATCGATCAAACGGTGTGACATGTTATTAGGCATTAATTATATTTGTCGGTATTAGTCTATTATCTCCATGAATCACTTACATCTAAATTTCATCCACAATAATCAGGTCATCTCTATCAATGAAATTCCTCCATCCACTCCATGGTCACCACCTCCTCTTAAGGTTGTCATTGCATCACCTATTTCATCTCGTTCACCATGGCCTATTGATCTTAAAGCACAATCCACTCCTATCTCACCTATTTACACACAAGTTGTGTAGTATCATCGCACTGTTATTCCAGTGCATCAATCTAGGTCCATCATGCGGAGAGCTCCCATGTCTAGGCATACTTCACCACCACATTTCACTCCACATAGGTGTTCATCACCTCCACATTTTAATCCACATAGGTCTCCATCACCTCCACATTTTTTTACACAAAGATTCCCACCATATGTTCATTAGTCACATGAATATAATATTCATTCACCTACACGACATCTATCTCATACACTACCAGTCTTTGAGCATGATCATACACCTTCATCTTCACCAGCATCGGTGGAGAGCCTTCATATTTAAATTTTATCAGATAGTGTACTCACCATCACACACTCGGGGGCATCAAGATTATTCCCCTCCTCTAGCATCAACATGCATTTTATACTTTCATCACATCACACCTAGATATTTTCACATGATATACACCACTATCGTCATTTCCTGATGATGCACTCTATTGTTATGATTCACACTTGACTGTTGAGGGCATATTGTACACATGAACCTCACTCACTACATATTGTACACACCTTATATTCTCAAACACTTGACTATATCACACATTTTACACTAGAAACATTCACCACACATATCACTAACATTTCTTAGTCATGCTACACATTACACATCTCACACATTGCACAACATGTACACTCAGGACATCTTCTCTCACAACATCTTCTACACACTTTGTGTCTTATTCACTCTACCCATTCACACTACATCTCTCCTACATTTACTTATACATGTTGCAATCATTACCCTATGATGCACTCTAGTCTCACGGTCCATACTCGACTGCTGAGGGTATACATCTCAAATGGACCTCATCACACTCACACGTTTAATCATTCACTCAATCAATCACTCACACACTTATACTTTGCACTTTGACAATCACATCTTTTTTGTAAACACAATTAAAACCATTTCCCGATGACACACTCTTGGTTATAGTTCATTCTTGACTACTGAGGGGGCATAAATAAATGAACCTCATTACATACATACACATCCACTTGGGGGCATGATGCCCCTATTATTCACATTGCATTTCATTCTATACCATCCACAGGATATTGCACATCTTGGTTGCATTTACTCTTCCTTATGTATGTTTTTACATGTACATCTTATTACACATACTAGATAGATATCTTGTATGTCATTATCTTTATCATACACACATGTGCATTCACTTTCCTTTTTAGTTGTGATTGTAGATTATACAAATCTATTACATGTAGCATGGATGTTTGGCACAATACATATTACCAATCCCACAAAGGCTCTTGGGGGCATCCAAAATTGTACACTACATGTATTATTGTTTCATTTTGGTATCATAGCACATTACTTTATCAAATTATATGCGCTTTGACATACTTGTTTATCTTTTTAACATGTTAATGAGTGCTTCATGTGTAGCACTTGCTATGTAGGACTATTTGTTTCCATGGTTATTTATTACATTGTTTTTCATTGCTTGTTCTTTGTATGCTCTTATTTGTGGGCTTTGCCCTTTATCTTATGTGCACACCTTTCTACTTTTGGCTTTGTCACCCTTGATTATCTTGCGACATCATGAGCAGTGTCCCATGTTTGCAACCCGCTTTTTATGGTTTACATTGTTCTCTTGCGTGTTTACATTGTCTTATTGTGTCTTAGCTTACATATTGTCTGCTTAGCATACATTTTTTCTTATACATGTGTGTTTTTATTTTCTTGTACTAACATTTTTCTCCTAGCCACTTTGTTTATGTGTTCCTTGGTTTCAACCAAGTACATTCCCTTTCCCCCTGTAGGGCACAATTTCAGCACAACGATCAGTCCTCTTTTGGGCTTTATACTCCTTCAATGATGTCACATGCACCCTGAACAAGGAGAGGCACCATATGGGTGAATCAATAACCCCATATAGTGTTACACACAGCACAGTACTAGTATAACATAGTTGTAAGTTTCAAACAGGGCTCAAAATTAGACTTGGGTCCTTAACATAACGATATCCTTCCTAGATGCTAGTAACTAGGGGGGAATTACACAACGATTGGTAGTTCATCACAGTCTACATAAATCCATACAGTGGATTTTATAGGGCATATAGTCCTTAGCACTTTCACCAATTTTGCACACCATCTGTAGTGGTTTCCTACATTTCAGGAAGCAGTTAAAGGTTGGAGGACGACACCAAACTTTTCTCCCTAAACTTCTTCCATGAAACTAGCATGAGATCGCCCCAAAAACTTGTGGCCAGCACAACTGGTGTGGGATCACCCAAAAAAATCAATCTTCTACAACATCTTCAGGATCCTTTCTACACCCTTTTTCTCATCATGGATCAGGTGCACATGTTCCTTTTTCACATTTTTAGCATTTTTACATATTTTTTACATTTATACATGTGTATTTGACTACTTCTTTGTTCTTCTCTTTTGTAGATTTGTCTGTATGGGAAGCGGTAGTCAAAATCATCAACATCATCACAACAACAACAACATCAACATCAACAAAAAGTACATCGCGACATGCACACATGCGTTTCCACCCTAGGTTCATTTTCATCATCATTTTTTAATAATTTTTCCTCCTTAGCATCCATGCTTCACACTTTTTATCACTCCATGCTTTTTCAAGTCCCTCGGCACGCTTTCAACATCGATCTACATGGTTATCAGGTATGCATCTCTATCTACTTTATATTACTGAGCTTTCTGCTCACCAACATAAAGTGGGGGCAAATGTAGACACAAAATCACGCACTTTGGGTAATTATCTAGTACTTATTACATACTACCATTCATATGATTCCTAAGTAAGAAAAGTACTAGTTAACCCATGTCTTTAGTCACCTTTATTTGTATTTTGTTGCTCCTTTCATCTTTTCACCTTTATTTGCTTTATCTTCCTTATTATACTCCGACTTTTATCATCCTGGACACTAGTTCCCAGCTAAGATGCCAGTGTCTGGCATCCTCATCCCCTCTGGGTGCCCCTGACCCCTTTATACTTTACTCACACTTTTTGGGTCCTTTCTAGCCGTTTTAGGATCTTATCTTTTGTGCAGTCAGCCTTTTCAAGGTTAATTGTGAAATTCAAGCAAAGGAATCATATATATATTAATGTGATCATAATAAAGGACCAAGCACTAAGCATTAGCTATCACCACCTAAGGTTGCATCCATCAAGCATCTAAGAGCTTCATTGCATCCATCTAGCACCATCAAAAGGTACACTAGGGATGTTTATTCTACATACACCTCATAGGAGGTAAGTTCATTCTATTTCATGCACACATCTATTACATTTCTTTACATCTAACTTATTTGGTCGCTATCAAGTGTGACTCGCACAAGAGCCACCTAGGGCACGATTCTGCAAAAAAAATTATAGAACTACATTGGGTTTGAGATGTAGTGCATCACTTAGTCTTAAGTTCACCATTGTGACAGATGAGGACAGTTTGACCCCTCATTCTGCATCTTTCTTTTTCAGGATTTAATGTCTATTTTAGGGTTTTACATGTTCATATTTCATTGCAAGTTTCTAGTGACCTCTGTGATCTTGGTGTGGCCTCGGAGCAACCAAAGGATACTAATAGAACACCTTGCGACCACTCAAAGGAGTGTTCCTGATATTTTTTCAAACCCAGGCACCTAGAATCAGGCTTAGGGCACTTATGGGTGCCCTTGTCCCTCTCCAGTACCCCAGTCCAGCCTATTTATCCATATCTTCATTTTTCTGGGTCTCTATATGACGTTCCTACTACTCTGTTCACCTAGTCAACACTTCGGTACACTCCAAATATTATTGTGAAGTAACTAATTACCTTGTTCTCCTCATTACAGCTAGGGTTTCATAATTTATTGCTTAGTTTTCTCGAGTATTCATTTCTCTACCTAATTACATATTTATTTATTGCTACAATAGCATCAGATTAGGCATAAAATCCACTTTTAACTTAATCATTTTGCATCCAAAAGGCACCTATAGCACTTTAATGCATCCGTCTATCATCCATTCAAAGGATAACGGATTACATATTCTACATACACAACATAGGAAGGGGAAGTCCATTTTATTCCATCCATACATTCCACTACACTACTACATTCTAGCTACAACCCACTATTAAATGCATCTTACACAAGGGCATCCTAGGGCATAATTTCTACACACACTCATAAGAACTACATGGAGTCTGAGATGTAGTGTAGCACTTGGTTGTAAGTTTTCTCTCGAGATGACAGCTAGGGTTAGTTTGACTCCCCATTCTGCATCTATTTTTAAATTTGATGTGGTTTGTGGGCTTATACAGGTAGAAAATTTGTTTTTCAAGCTACATGTATCTTCAGCATTCAAAGAGAAACATCATGTGATCAACAAGAAGCAACTGTGACACAATGAAAACTAGATTCCTACCATTTGTGAATTCATGTGTGCCCAAGTCCAGTCATCTGTGCCCAAGTGCCCTTATCCTACTGTAGGTGCCCTTATCCAGCCTTGTCCGTGAACTCTAGAATTTACAAAGGTCAAATAATATGTATTTTACATTTTGTTCAACAGTTCTCCCTACTCATATCTCTTCCAGTTTGCGCATAAATCAACTAAGTCTCTTCATCTATCTCTTGTGCTTATGGTTTCATATTTTAAATCTTATGTTATTTATGTCATTTATGTATTTTATCATTTATACATAATTTAATTTGCAATACTTAGATTTAATTAATTCAAATTAAATTAAATTAGAGAGAGAGAGAGATTGTTCTTGATTGCTCTTACTTTTCTTCTTTTGAATTTTGACTTTTTCTTGATTTGTATTTGTTTTTCACTTGATATTCATTTCTCTCAATTTTCCAAGGGGTTTAGAACCACGAGTGGATTCATGGAGGGAGTGGGAGTGATAATGGAGATGACATTTGCAAGCATAAACAAATAATTCCCTGGGGTCTTGAATACAAGTTGTTGAATGTGTAAGCATACATGGATCTTAAAGAGGACATTCATTCTTAATTCACCAAGTATGGAAAGACCAAGTTCAAGAAATTGTAGTGGAGACTATTGACTCATAAAATTTGACAATGAGATGATCAAAGTGTTCACCAAGATTTGTGAAATAAACCAACACGTGGAATGTGAATGAACTGTAAATTAAATGTATAGCAATGAGCAGAGAATTAGAATGAAATATGAATGAATGTGTAGACACCTAAAATATACTTACACTTAACATTTCCTCCAATTCAATCAATTAACAACACTTCATTAATTAGCTATTTTTCACTCCATTCTCATATGCCCATTCATAACACTCTTTTAGTCATATTCCTCCTATAAATCAACTAATTAAGCTAATATCTCTCTTATTAGCTAAACATTCTTCCTTTCGACCATTCAGAACCTCCCTAGTTCTCTCTAAAATACTTATGCAAGTTTCCTATGCTATCTATCAATCAGAAATGGTTGTTCAGACCCCTCCTAACTCTCAATGAATCTCTAATCATTTGTTAATCAAGTTTAACTAGCCTAAACCCTAGTTAACTAGCCTAAACCAAACTTAACTAATCATATAGCATGTTTATCCTAATCTAATCTAAAAGTGTTTTTTGAGCTTTAGTCCCACATGCACATATATTCCAAACTCTCTCAAAACCAAAAACTATAAATACAAGCCTAAGGATTTCCTTTCAAATGGTCCTTCTCTCTCATATTTGGAGATCGTGGCATTAGACCTCATTTGCATAAGCCAAGCTAATAATGCATTTGATCTTGGCTATCCTCCATTGTTGAAGCTCATCCATCTTGCATCCATAACTTCATATTAGGTTAGTAGGAGGGTGCCTAACTTGGCCTTATAGCCATTTTAGAGAGACCCCTTCACCTCCATTGAAGCAAACAACAAATATAATTTGATTTCTCATAGGTTTAACTAGGTTCAATTTATGATTTAAGTAGTTATAGAGTAGTTAGAGATAAAATGATAGTGTTTTAGTTTAATTCATTTTTGTAGAACTTATCTTGTTTAGCACTCATCTTGATGTTTATGATAGGTTTAGTTAGATCATGGAACTACTTAGTTTGTTTCTTATTTATTAACATAACTAAACTTCTCATGTATACATTTGGCATGCCCAGTGGGACATGAAGTCCATCCTCCATTAATAGAGTCTCTTTCAAGCTATTTATTTTCAATTTATAACCCCTTTCATGCTTTCTAGGAGAAACAACTTGTTATTTACTTGATTTAATTTTTTAAGTGGGCTAAATCATCCTTTTTTATGCATATTTTGTGGGTCGAGGCTACAAAAAGGTTTTATTGACTAACAATTAACTTGTTTGCTTGTCAAAAAATTTCATTTCTGTGATTTTGTCAGGTTTTATAGGGGGTGCACATACATGTCCTGGATCAGCGTGTTTCAGTCAAAACATGCATGTATCCATCTAAACAAATGTGTTTCCATCGAAAGGGGTTTGTATCCGTCAAAACAAGCGTGTATGCGCCATTCTGGGGTATCCATCATTGTTAGTGTTTTTTACATAGGAGTGTGTATCCATCAAAACAGGCGCGTTTTCATCGAAACAGGCGTGTATCCGTTGAAACAAATGTGTATTCATCATTCTGGGTGTGTATCTATCACTATTACTATTTTTTTCACTAGGGTACGTATCTGTCGAATTGGGAACGTATCCATTGAAACAGATGCGTACATGTCATTAGGGGTGCTTATGTGTCAAATTGTGTTCACTACCAATCTTCCGGAGGCCATAACTTTTGCTCCCGAACTCGAAACGACTCTATTTTTGTTGCATTGGAAAGGTATTGAAGCAAAATACACAATAGAAACATAAAATTAGGATTTTTACTTACAAAAATTTATGGTTTACATTAATAGATAGCTAGTCATTTTCTAACGTATCTTAAAGTTTGAAAATTTGTTTTCTTGGCCATTCTAACACTTTGAAAGGTGTTCGTGACACTTATAGTGGTTTCTAGGTTTCTTTTCCATCATATTTTTTTCATAATAAATTAGTTGAAATGTTTCATCTTTATTTATGAAGTTTTTGAAACACATATGCTTTTCCCTCACACCTTTCTAGGTGATCTTGGGAATCAAAAACGTTTCACTACTTTCTTAATACTTGCAAAATGATTTAATTAGATTTCAAAGTTGGTTAAAAGGAATTTATTTTTGCATTTTACTTAGGTATTTTCCATTTCTTGCAAAATTTGAGTGAGGTACCTTGTTTTGTATGCTCTTTCCTTGCGTCTTAGGATGATCTAGGAAGTAAAAAACAACAGCTTATCTCCTTTATATGACATTTTGGAAAATTACTAATCTTGGTATGTAGGACCAAAATCACATGTCAAAGAAAGGTGGAGCTAAGACAAAACAAAAACCCTCTAATACACATGTTTTCATACAGGTTGCCAAATGGTGTGCTACTTAAAACCACATTAAGCTAAGTAAGATAAAAAACACACCACTTCACTTCATACTGTATTACAGGTTTCAGAAAAGGGTACGTCCCTATCCACTTAACTAGAACATAACCCCTTTGGCATAACACCTTAAGCTGCAACAATGGGGGTGGTTCCAGGAACCCTAAAGTAATCCACCGCTAAGTAACCTCGTGGATGAAATAGGAAGCGCTCCGCTTACCCACTTGACTACATTTACACTGCAAGTTAGAGTTAAATTTGTATGTATCGCGGCCCCAATGATGGTACAACTAAACGCAATAGTTTCTCATTATATTAGAAGGGGGTAAAGTAAAGCCGAGATACTCCCAAATTAGTCAGTGTGACTCTTTGGGCAAATTGAGCTCGCTCTTAGACAACTTGTGGCACCTAGTTAAGAGATCTTATTAGGGAATCCATTATGTCAAGGAGCCTACTTTTCTATTCCATTATCGCATCTTAGCCATCATGAAGTAATAACTTGTTTGGATTTAAAACCTTTTTTTCGAGCATGACAACAAATCCATTTAAGTTAGATATAAGTGCCACTCATCACGGAGTTTACAACGTGTTACTTATCTTGGTTTCTTTCTCGCCTTTGAATGAGGCGAAACGCTGCCCAAGTAACGCTTAGTTTATTTCCCTCATTTGATCTATACCTTTTCATTCTTGTTGCCCATTTGGGACAAAAGAAAGCATCATTCAAGAGTGTTTTCATATATAGTGTTCACCACTTTTTTGTCCGTTTATGCTCATCCATGTTTGCGCCTGAGTTGTTAAATGTCTAAAGTGTGTGGATGCATCCTTATATCTTTGATGGCCACTTGATATTGATTTCAAGAACATCATCATATTTATGATTGATTCATCATTTGATCTCCTTTTGACTTGTTACCTTGTTTTCATTGTCTCGACACAATTAAGATGCTTGTCATGTTTTTCGTAAATGTGATCTAAGTATCTGCATTGTGGTGTTACATTGCACACATTTTAGCACATCCTTAATATACTTTGACTTGGTTTAAATTCAAACATTGTTCCAAATCTTGACAGGTTTCTCTTACTTTATTTTACGTCGTTTCAATACCAATTTAATACCAATATCTCACTTCTTCACGAAGCTTGATAGATGTGTCCAATTTGGTGGGGTTACGTAGCTTATGTTTGTAATGCTCTCCCTTTGACGTTTAGGAATTGCTTGTCTCTAAATTGGTTGTAGTATCCTTTAAGTGGAAATTGTATTTACCCTTTGTTAATATTTACACCTTGTTCATTTCAAGCTTGATGTAAGTATTGACATTGTGTTGATCATCTTTTCATCGAACTGTCATTTAGCACACACATTTTGCATAGGGAGTATTTCCTTATTGATTGGCTTTGTGTTTCACCCTTGCATGATTTTTCCTTGTGTGTTAACAAAATCATATACTTATTCTAGGAAAATCTTGTTGGATTATCAAAATTGTGTCATCACGATGTCTATTTTCCTTAAACCTTGTTCGAAAAATCATGCACGCATATCCATACTTACAAAATGTCTAGTTGGATGTCATTATGCTTCCCTAAATCAACATGTCACTTCCTTCCCTTTGAAGGAGTTCCATCACACTATCTAGATCTAGACATTTGTGCTTAAACGACACCAACAATGACTGACTATTGTGTGGTTTCTTACACTTACAAAAATATAAAACCTAGGTTTAGGAATTCAAATCAAAATATTCCCATTACGACTAAACCTAATTTGGTTCTTCGTGCTAGAGGTCTCATTCGGGTACCCTATTCCCCACCTTCAGCTCATAGTCGGTGGTATGGTTTGGATGCTTCTGATCCAAATTATTATTCAGGTTCCCCCACCCCTCTTTTGATTCAGATCCAAACTACTGTTCGAACTCCCATTCTTCTTCTGAAGATTCAAATCCTAACTATAATTTGGGTACCCCTAGATCAAATCTTGAATAATGGTCCTCCCTTCCTTGACAGGACCTTTATTCCAAATCACCTCAATGATGTCTTCCTCCTTTGAAGACTCGTGTGACTCCAAGTTCTATCGATCAAACATATGATTCTGTTCTTGAGTCACGGACCTCCCTTCCTTCATAGGACCACCTTTATCAGTCACTTCAATGACCTCTTCCTCCATCAAAGAATTCCACAACTCAGATTCCATCTATTCAATCATCTAATTTTACTCCTACATCACAACTCAATGGATGGCTATACAATCCTATTTTCTCTTCCACATTAAGTTGTCTTTTAGAAAAATGATCTAAGACCAGATCTAAATAGTCCATTCATGAGACGCTTGCCTCCAATCCTACTTCCTCTTTTGAGTCATCTTCTTCTGTCAATCAATCTTCCCTGTTTATCATACTTGTTTCTTCTATTCAACCTTCTATGGCCAAAGAACAACAACCTCTACTAATTAATTTCTCTTAGAATGAAGGAACAATTAGACAACATGAAGATGTCCCTTTAGATGATTACAAACAAGGATTATTTCTATAACTCGATATGCTCGTGTATTGGGGAAAATAATTTTATCCCTTTTTTCATAATATAGATGAGGAGCCTAAGGTCATGGAACTTGACTCTTCTTCTGGCATTACATCTTCACCTTCCTCTGAGCATGATAAGATTTTAAGGTCTAGCATTAATCTGTGGCCTATCTTCTCATTGCCAAATCATTCCTTATCTATCATCATTCCTCAATCAAAATCCCGCCTAAGTTCACCACTGAGTAGCCCATCGTCTTCTTCTATCCTGGAGCCACCCTAGGGTAGCCCTCCATTTTCTACTTGTGGTTCATCTCTTGATATCCCATTACCTTTTATTCTTGGGCCACATCCTAGTAGCCTTTCATCTTCTATCTATGGGACCCCTCCTAGTAGTCCCTCTTCATCTATTCTTGGGCCACACCCTAGAATCCCTTCATCGTCTTCTTCTATTCTAAGGCCATGTCCTTGTATCCCAACTTATTCCATCTTAGGGCCATAATCTAGCAGCCCTTCGTCATCTTCTATTTGTGGCTCACCTCCTGGTAGCCCATCCTCTTAAATTCTTGGACTGTACCCTTTTCATCCATCACACCTTTCTTCTATCAATGGTTATGGAAATCCCACAGTCATTTCTCACATCAGGTATAAACGTACACATTCACTTTCTTCTCCTTATCGAGATCAAACAGGTCACACGTCAGCTTATAAGAAACCTAAACATGTTCATTATCAAGATAAGATCAAAAATTCCGAGAGCTCCAAAGCTCCTAACAAATCAAACAACCATAGGATTCAAAATCAAACATGATTCAAGAACGCACATCAACATAACCATCAAGTATGGTGCAAAGTACAAAAACCTATGGATAGGTAACTCAGGCCCCTGCATACGAAATCCATGTTTCAGGATAAATTGCAATCATTCATTGAGTATGAGCTCACCACGATCATCAAGATTAGGAAAAACATGATTCTTGATAAACAAACACGCTTAATCTCCCTTATCAAGGAATTCGTAAACATTATTGTTGGAACATATCACACTGAGTGAGTTTATTAGTCCCAACTTTCTAAAAACTATCAAAAACCTAAAAAAAAAATCAAAAATACAAAAAATTGAGAAAACATAAAACAAAATCAAAGGTACAAAGATCAAACATTACAATCAGGTATTGTGTACACATGGATGTTTCTTTCTTCCCTTCCTTGTTATTCTTTTGCAATTCTTCCTTCCATTTTCATCCCTTCAATGATATTTTGGTTAGCCTATTCACACGCATCTTGAGACATTTATCTCTATGGTATCTGTTTGACCTTAGTCTTTTATCACCTTGGTAAATTAAAAGAAAGTATAACCTCTTAGAGATAATATCACATTCAACATCTAATAAACTTTTTGCGAAGAAATCTTGGACATATTTGTTGACACTAGCCAATGTCGTCATCACAATCACTTCCATTTCCTTCCATCAAGCCATATGTGGTTCTTAACCCCTTGTCAAACAAGAGAGCTGAAATAAGTTTTTAGAAAGCAAAAGAATCAATCAAATCAAAATGCATAAATCTGAAAGAAAACGCTAAAAGAAAAAGTAAATTGATATATAACTCTCTCTTGGGGTATTTCCGATAATCTCTACCAGGCCTAGAAAAGCTTGACTGGCAGTAGAGCAATGTTGTGGTTAGAATCAAATGCATCTTCATCGAGGTTATGGATTCCTGGCTGGCAGTGGAGCAATGTATGGCTATCCTTCCACCATCCTTTCACAAAATCACCTTTCAAAATCAATCATTCCTACACATTGGCTAGTATCTTCACTTTTTGTCTATTAACTCTTTCCTTTAAGAGGTAATTCATTTCCATATGCACACATTGGATCTCTATGAGAAAAATAGGATTAGTATGTTACCAAGTGTCTTTTTTTGGACCTTATTTATAATCTTGTTTTCGTCCATATCTCGTCTCATGATTTGTGCCTTTGGCTAATCACTTCATCATCACGAGGCTTCTAAGATATATTCATATCATTCACATTATTCTTTTGCTTCATTCAAAACATCCATGTGTATAAGATTACCTTTTTGGGAATGTTTGTGGACATCTTTTTCCCCTTTCACAAAAACAATCTACCACTTCGTTTCTATCATGTGATTTTAGGCCATCTTACACTGGGGGAATCCTTGCTACTTCCCAGCACTTCATTAGTTTACAATCATCATCACATTGAACCTATCTATAATGGCCTTGGGTCCCACTTCTATGCATGAAGAGTTTGTCTTTGAATACTCCCACCTAATTGCTGGGGCATTTTGGCATCTTCACCTTTCTCGTATGCATGTGTCCTTTTGCCCTTGTACATCCCATCTATCGCTAAGGGCATCCACGTTTCTTTGTCTTCTTGTATATAGTTTCAAAAAACTTTCAAAATCATCAAAAACATTCAAATATGTTTTAAGAAAAATAAAAAACAATATAAATCATCATACAAAATGTCACTCTTTAGTTCTTACCTATTCATGTGTGTGACTTGCGGGTCATCTTGATCTATCTCCATCAACAAAATCTAAGCTGCTTACTTCACTTGTACTCTGGGGCACAACGAGTTTCCTGGTACTATTTCATAGTGCATATTGCTTTATCATCGGACCCAAGTGTCCTCCATTTTTCCCCTCGCATGTATCCTTGCTTAGGGCACCATCATTAACCCTTGTCGTTAATTCTACTAGGTTGGAACTAAATCTCGATAACAAAAACATTGCATTATGTTTCTCTGTTAGTTTGGCTTGTTTAATTTCTCGTATTACATTGCATTTTGTATGTTGCATAGAGTTAGGCATCTTTTACTTTCTCGTATTGCATTACATTTTGTATGTTGCATGGAGTTAGGCATCTTTTACTTTCTCGTATGCATTGAATTTTGTATGTTGCATGGAGTAAGTGCTTTTAGCAATGGATATTTGTTCGTATATGGCTTTTCAGGTCATACTACACTTTTGTTCATTATTTTTTAATAAGGACTAATGATGAAGATTCCTAGCAATATGATGAAAAATAAAGTTGTTTAAAAGGCAACTTATGGATGTTAGCTCATTCCCCCTTCCTCATTCTCCTTTTCTTCTATATCTCTTTTTCTTCTTCTTCACACTATCCTTTCTTCTTTTCTCTTTCTGTCATCTTTTCAATCGTCAATTGAGTTCTTCTATCACCCCATCGACAATCAAGGGGGCATCCTTCATTCTAATCATTTTTATTCTATCCCTTCAAAATATTTCATTTTCTTATGTTTGTTTATATTCTTTGAAGTGACGTAGCTTACGCCACCCCAAAGAGGGGCAAATGTAGACACCTAAAATATGTTTACACTTAGCATTTCCTCCACTTTTACCAATTAATGACACTTCATTAATTATCTATTCTTCACTCCATTCTCAGATCCCATTCACAAAACTCTTTTATTCATATTCCTCCTATAAATCAAATAATTGAGCTAATATATCTCGTATTAGCTAAACATTTTTCCTTTCAACCATTCAGAACCTCCCTAGTTCTCTCTGAACCACTTCTACAAGCTTCCTAGGTTATCTATCAGTCACAAATGATTATCCAGACCCCTCCCAACTTTCAATGAGTCTCTAATCACTTGTTAATCAAGTTTAACTAGCCTAAACCCTAGTTAACTAGCCTAAACCAAGCTTAACTAAGCCTAAAGCATGTTTATCCTAATCTAATCTAAAAGCTTTTTGAGCTTTAGTCTCACATGCACCCAAATTCCAAACTCTTCCAAACAAAAAACTATAAATACAAGCCTAAGGCTTTCCTTTCAAATGGTCCTATCTCATATTTGGATATCTTAGCATTAGACCTCATTTGTATTAGCCAAGCTAATAAGGCATTTGATCTTGGCTATCCTCCATTGTTGAAGCTCATCCATATTACATCCATAACTTCATAGTAGGTTAGTAGGAGGGTACCTAACTTGGCCTTGTAGCCATTTTAGAGAGACCTCTTCACCTCCATTGAAGTAAACAACAAATATAATTTGATTGCTCATAGGTTTAACTAGGTTCAATTTATGATTTAAGTAGTCATAGAGTAGTTAGAGATAAAATGATAGTGTTTTAGTTTAATTCATTTTTGTAGAAGTTATCTTGTTTAGCACTCATCTTGATGTTTATGATAGGTTTAGCTAGATCATGGAACTACTTAGTTTGTTTCTTATTTATTAACATAGCTAAACTTCTCATGCATACAGAATGGAGAAAATGTGGAAGAACATTCGTGAGAAAGTGTTGTTTATTGCAAATTTTTTGGAACATATAGATTTTTTTTTTTTTGAAAGGTGTTTAATTGTGTAAAAGTGGTTGTGGGTGGTCACGAATGATAATGTTTAGAATCGGGTTATGTATCAAAGATAGGCTTGATAAAGAGAAGTGGAATATAATGAACATGCAGAATGCGATAGTGGATACAAATGAAAGTCCCCCCAGTACATATAGGTACTAGGTGAGTGAGAGACATGATGTATAAAAGAAAGTGATATATGAGATAAATAATTGGAGTGATGAGGATGGTGGTGGTGATAAGTGAAGCAAAAAATTCAAATAGAAGCTAAAAAATTGTGGTAGGTGAGTGATGTGAGCATGGGGATGAAACGCATAAGAAAGGTGATGAATGTGGTGGATGTGAGATGGTGTCTGTAGGTCAAGGAAATGAGAATGGATCAACGGTAGAAGATAATGTGATATGAGGCATTTTCTGAATGATGATTTCATGTGGACTAGGCGTGGAGAACATTGTGATTTTTGAAGGAAGCATGGGGGCCAAGCGTGTGGGTTTATATTGAAGTGGTGTAATAATGGAATGATGACATGAAATAGGACGTGGTAAGTAAGAAGGAATGTCTAAAACAAGAGAATGTGGGAAAAATTTAAAAGGATATAGAAGTGTAATTGGATGTGGAAGAGGCTTAGGGGGCACATGTAGAAGAATAAAAGGACATGTGGGTGTGATTGATGATGTGAACTAAAAAGGAGGAGTGGATAATAAAAATGATGCCTGAATGAGTGGTGTAAGAGGAAATAAGGTGGATGTGAAAGAAAACTCCAAAGGAGGTGAAACAATGAGAGCACGTGGTGATTAACTAAAATTAACTAACTGTGTAGTATGGGAATAGCTAATTTAAGCTATGAATAGTTGTAATACAGTAAATAAATGTAGTAAAGAAAGTATGTAAATCATATAAGTAAATATGAAAAATTGAATGCTAACCCTAATATGTAAGAGAGAAGAGGAAATAACTCAGCTGAATAACAAATGGTCGTGGGATTGTCTTGCAGAGGTGACTGGAAAATTCAAAAGCAGGAACGACTATACAGAAGTCCCGAAAAGGATGGATCTAGAGGATCTAGCTAAACTAGAGTTCCTGGAGAGGGACCAGGGCACCTGTAAGCACTCTTGTCTACAATTTGGGCACCATGGTCTATGTAAAAGCACTGAAACTGATATTCACTAGTTTGGTAGATGGTCTAAAACCCTTGTTGTCTGTCACATCAAACTCATTGTCCCATGTCAGATGTCACCAATAATCCAATATGAAAGAAAGACCTGCAAGATCCCAAAAAAAACATCAAACCCTAAAAAAGAACAATGCATATGAATGGTTCAGAGTGACCTCGACTACCACAATGGTGGACTTACTAACTAAGTATTGCACTACGTTTCATACCTGATGTAGTTTTATGTACAAGTGTGTGTGAACATGCCTTAGGTTTCTTTTGTGTCAGTCGCACTTTGTGAAGCGAGAAATAACTATGTGTAGAAAATGTAATAGAATGTATGCATGAAATAGAATAGAATCCCTCCCCTATGAAGTGTGATACAAATGTCCTAGCCTTATGCCTTGATGATGGATCTATATGGATGCAAGTGATCTCCAACGCAATAAATGGATGTAACTCTAGATGACTGATAGTATTAAATGATGCTAAGTGTTGGTCAGTCAAAATATGGCACTTAGAGAAAAACATACAGAAGGTTTGCATGGAACAACAGAGAGTGTTCAAAGGTGTGAAAGTTTCAGGAAAGAATCACGCGGGAAGAAGAGAGATAGATTTAGGACTTAGCCATTTTCACTTGTACGAGCTATTTTTGGAGATAGCGTGCCGAACACACAAACCGGTTAAAAACTTGCATGACACACATTGACTATTTTTGGAGGATCGGCTATGAAGCGCTCTGCATGGGTATAGGCTGAGAATAGATTTACTACTGACAGTTAACTAGAAGAAGTCTATTATTAGCACACTTGAATGTGTGGCTATTATTGTAATGGCGCGTGGTTAATAATAGCATGCGACCTATTTTTGGGATTAGATAAGCGGTGAAGGGAAATTTCCCACCCTTTTAAATATGTAATGGTCTATGTAGTATGATATATACAGAGATAGATATAAGTATGAGAGTGTGAGCATAGACTTAGTGTGAAGTTATGATGTCAAGTTTTATTACGCGCATAAGTGTATACTATTGTTATTGTAAGGAAGCTTTTGTGTATTACTGCATTTAATATAATGGAGGTTATTGGCTGAATCAAGGTGTTAATCATGGTTATAGTTTATTACTGTATAAATTATTTCGCTATGTTTATCGTGTGATTCATGATTCTTTAAAATCCAGATCTATACATGCACTATAGAATGATGTATTAATGAGGGATCTAAATGCATTAAGTCTTCATCATGTTAACATCCTACAATAGCAACCCTAAAGAGGGGCTTGGTACCTTTGTACGCTTCAGGTGAGCACTCAGTCTAGGCTAAGTGATGTACCAGTGTGCCTGGGATTTTTCTGGTAGATTATAGGCTACATCATTGGTTCCATTTTTGGGACCTCTTTTTCAGTTGTTTTCAGGATGGTTTGCGATGAAGACATACCAGTTGACCTTAGAAAGTGTTGAGGAGTGGATAGATGACCTAGAAGAAGAATACGCACGAAGGTTCAGCACTGGATCTGAGTTTGACGCATGCACGTGACTGGATCAGAATTTGTATGATTGTTAGTACGAGAGCTTCTTTGTTATCTTTCTGAGAGAACTATATGAGTGGCTGGTAGCTTATGTGTCTAAATGGAATTGGAGGTATCTCACACTTGTTTGGATGCAAGAAGAATTTCAGACCCTTTATGATGCTGATCTGATTTGGACTCACATTGTGGATATGTGGTTTTGTGGTGTTTTGAACAACTATATCTTAGAGTACTCAATTTCCACTTATTCGTGCCCAGAGGTAGTTGAATTCCAATTTTTACGATATCCCAAGGGAACTTACCTGCAAGGCATTCCACTGGCGATCAAGATTATGATGGTAACCCTGAACTTTGAGAAAAAACTGATGGCAAACTAAACCCCACCACATGTAGGGGCAAGAGCAGGTTTGGTGAAAGATAGCAGACCTAGCAATATAAATGCAAAGAGAGGAAAGGTGGCTTAAGTATAATGAGGTGTGCGAGAGGGAGATTGAGAAGCAGCGGGATGTTGTAGAGTGAATGGCATTGTGGAGAGAGATATTTCGGGAAGGGTTTCAAGTTCACGCAGAAGATGTGGAACCTGAGCATTAGGAACTCCCCCATTTGGGAAAGCATGACAGGGAACCCTCCTCGGCTTCACGTAGAAGTGCGCCAGCAAAGATGACCTGAGCCACGGGTGCACATCTGAATCCACCCGACAACCTTGCCCTTTCGTTTGGTTTTCTAATATCTAGAACAACAAATAGTCAACAAGATAATTTAAGCAATGGGAGAACAGGAGTCATATAAAAATCACAACGATGGCAGCAAAAATGGCTTCATTGTTATATGGGAGTAAATTTCTAGGTGTATCATCTGCACATAATTCAGGCACACAGACTTTTGGAATCTCTTATGGGAGTAGTAATACTTCACAGACTTTTGGGGTGCAGTTTAGTACTACTCTTGGGACATAGGGAAGTACATCTTCTAGTTCGACTCTAGCTATAGGGTCAAGATCAGGAGGTATAGGTGGCTCTATTTCTGGTGGATCTGGTGGTTCTAGAGGCAAAGGAAACACAGGAGGTTATGGATCAGGTGGGTAAGGTCTGTACCAACCCCAGAATATTTACATGGAGATGTCCCTTCGTCTCCCAAAGTATAGGGGCATAGAAGATGTTGTTGAACACGTACACATGTGTGAAATAATGTGGCGCGCAAAAGGAATCATGAATTTTGAGTGTATGGCAAGTCAATTTGCTATTACGTTACAAGAGTGTGTACATAGCTGGTACAAAAAGTTTGACCTTGATCAAACTTACATAGACTATGTAGCTTTAAAAGATGCCTTCCTCAAATAATTTCATATCCCTGAGTTTGAGAATAAGAGTATAAGTGTGCTCAAGGATATTAAGCAAGGAACTACTGAAAGTGTTAGATAGTATGATGCTCATTTCAAAACATTTTTATCCAAGATTTCTTATGATATTCATGAAATCCAGCATGCACAATGGTTTTTTGGGGGCCTAATAACACCTTTTAGAGGGGTGCTATCACATAGTACATACACTGATCCACATGAAGCACTCAAAGAATCTTTACGTGCTGATGCAGTTCGAACCCATTTTTAGAAGCATAGTTCACAACTATGGCAAAGCAGTTGGAGAATCTATCAAAAAATTCAGCACATGAGATGCACACAAGGATTTGGTGCACAGATTGCAAAGTAGAAGGTCACACTAAGGATAGTTGTCCCCGAAGATCAGTCTGCTCATTGTTGTTGGACTATGAGATATGTCATTTAAACCATGATGTTATTCGTTGCTCATTATTACAATGCATGATAAGGAAGAACGTTTCATGCTACTACAAAATTTGTAGGTCCACGACTCATGACACAGAAGACCGATGGCTGATTGATCAGATTCATGATGTTATAGACATCGGTGTATGATAGATAAAAGTTTTAGATAACTCTAAAGGTAAGAACGAGCATCAGGGTTGGGATCACAATCAAACACACTATGATCGGAGTGAAGGGCATTTTGAAGGTAGTCATGGTAGAGGTCGAGGATACCGTGGTGGGTTTTTAGGATGAGGCTATGATGGTGGAAGAGGTGAGTTCCCACATGGAACATGTTACACATGTGGATCTCCTGACCAATACAGGTGAGAATGTACTCAAAATATTACATGTTCTTTCTGCGGAAAGAATCATAATTATGAGGAATTCCCAGACTTGTATGAGCATCTTAGTAAGTAGCATAAACAAGAAAACAAAGGTGCAAGGATGGTTAGGATACAACGCACCATGGAAAATAAGTGGATGCCCATGTTGGAAGTAGAATCTGAGGCATTGCAGGTAAAGGTCATGACTCATGCTGAAGCGGCACGTGCCAATGAAGCATTGCAGTAGAAGCCTACCATAACTAAAGAGGAGGTTCTACATACACGATCCCCAGATCCTTCCCATCAGAAGGAGGTTTACAAGGAAACCATGGAGGTACTCAGGAATCTTCAGGGTGAAATATAGTCTTTAAGGGAGCAATCACGAAAGATGGAGCAAAAGAAAGCATCAGAGATGATCCAAACTGATATGGATGACTTGAGAGAAGTGTGAAAATTATTACGCAAGGAGAATATAATTCCACCGTTGGGGAATTGGTTAAAAGGAAACACTCCACGCACAAGTATTGAGACTGGATAGCAGATCCTGTATGTAAATATTCCCCCTATAGCCTATATTATGAAGAGGAAATAACTCTGAATGTTGTTATGGATGGGTGGCGATTGAGTAATATACTAATTGATATAGGCACAAAATTCAATGTTCTTACCTTAGATACATGGGTACAAATGGGGAGACCTCCATTGCAACCATCCTCTAATGTATTGTTCATGGCTAATCGAACTAAAGCCACTCCCATTGGAGTTTTAAAAGATGCATCCATTACCATACAAGGAGCCAAGTTCATTGAAGATTTTGAGGTTTTAGCACTAGCAGAGTCAGATAGCTTCCCAGCTCTACTAGGGCATCCTTGGTGTTATGTAAATAATGTTGATCTTTGGTTCAACAAGGGTTATATCAGCTTTGCAAACAAGGAGGAAAGAGTTATTATCCCTTTAACAGATGGAAAATTTTTGCCCTATGTTGAGCCCTTGAGTGAAGAAGACCTGAATAGGATTTATGTACACGGAATCAAGGATCCAGTGATGTTTGAGCCATGTAAAGAAGGAGTCCTTCAGTGGGAGGATGCACAATATATTAGCGATACTACAAGTGTTGCTTGTGATAATTGGGCTCATAGAACTTATGAGTTGGTAGGGTGTGAAGTGAAGAGCATATTTCCTAGGGTTAGCAAACCACATTATATCAGGAGAATAGATAACAACTCGACACCTTGTTACACCGGAGAAGGAGACCCTATGGTGTTCGTGTGCACCATGGAAGAACAGTGGATAGACCCACTGGAGAGAAGTAATATGCTAGTATAAATCCTATGTGGGACAGCAGTGTGCCGGTGGGTGGTCCACAAGGGTAATCTTCTAGGATGGAATGAAATTAGGATTTCTCTTGCCACTAGGCTCTTTAGGAGAAATGCACTTACTCAAATCTACACTTATCATGGTACTCAACCTGTTTAGCACCACATTCAGCACTGTGAGAGACTCTGGACAAAGGGGCGGGAAGCTTTACCAACTTCACTCTGGGTACATAATTTTTATTCCACTTTACAAGGTTGTGTGTGTCCTAAGTATGTATATGTAGAACTCCATAGAGAGATTGGAAATTGGTAGGATTTAATTACAAGAATGACCCAGACGTTTGACTTCTTCTCTACCAAGCCTCTAGTGGAAGAGGCATTAAAATTCGAAAAGTGCTTAACTATGGGAGAAAGTGCCAAGATTGAAGAACTTATTCAAGATTTATTCGATGAAGGAAACTCAAGAGTGCATTTTGTTAAAGAAACAGAGGTCGATGCCACACTACTTTAGTGTACTTGCCTTGAGAAAGAAAAGCGAAAAATGGTTTACTTAGTGGATGATGACGAAGTAGAAAATCTAGATATAAACCATTCAACAGGTAGGCATGAGGTGTTGGACAGTGCAGATAAGACCATGCACGCCTATCATGAACCTATGAAGACAAAGAAAGTGAATATTGGATCAGATGTTGAGCGTAAGGAGGCCATAATTAGAGACTATTGGTCAGACTCTGAAGTGGCAAAAATCATAGAGTTACTATGGGATTATTAGGATTTATTCCCTCGAGGGTACCATGAGCTTAAAGGTGTTCATGAATCATTAGGGGAGATGAGGATAAAGCTTAAAGAGGGTGCACGACTAGTTAGAAAGAGACCCTACAGGATGAACCCCAACTTGCACGAAAAGGTCAAAGAAGATATTGACAAAATGTTAAAGTCTATAATCATCAAGCTCCTGGGCGAGTCAGAATGGGTTATTCCAATGGTGATCAATATCAAGAAGGATGGTCAGATTAGGATCTGTCTGGACTACATTGAGTTAAATGTTGCATGTGTGACTGATCCCTTTCCTACGCCATTCACTAAGGAAATACTAGAAAGCGTTGTTGGGTGTGAAATCTATTTGTTTACAGATGGGTTCTCTTGGTATCATCAGGTTAGGATTACCCAGGAGGATCAGGAAAAGACTACTTTTACTACTGAATGGGGTAGCTTCACTTATACTGTGATGCTTTTTGGTCTGAAAAAAGTGCCTGTTGTATTTTTGTGCATAGTTGTTCAGGCGTTTAAAGCGTTTATTCACAACTTCTTACAGGTTTATTTAGATGATTGGATGGTGTATGGACTGGTCAAAGACCATTGTGACAATCTGTGCTTAATGTTTGAAATATGTACATAGTTGAGTATCTATTTGAACATCAAGAAGTGCATATTTGCTACACCATTTGGAATACTATTAGGACACATAATCTGCAAGGAAGGTTTATTGGTTGATCCAGCTAAGGTTGTAGTCATTATCGGCCTAAAAGAGACTACCAGTCAGAGTGAGGTGTATGGATTCTTAGGTCACACTGGGTATTATAGGAAATTCATAAAGGGGTATGCTAAGGTTTCTACACCTTTGGAGGAGATACTAAAAGGGAAAGGTATGTTCTATTGGGGGGAACCATAGCAGCGCGCATTCAAGACATTAAAGTAGAAGCTTACTACCGTGCCTATTTTGTGCTTTCCTTCATGGGACCAACCATTTCATGTACATACAGATGCCTCTACCATGGCCATTGGTGTGGTGATGGCTCAGCCGGGAGAAGGTATTATAGATCATCCTATTTGTTTTGCTAGTAGAAAGTTGACTCCTGCAGAATAGAATTACACAACTACAGAGCACGAAGCTTTGTCAATGATCTATGTGCTACATAAATTCAAACAGTACCTGCTAGCTAAACCATTTATCTTTTATACATATCACATGGCATTGAGGTATTTAGTAAACAAACTCATTTTACAGGGGCGTATATGTAGATGGGTAGTCTTATTTCAAGAATTTGATTTCACAGTTGTGCTAAAACCGGGGAAAAGTAATTCTGGACCAGACCATTTATCCATAATACAGTCAAGAGAAGAAGCATAGGCAATCGAAGATACTATGCCAGATGCACAGTTATATAGGTTACAACAAGTGCCATCAGAATTAGAGGACATTGTTGTCTTTCTATGAACATGTATGGCACCAGAAGGAATGAAATCCTTAGAGAAGAAACAACTTGCTATATGTGCGGCACCCTATATGTTGATTAGCGGTGACCTGTACAAGTTAGGTCGAGATGAAGTATTGTGCCATTGTGTACTGGAATATGAATGCATAGATATTATGGAAGAAGCTCATCTGGTATTGTAGATGGGCACTATGCAAGTGACACCACTGCACGCAAGATTCTACTCACTAGATTATGGTGGGAGACCCTGTATAAAGATTGTAAGGAATTTTTTAAGGCATGTGATCAGTGTCAATGTCTTGGAAAACCAGGGCAAAGAGATGAGATGCCCTTAAGGCCTATTCCTAGCGTAAATCTGTTTGAAAAATGGGCTATAGACTTTGTGGGTCCTATTTCACCATCCTCACGTAGAACTGGATTGCGCTACATCATTACTTGCACAGATTATCTTATAAGGTGGGAAGAAGGAACCCCTACAAAGGATTGTATAGTGGCTACAACAGCTAGGTTTCTATGGGAAAATATTATTATGAGATATGGATGCCCTTTAAGTTTGACCAGTGATAGGGGCACACACTTTCTGAATGAGACAATCAGAATTTTATTGGATGAATTCATGATTGCACACCATAAGACTACACCATATCATCCTCAGGAAAATGGAACTGTTGAGGCTTTCAACAAAATTTTGAGCCAAACATTGACAAAAATTTGTGATGTTGGAAGAAAGGATTGGGATGATAAAGTATCTGCAGTTCTTTGGGCATATCGCACAACATATAAAAGGTTGAACAAAGCCATACCATTTCAGTTAGTGTTTGGGGTGGAAGCAGTTCTTTTTATGGAATTCATGTTACCGTCTTTGTGTATTGTGCACACTGGAGGTCTAGCTGATGAACAAGCATTAGAATAATGGATTGAAAAGTTAATCAAACTGGATGAGCAATGAGAAATAGCACATCGGAGTCAAAAACAAGAAAAGGCTAGGTAGAAAGCATGGCATGACAGGCACATCAAGGATAAAAAGCTTGAGATAGGACAGGTGGTGCTTCTCTATGATTCTAAGTTTTTTATGCCATCCAAGGAAACTCAAAGTACATTGGTTGGGGCGTATGTTATCACTCACATACTTGAAATAGGCACTTGTCAATTAGAGACGCTTGATGGAATACGGTTACCCGGGTACTTCAATGGGAGTAGGCTGAAGCCCTACTATAAATAAGTCTTCTTGGTGTTTGTAATAAGGAAATGTTGCCATTTAGATTAGGTTTTCAATTCTGTATTTTCCTTAATTTATTTCCTTATTTTTCGCTATGCTTTGTTAATTTAGTTGGTGTTTTTGTGTAATAAGTGTGTTTGCGCGCTAGAAGCTAATTACTATTTGAAGAATTTATATGCGTAGAGGACTGCACATACCCTTAGTGTGGGGTGGTTATTGATATCCAGGTACAGGACTGTTGAAAATAAGTACACATGAAAGGAAAAAATTGTTACGGGTGTTATTCAAAGTTGAATAATTGTTAGAAAAGAGATTTCTTCTAGACAAGATGACCATAGATGGAGATAAATGATGGACAATATAACATGAGGTAAGTGGAGGCCATGAAGACTACCAGTGGAAGGCACAATGATGAGGTACTCGGGTGCATGGAAGCACGCTGAAGATAAGTCTGTAACGAGAAGGTAGGAGGGAACGCTAGAAGGTTATGACTGGGGTGCGAAGATGTACCGTGCGGAAAATGGAGAAAAATGATCAATTAATGAGGATTGTTGGTAGGTGAAGGAGCAATAAATACACTAACTTTTTGAAAATCTATAAAAGGAGGGGATGGGAGTTCATTTTTACCATTGTAATCATGATAATTTGAAAGAGCCAAGTGCGACCGAGTTGCAAGAAGAGTATTCAGGTGTGAAGAGTGTGAATTGAGACATGATGAGTAGATTTGTGCATAGAAAGGAAGCTTGCATCCCCAGTTGTGAAGGGTTTGAGTGAAGCAAGGCATTACAAAAGAGCTAGGGCACTAGGGCAGAATCAAGCTAGGGTTTGGGTTTGCACATTACAAGAGATAGAAGGTGAGTATTTGAAGCTAGAAGATTACAAGTTATAGATGGCACCAAATAAAGCACCTACCGCAGGAGCTAAGGGGAAGAAGAAAGTGCAAGTAGAGGTTGAAATGACTCTTGAGAGTAATTTCTCAAAAATGTAGTATCCGGAAGGTGTGATTGTGGGTTAGGAATGGGATTCCCACATCTAGAAGAGCAAGATCAGTGATTACAACCATCATACACCTGAAAATAAGAAGAGTTGGATGCATTATTAAACACAAAGACAAATAAGCACACAATAGAAGACATGTCAGTGTATGACGATGCTAGGGAGAAGTTGTTGAAGTAGATTAGATTTTACCAGTTGTATGAGCTCCCCTACTTTGGTAAATATGAACCCTTGTACCAGTGGTTGATGAGAAGGGTACATGAAGATTTCTTCTACTTTGCAGGACGCAAGGTAAGGATCACAGCGGCGTTGATCTCAACATGTAACAGGGTTGAAAGGCACAGGGTAGATCTAGATAGTGATTTAACTAATAAGGCCGCAATCCTAGAGACAAGGAAGGAGTTGGGGTATACCAAGGGTCTGCGTGGCATGGATATTGATAAACTAAAGAACTACTCAATCATACAAACAACTACACACTTAGTGACAAAGTTGAATGACCAAGAAAGATGGTCACAAGTAAACACAATGTGGCTACACATTGCGAAGAAGATGTCACAGGGAGTGACTTACAACATCTCCAATTACATCACAAAAACTATCATTGAAGAAGTATGCACAAGAGAGAAAATTAGTTTCGGAGTTGTTTTATTGTCTCTGGTGTTTATGGAAATCAAGGTGCCTGATGGGCCAAAGGAGAAAATTTGGGAATACCTTATGGAGAACAAGTCACTTGCGGAAATTTTTGGCAAGTACTTGTGCAAAGGATCAATGAGTAGACCATTCAAGTAGAGGGTGGAGAAGTGGTATGATAGGCTCCACACAGTGTTTGAAGAAGAATGACGCATACCCAAGGAGTTAACTTCAGTAGTAGGGAAGGCAATGCAATTTGTGGTATACCAGCACTTTTGCATCATGCGATTCACCATGAAATATGGGACTTGGAGCCCATGGTGAAAATTACCATATGCCTTCATAGCATGATATTTCTAGGCATTAGTTCACCAGTTTTTGGATGCGCATCACCTAAGCTTCAATGCAGATAAGGTAGATTGCAACTACCATACACTGAGAAAGACATATGTATATCTAGGATGGACTACCTACATTGAGAGGCTAGTCTCAGATGTTATAAGCATGAAGCTTGTAAGCTTGGTAGTTGGGGACATCGAAGCAATGCTTGTGTACCTTCAACTCAAGCCCAAGCTAGAGAACAATAAGTGTATGGAGAATGAGTTCGTGCTCCCAAGACTTCCAAAAGGTAAGCACATAATGGAAAATGTTCCAGCACCTAAGCCCGTAGAGACAATAGAAGTAGATGATGAAGAAGAGGAGCATGAAGATAGTGGTGGTATGGATCACAGAGGTAGGAGGTAGCCTACAGATAGGGTAGAAGTTGAGCACGTGACTACTCCACCCTAGCCATAAGAGGAAGGTGATGAGGACTTGGATGCAATCTAAGGAGAGCACCATTTTAAAAGGGTGTTTAGGAGAACCAGGACCCAAGGTGCTACCCCATAACCAATTCGGAGGTCACCACGAATCTCACCTCAGAAGGAGATAACTAGAAGAAAAAGGAGGAAGTTGAGATTTGGTGAGGAGACGGAGGAGTCTACAGAAAGCACGCCCGAATCCCCTACACCACCAGAGGACATGGAAGAGCCATGAGAGGAAGAAATGAAGGATGGAGAAGAAGGAGAAAAGGAGGTAGATGAGACAGCGCAAGAGACTACTCAATGCATAGCACAACAAGCTCCAAATCTTGACACTCAAGTTCCTAAGGGGCCAAGATCAAAAAGAATAAGTGGAGAATATGTTGCTTCGGTCATGGGCTACATTGAGGACACAGGTAAAATTATCTGCGCATGTTTTCAAAGCACATTGACAGCAAAGGAGTTATATGGGTGGGAGTTGATGGATGAAGATATGGTAACCATGTGCACAAGGAAGTAGTTGTCATGGTCTATGCACATGCACATGGAAGAACCAGAATTTGATGTATGTGAAGAGTCATGTGTATCAAGGAGGTTGAAGAAGACACATCAGAGCCAGACACATAATAGTAAAGCTTATTGTTATGTCAGATGAACAAGTGAGTAATTCTTTGGTAAAAGTCTCAACAAAGGTGGCATGATGAAATGTGGATAAGGTTGTAATAATTAAAGTGCTAAGAGAAGAAATCAAAACTAAGGATGTAGAAATAGCGTGCCTAAAGCAAGAAAAGGACTTGGAGCAAAAGAAGAATAGTGCATTTATAAGCATGGTAGAGGAAATTAGAGACCCTTTCTTAAAGGTGAGACCACACCTAGAATCAAAGGTACCGGAAAAGTTTCCTTCAGTGATGCACTATGTACGTCCCTTAGTGGACTTGGTGCTTGAAGATGGACCTTTGCGCATGCCAGCACTAAAGGATCTAGCATAAGAAGCGGAGAGGGAAAAGGCTTCGGTGATGAGGAAGATTACATCATATGAGGCATTTCTCCAAAGCTTACAGGAGGAGCTGAGAAAAGTAAACTTGGCATTGAACATTTTCACAGTTCTGGAGGCAGTCATCAAGATAAGGACCATGGAGACAACATTTCTAGTTAACTGTGAAAATTTTAACTGTTAACTATAAGATGGACCACCTGCACCAGATTTACTACTGATAGATTTCTTGTTGCTGACTTTGATGTTGCCCTATATGCCCACAATGTTGCATGAATCCTTTTATCCCACTTATGTACCTGTAAGGCTACATCTTTTGCTAGAATTTGACACAACACAAAATTTGCTCATTCCACCTATCCATTTGTGCTTGGCTTGTATGTTGTTGCCTTCATGTGCTTAATAGAAAACTTATTGACTAGGGCTTCTACCACCTCATTAATGAAGTGGCTTCCTTGATCTGTTACAATTTCTAATGGACAACCAAATCTGGTGACAATGCGTTCATATATGAACCTTGCCACTTCATCCATGGAAGTTGTTTTCAATGGCCTAGCTTCAACCCACTTGGTTAAATAATCTGTGGCAACTACAATATACTTATTTTGGCATGGGGTAGTTGGAAGTAGACCTACAATGTCTATTCCCCACTTTTCAAAGGGACCAAGTGGAAGAATAGGGCATAATGGAGTTGATGAAGTCTTATGG
This sequence comes from Taxus chinensis, assembly GCA_019776745.2. Lineage (NCBI taxonomy): Eukaryota > Viridiplantae > Streptophyta > Pinopsida > Cupressales > Taxaceae > Taxus > Taxus chinensis. The sequence continues at coordinate 684,150,852 of CM034147.1, read as the reverse complement.
TTACCATGTGTTTGACAAATATCACATGTCTTACAAATAATTATAACAATCTCTAAAAAGAGTTGGCTAGTGATAACCTACATCCAAGATCCTTCTTATTGTAAGTTGTCTAGAGAAGTGTCCTCCACATGTACCATTGTGGAATTCTTCTATCAGCTCATTCCCTTGATCACGTCTAACTGTCCTCTTGTACAGTCCATCCAGGTCCTATTCGAAATAATACTCCATGCAGAATAGAATACGGATGATTGGCTTGAGTAATCTTCCTCTTAGTCTTTACATTGGCACCATCAGGAAATTTGAATTCATTCAGATAATTCTAAATATCTATGTATTTACTAGGGATTGTGTCAAGGGATAACAATGTTACATCTGAGGAAATCATCATCATCACAAGATGAACCTAAACCATCATAGGCTCAAGAGAGTGCATTTGCATTAACATGCTTCTTTCCTGGCCTATCTATAATATAAAATTCAAATTCTTGTAGCAAAATTATCCATCTTGTTATCCTCCCGGATGGGTTAGGCTTATCTACAATATATTTTAGAGCATGATGATCTGTTACAACTATAAATTTATACCCTAGCAAGTAATTTCTAAACTTCTTTACAGCAAAAATGATAGCTAGAGCCTCTTTTTCAGTTACAGTATAATTTACCTCAACACTACTCATTTGTCTGCTCCCAAAGTAAACTAGATGATCATTCCCATTTTCATCCTTTTGGCTCAGAGTACTTCCTAGTGTTACATTTGAGGCATTGGTACACATAATGAATGGCTTGCTCCAATCTGGATTCTTTAAAATAGGTGAAGACACCAAGGCTTCCTTCAGTTGTTCAAAAGCTTCATGCGCCTTATTTCTTGGGTCATAAGTAACATCCTTCTTTAAGAACTGGGTTAGTGGTTGTGAAATTTTTGAGAAATTCTTTATGAACCTTCTATAATAACCCACATGGCCTAAAAAAGATCTCAACTTACTTTTATTCATAGGAAATGGTAACTCTTTGATTTTTGAAAACTTTATCAGGATCAGTACCAATACAATCTCTGGATACAACATGTCCTAACAAAACACCTTTAGAACATCCAAAGACACACTTTGTAGGGTTTAGTGATGCTTGTGCTTCATCTAACCTTTGAAATGTTGTCTCCATCTGGTGCAAGTGGTCCATCTTGCTCCCATAGATGTAAAAATCATCTAGAAATACTCTGATAAAGTTCCCAATGTAGGGTTCAAACACCCTATTCATCAAACGTTGGAACATTTCCAGAGCATTACACAACCGAAAAGGCATAACTCTATAAGCAAACATTCCCCAAGGAGTGGTGAACGTGATCTTCAGATAATATTTCTCTACTATACGAACTTAGTTGTATCCATTATATCCATCAGCAAAACTAAAGTACTCCTGGCCAGCTACTTCATCCAAGATCTGATCTGGAATGGAAGAGGGTAATGATCCTCTTTGTTACTATTGAGCTTCCTCTAATCAACACAAATGCGTAGTCTTCCCATCTTTGTTATTGAGATAATAATGGGCCTATATTCGGCTCCGTCTCCCCCACCATTCCTTAGTCTTCCTTCTCCTGATTATCCCCTTCTCCTCTTTCTTTTTTTCCTGACCACCCCTACTGCCCCGCTTTTCCATCGTCCCCTCGTGCCTGTCTTTTCTTACCTTCTTTTGCATCTGTTTTCCATGTCTTTTTTTATTGCGCGCCCATCCAGATCGTCATTGGCCTCATCCTTCTACTTGTTGCCTCCTCTTTGCTCCTTTCTCTTCACATTGGTCTCTTCTTCTTCCTACTTTCTGCCTCCCGCATTCCTCCTCCTCATTTGCCTCCTCTTCGTCTCTCGTTTTCGCCCCCCGTTTCCGTGCCCACCTCACCTCACCCCCCTTATAAATTTTACATCTACTCTTTTTTACCTTTCCCCATTTTCCTCCTCTTACCTTGCTTCTTTTTTTGCTCTCTTTCTTTTATCTCACTTCCTTATTTATCTTTTTTCTGTACTTTTTGGTTAATTTTGTTTGGGTTCTCTCTTCTTTCTTGTTTTTTCTTCATTCTTTCCCACCTTCCTTTCATTCCTTTTGGTTTCCCTTTTTTTCTCCCCTTACTTCTCCATTGTCTCCCCACCCCCATCTCCCCACCCCGCTCCCCACCTTCGTGCATTTTTGCGCCCTGCTCCCGCTTCTCCCTTCTCTTACCTCCTATTCCCCCTCTAACCGCACCCCCCATTTGCTTGCGCTCTCGATTTCCGCTTCCCCCTTCCTCTTTCAGCTTATATCCACCCTCCCTTCTTTTCTATACTTTCCTCGCTTCTTTATCCTCTCTTCCTTCTATATCAGATTCCTCTTTTCGCTACATTCCCTGTTACCTCCAGCGTCCCCACCTCACTCCCTCCTCCTCTTCTCGTCCGCCCCCGCCTCTTTGCTTGATTCTCTCGCCCCTCGCACTTACCTTTGTGTACTTCTTCTTTCTTTTTATCTTTATTTTTTTTCTATTCTCTATGTCTCTCGGTTTATCCCCCTTTTCCCCTTTAGTTCTTCCCAACTCCCAACGTTCACCCCTATTCTCTTTTCCTGTCTTCTCCTGTACGTACCCCCCTTCTATTCGTGCTTGCTACTGGTATTTTGGCATGGGTATTGGAAGTAGACCCCTACAATGTCTATTCCCCCTTTTCAAAGGGACAAAGTGGATAATAGGGCTAATGGAGTTGATGAAGTCTTATGGTTACCATGTGTTTGACAAATATCACATGTCTTACAATAATTATAACAATCTCTAAAAAGAGTTGGCTAGTGATAACCTACATCCAAGATCCTTCTTATTGTAAGTTGTCTAGAGAAGTGTCCTCCACATGTACCATTGTGGAATTCTTCTATCAGCTCCTTCCCTTGATCACGTCTAACTGCCCTCTTATAGTGTCCATCAGGTCCTATTCAAAATAATACTCCATGCAGAATAGAATATGGATGATTGGCTTGAGTAATCTTTCTCTTAGTCTTTGCATTGGCACCATCAGGAAACTTGAATTCATTTAGATAATTCCAAATATCTATGTATTCACTAGGGATTGTGTCAAGGGGATAACAATGCTGCATCGGGGAAATCATCATCATCACAAGATGATCCTAAACCATCATAGGCTCAAGAGAGTGCATCTGCATTGACATGCTTCTTTTCCTGGCCTATCTATAATATCAAATTCAAATTCTTTGTAGCAAAATTATCCATCTTGCTATCCTCCCTGACGGGTTAGGCTTATTGACAATATATTTTAGAGCTTGATGATTTGTTACAACTATAAATTTCTGCCCTAGCAAGTAATTTCTAAACTTCTTTACAGCAAAAATGATAGCTAGAGCCTCTTTTTCAGTTACAGTATAATTTACCTCAGCGCTGCTCATTTGTTTTCTCCCAAAGTAAATTGGATGTTCATTCCCATTTTCATCTTTTTGGCTCAAAGTACTTCCTAGTGTTGCATCTGAGGCATCAGTGTACACATAATGAATGGCTTGCTCCAATCTGGATTCTTTAAAATAGGTGAAGACACCATGGCTTCCTTTAGTTGTCCAAAAGCTTCATGTGCCTTATTTCTTGGGTTCATAAGTAATATCCTTCTTCAAGAACTGGGTTTAGTGGCTATGCAATCTTTGAGAAATTCTTGATGAACCTTCTATAGTAACCCATATGGCCTAAAAATGATCTCAACTTACTTCTATTCATAGGAAATGGTAAATCTTTGATTTTTGAAAACTTTATCAGGATCAGTACCAATACCATCTCTGGATACAACATGTCCTAACAAAACACCTTTAGAACATCCAAAGACACACTTTGTAGGGTTTAGTGAGGCTTGTGCTTCATCTAACCTTTGAAATGATGTCTCCATCTAGTGCAGGTGGTCCAACTTGCTCCCATAGATGCAAAAATCATCCAGAAATACTCTGATGAAGGTCCCAATGTAGGGTTCGAACACCCTATTCATCAAACGCTGGAACATGTTGCTGGAGCATTACACAACCCAAAAGGCATAACTCTATAAGCAAAAAATTCCCCAAGGAGTGGGTGAACGTGGTCTTCAGCTGATCTTTCTCTACTATACGAGACTTGGTTGTATCCACTATATCCATCAGCAAAACTATAAGTACTCCTGGCCAGCTACTTCGTCCAAGATCTGTTCTGAGAATGGAAGAGGGTAATGATCCTTCTTTGTTGCCTTATTGAGCTTCTTGTAATCAACACAAATGTGTAGCTTCCCATTCTTTTTTATTGAGATCACAATGGGAGAAACCCATTCTGAATTTTCCACAGCAAATATGAATCCTACATCAAGCAACTTATCTATTTCTTCTTTTACAATATTAGAAAAATTAGGATTCATTCTATATGGAATTTGCTTTATAGGCCTAGCACCATCTACCAGCTCAATAGAATGTTCTACCCAACTTACTTGATGGAGTTCCTTGTAATCAAAAGTGAATATGTATATGTACCTTGGAAAGAGCTGGGAGGTAGGATTCCTTCTCACTCCCCATCATAGCATCACCAATCGTTATTTGTTGGAAACGATCATCAACTTCTTCTTTAGATAATTTTATGGGGTCATGAGTCACTGTGATTGGAAGGATATCCATGACTGAAACATCAACCTCACTTTCTTCATCTTCAGTGTCCACTTCACTGGTACTAGAGTAATCAGAGGATGTCCAATCATCCGTTTCATCACTTGAATCCACAGGTTCTGTCTTTATGATGCCGAGGGATCATGTTTATCTTCACCCTCTCTCTACCACGTCCAAGTGTCATGAAACCTTCATTCCAGTAGTTTCTTGTATGAACTCTCCTTAGCCATGGTCTTCCTAGCAACATTGGATACGCAACACTACCATTTTTTCATCACCTAAAATTCTACCACACATAAAACACCCATAAAAGATATTGCCACATTTGAAACAACACCTTCTGGTTTAGTTTTTCCCTTATTTAATGACCTTAACATAAGTGTTGAGGGGCGATCAATTTTTAAACCCAACATATTCATTACAGACTCGGTCATTACATTAACTGCAACACCTCCATCAACTAAGACATCATGAATTGAAATACCATTACATAATACCTCAGCTTGTGGAGCATAGGGATCCGCCTCTGCCTCCAAAACAGGGACCTCAACCTCCTTCCTTCGTCGAGCATTGAGTCCACTTCGGAGCTCCCGCCTCTTCTCAGAAGACATAGCCAAGAGTTGACCATATGTAATATTTGCAGGCCTTTTGGATAGATCTTCTAAGATGGAGTATGGTCCTTGTCCCTGTGAAATCAGAAAATCCTGCACACCCAACTTTCTTCTCCTATGTTTCTTACTAGTTTCTCCTTTCATCTTCTTAGGATCATTTCCATCTTGGTTATCTTTTTCTTTCTTTCTTTTTGTTACAAACACATCTACTTCATTATTTATGCTCTTATCTACTACATCAAAAGAATTCACAGGTGCTTTTCCTTTATCATTATCTCTTGTACCAGATGTAGAAGCTCTATCTGGACAATTATACTTATAATGACCCTTTTTATGACAACCATAACATACAACTTCAGAAATATTTCTTTTTGGACCTCTATCTCCTCCCTGAGAACTAAATTCTTTTCCTTGAAGAAGATTAATAGTTAACTGGCCCATCTTCCTGAGCAGATCTTCATACTCAGTAGATGTACTAGGAGAAATATTTGTGCTCACCGAGAGTGGTTGTGGATTCTGGACCAAAGGTGCTGGTGTAGGCTCTACTTTAGCAACAATTTCTTTGGGCTCCTCTTCCATGCTTTCTTCTTGCCTTCTTGCAATCTCCTTTGCTTGTTCAATGGTAGCTGGGTGGTCATACTTCACTCATTGTCTGATCTTTAGCTTCATCCCAAGAATGAAGTGCTTACAGAGGAGATTATCCATGTCATTCATCAACCCATCCGCTAATCCTTCCTTCCATATCTGGGCATCGAGCTTCCTCCTTAGCTCTAGAACACGAGCATGATAATCCCTTATCTTCTCCTTCTCTCCTTGGGATAGATTTATGATATCGATCATGAGATCTGCATATTTCTGTTGTTCACCAAATTCTTCAAGAAAACTTTCAATTAATAAATCCCATGAGTTTTTCACATTATCACCTAGTGTTTCAAATCACCTAAGGGCTGAACCATCCAAAAAGGTAGGAAAAAATTCAGTCCATTGTTCCCTTCTTATAAGGCCATTACAAATACAAGATCGTTTAAACTCTTGAATGAAAGAGGAAGCATCTTCATTAGATTGGGCTGAAAAAATATGAATCTTCCCCATTTTCAAAAGTAACCACAGTGAAATACCAACCCACGAGTACAATCAACAAGACTTATGTGCACAAATAATTGGAATCACTATAATAGAAAATAGAAATGACCACAGTAAACTATGGTAAAACTTGACTTACTGCGGTAAAAACTGACTTTACCGTGGTAAACACTATTCACAGTAAAAAGTGAAGTTACTGCAGTAAATACTATTCACGGTAAAAAGTGAATTTACTAGTGGTAAATACTATTCACAACAAAAAATGACTTTACCATGGTAACTACTATGCACAGTAAAAACAAGGTTACCCTCCAAATGTTTTCTGACTAAGTGGGAATATCTTTCCAGAAAATCCACCAACGAGGAATGGTCCCGGCAATGAAACCAAAATGTCATCACCAATCCGGCACTATGATAATTCTTCACTGGGAACTCCTCGTGCTATGATTATTTACTAATGCACAGCTTTTAGTTTGGTGGATGTAATCTGAAAACACAACAACAAACATAACACAAGAATACCATAGACTATGATAAGAAGGAATGATGATAAATCTGAAATATAAGTGTAAATTATAATATCAACATGAAATTGTTACAATCTCACCCATGAGGTACTTCAAGTGTTACTGACTTCACTTGCCTTCCAACAATAACTATGGGAGAAACTTCACAATTACACCTCTTAATGGCTTCTTTAACACACCTTCAAAATGATGGCTTCCTTTACACACTTACTCATACAATATTTCTCACTACTTCTTTCTATGCTAAATGAGGGGGGTGGCCTCTCTATTTATAGAACTTCCAGGCTTATCCATCTTATCTCTAAGATAGGATAAGAAATCTACTCTGACGAATCATATTCCATACCTTAACTCTTATCTGTACATGTAAGCTTATCTTTTAAGATAAGATAAACCTTATCATTTCACATGGGTTCCACATTTTTAGACTTTTTACAAATAAAATACACAAAATATTTATGACCTCACTCCTTGTCCTTATTACCAATATAATATTTCTAATTCCTAATCATGTAGACCCTACTTCTCTACTTACCCTAACTTTGACATTTTAACATTACCGGACCACTTATGACAAATATTTACTTTTTACCACAACATTCCTATTATACTTTTGACTATTACCGTACTATACATTATTGGTGGCGTCATACAAGCAGTGCCGTTATCTTCTATCGGACGCTACTACTAATTATACTTAACAACATCCTATTCCTAATACATACATTAATGAAATAGAAATTACGGAGGAAAATTTTAGTGTCGACAAGTCCCCACCCTTATAAATATGTAATGGTCTGTGTAGTATGATATATATAGAGATAGATATAAGTATGAGAGTGTAAGCACATCTAGTTAGTGTGCAGGTATGTTGTCAAGTTCTATTACGCGCATAAGAGATATACTAAACTGTTACTGTAAGGAACATTATGTGTATTCCTTTACGCATTTAATATAGATGAAGGTTATTGGCTGAATCAAGGTGTTGATCATGGTTATAGTGTAAATGAATGCATAAATGATTTCACTATGTTTATCGTGTTATTCATGATTCTTTAAGATCCAAGTATGTACATGCACTATAGAATGATGTATTAATGAGGGATCTAAATGCATTAAGTCTTCATCATGCTAACATCATGCAACAACAACCCTAAAGAGGGGCCTGGTACCTTTGCGCGCTTCGAGTGAGCGCTCAGTCTAGGCTGAGTGATGTGCAAGCACACCTAGACTATTTCTGTAGATTCTAGGCTACATCACTAATTCCCTCATTATGGTATCATAACTATATATTTATAGGGTCATTTAATCTAATTTCATAATTAACCTCGAAAAGGCAGACCACAACAAAGATAAAGATCTCAAATGGCTAGGAAGAGCCCAAAAAGAGGTGGGAAATGTAAAAAGGACCAGGGTGCCCCTGGTGGGACCAGGTTGCCCATGGGTGCCCCAGTCGAAGCTGAAATAATGTGGGATGATAGAAGCTGACTGGGAATATGGGGTGTAAGAGGTTGGAAATGATGAAATAAAGTAAAACAAGATGGCCAAAAGATTGGGGTTAATTAGTACTTTCTTCACTCAAAAAAACTTCTAAATAGTAGTATGAGACCTAGATAAATAATGTCTAAAGTGAATGATTCTATGACTAAATTTGTCCCTCGCTTTATGTTGGTGAGTGAAAAACTCGATAACATAAAGTAGATAGAGATGTGTACATTATGCCAATGTAGAGTGATGAAGAAGGCGTGTCGAACGACTAGACAAAGCGTGGAATAACAAAAAGATAGAGGAGCGTGGAAACTAAAGATGAAAAATGCGTAAAGAAAAAGTGATGAGAGTGAACCTAGGGCGGAACACATGTGTAGCTATTATGGTGTGTGATTTACCTTCATGGTTAGTAAAATATGTGTTGTCGCGAAGTGTTGTTGTTGATGATGTTTTTGTTGTTGCCCCCAGGTGACTACTTATTTCTCATAAAGCCACACCTGCAAGGAGAAAATGATCAAATAGTCAAATATGTATGCGTGTATGTGTAAAATGCAATGTCAAATACACGTGTATATGAAAGGATGTAAATGTAAAATATGTAAAACAAAAAGTGTAAATGGAACATGTGCACCTTATCCATGTTGATAAAGACAGTGTAGAAGGATATCCTTATACTGCGAGTTTTTTGGGTGATCTCATGACATAGGCCAAAGAAGTATAGGGAAGAAATGTTATGTGTCCTCCAACATTCAACTTATTTCCCTAAACTTTGTGTGTAGAGATCTCTATATGTCCTTGTTTTTTGGGCAATCTAACACCACTGGCCGAAGTAGTGTAGAGAGGCACACCCATTGTTACCTCCAACCCTATAACTGCTTCCTAGAATGCTAAGGACACCATGTCCTTGTAAAAGCCACTATGTATGGGGTTTGTAAACTGGTCTATGTACCCACTCAATAAATATAACTGAACCAAACTAGTGTAGAATCATTGTGTTAGTATGTAAAAACCCCCAAATGATGCCCCCTCTTTGGAGGCACATGTGACATCATTAATAGGATAAATACGGCCCTAAAAGAGGACCAACCGCATCTACACTATAACCCTAGAAATTGCTTGGTAAAAACCAAGGCACACACAAACAAGAAGGCTAACCAAAGACAAGTGTAAACAAACATGCATGTGTATGGAAAACAATGTGTAAGCTACGTAAACAGTGTAAAAGCTACCAAGCAAAGAAGTAATGTAAACATGCAAGAAGACAAAGTAAGCCACAAAAAGTGTGATGTAAACATGAGACATCACTCATGATGTCACAAGACATGCAAGGCCATCATGGATGTAAAAAAATAAGTGTGCACACTCAAACAAAGGGTAAGGCCCGCATAAAATTTTAAACAATAGCAAACAATGCAAAAAAAAAAGTATGGAAACAAATATCCTTGCAATAGTAAATGTTACACATGAAGCACCCACTACCATGTTATAAAGATAAGTAGTATGTCAAAAGCATGTATAACCAAGTGATGATAAAGTGCTAAGTACAAAATGAAATAATAGCACCTGTAAGCGACGAATGTGGATGCTCTAAGCGACCAGTGTAGGAAGGATAGAAGGCGAGCATCCATGCTTCATGTAAGAGACCTATATCTACTATCACAATTGGAAAAATAAGCGTGAACATGCATGTGTGGATTATATAGATAAATGACATACAAGTAATCTAAATAGCATGTGTAATAAAGTGAGCATGAACAACCAAAAGTAAGCAAGAATATAAGCAACCATAATATGCATAGTATGTATGTGGATTGGATGGAATGGAATGCAAGATGGAATGATAGGGTCCGCATGCACTCCCAAGTGAATGAAGTGTATGTAGTGATGTTCATTTTGTTTTCCCCCTCAACAGTCAAGAATGAACCGTAATCGAGATTGCATCATCAGGAAATGGTCGAAGTGTGTGTTGTGTCTAATGCACTGTGAGGAATGTGTAGGTGTAGTGATGAGATGTGACCTAGTGACGATGTGTGCATGAACCCTATAGCCAAAGCATATATCATGACCAAATGTGAACATGTATAAGTGATGATTTAACTTAAGTGTATATCACTATAAGATGATAAGTTGAATGCATGAATGATGATTTAGCCTTAAGCGTATATCACTATAAGATGAATAGAGGGAGTGGTGATGTAACCTAAGGTGTATACCACTACAACATGATATAATAGGTGACAATTTAGCCTAGAGTGTATGTCACTGGCCTAGGATTATCACATGATGAAACGTCGAATACTAAACGTGTAAGGTCCATTTGATTTGTAAACCCTCGGTAGTCGAGTATGGACTAAGGAACTAAATTTCCTCATCAAGTAGTGAGTGCAACGTGTAGCAAACAATGTAGTATATGTGAAGATGAAAGATGACCATATGATGAGTGGAATTTGTAACATACGATGTAATGTATGATGTAGACTGCCAAGTGTGATATGCATGATGTAGACTAAACGTAGTATGTATATTAATGCAATGTATAGTGTAGAGTATAATATGTGTAGTGTGTCTAAGAGCATATAGTATGTAGTATGCAATGCTAAACGTGTAGAATGTGTACGGTGTAATGTATAGAGTGACATGTAATGTATGTAGCTAGATTAGTAATGTAGTATGTAGGATAAGTAGTGTAGGATATTACACACGTAGAAAATGATGTATGCCTAATGATGACTAGCATGATGTATGATGTATAAATGCACAAAATTTTGTAGATTAAATGTAGAATATATGGTGTATGACACATAATTTATGATTAGATGCAGTATGTAGTACCTATAGTGCAGAGTGTGGGGTTCATGCGTAGTAAGCCCTCAAGGAGTCAAGTGTGAACCAAAGCACAAGAGTGTGTCATCAGGTAATGACGTTGCCAAAGTATGAATGAATATTGGTAAGCTTGTGAAATTGAATAATGTGAATATGAGATATGAGTAAATTCTATAATGATGTATGTGTAAACTCTAATAATGTGATGTAATACTATGTAAGAATGATAATGCAAGAATGAGGGATATGTCTATGATGCTAAAGAGATGAGGGGGGGATGTGTGAGCTACTATGCCCCCCAAGTGTATATGAATGAGTAAACAGACCAATGATAATGAATAAAAAAGGTCAGGTATTATGTGTATGTGATGATGATAACACATGATGATAGGAGGCATGAATAAACAATATGAAGGAAAAGTATGTGAAAATTATAGGAGTGTGATATAACACTATGTAAGGATGTAAATGAATACTAATGCAAATATAATAAATGTGCCTATGAGGATATGATGATAATAGAGGGGGATGTAAATATTATGCCCCCAATGTGTGCGTGATGAAGGAGGCTATCACGTAATGTCATCTAGAAGATCATTGCTCTCTGGTTCATAATCGAATGGGTAAGCATTAGCGACTTGATAAGAATAGTGTCGAGTGGATCGTGCAATGAGCCATTAAGGCATAAGTTGTACATTCCCATAGTATACTCCTCATTGGTGAATGGAGGAAGTGGACAAGTGTGTGCATACCAACAAGTGAGATTTTGAGTGTACCCTAGGAAAGAGCTATTGCAAATGAAAACACGTCCAAAGTGTTAAGTTATGGAGCTGAATTGATTCAAAAAGGCATGCATTTGAGGTTTACTGGTTTACATAGTAACCAACATTGGTCAGGGAGCTGAAATCAGTCACCTAGGATGAATCAACACCAGTCAAGGAACCAGCACAAGTCAGCAAACAAGGAACCGGCACCGGTCAGCAAATAGGGAACCAACATTGGTTACCTGTGCATTTATGTTTTTATTTTAGACACGGGATTTGATTTGACAATTTATTGTAAAGGTAATTTAAAGGTTGTAAATGCATAGCTAAGGTGCCTTAAGTTTGTATAAGCTTATCTAAGCTAGAAAATTAGGGTTAGAACATAAGAATAGAGGAAGAATGTTAATTCTCCTTGGTTGAAGATGAAGAAGAAGAAAAATAAGAAAAAGGTTACATGAAGACAAAGCTTCAAGGGAGAGAAGTTGGACAAAAGGAAATAACAAGTACATCTGAATGGTGAGAAGAGTGTTATGTCTTCTACTATATTTCCTTTGTATTTTCTTGTCTCAATGTAATGGCTTGCATAGTATGCAAAACACATAGTCTTTCATCTTGTAGATCCACAGGTTGTTATGATATTTTTTATTGTAGATCCATGAGATCATATTGTATTGTTGGTCTATAGGATATCTAGTATTGTAGATCGTTGGAGAGCTTCTGGGTATAAATAGTATCCAGATATAGTAGAGGAGGTTGTCTTCTTGTATGCACAAGTTGATGCAGTGAGATGGAGGAGAGACTTAGTTCTTGGTGCACAAATATGGTTGCACATTGGTAGACCCTTGTGATAGGTATTGTTTGAAAATTCACAGGAGAGGTTGGTTGCATAGTGGGAGATGCAATAGTTCCTGGTATGTGAGATCTAGTGGTTTTTGGAGGGACAATTGTAGTTCACTCATGTAGATCCATTTAGATATCTAGAGGAGAGGAGATACTCTTCGAGAGATGCATTGTACTCTTGTATTGAAGAGTTGGTTTGTACTCTTGTTATATTATATATATGAGATCTCTATCTTTGGTGGACGTAGCCAACATTGGGTGAACCACGGTACATATTGTGTTATGTGTGTGTACTTTGTTTTGATTTGGATTATTCTAGTTTATACTTCCACTGCTGTAGATTTTGTGGAATTTTTTAGATCCTGTGTGCATGATTGGGTTTGTTATTAAATCATAGCACTATTTCGCATAGTCCCGAATTCCCAACAAATGGTATCAGAGCTTGGTTATTTGGATAGAGAAAGTTTTTTCTTCATGGTATAATTTTAGTGATTTATTGATAGGTGTATGAGAGCAGGGTTTGTTTTTCCTAATGTGAAAATCACAGGAAGAGATTTAAATCTCAAGTGGAAGCTAGAAATGTGAGGTTGTTGGAGAATACAGTGACCAGCATCAATTAGGTGGCAACCGATGTCAGTAGGGTGACCGTGGTTTGTTACTGGGCAACCTAGTTTTAAACAAAAAATTACAGATCTAAAGAAAATGAGAGATGCATGGAATGTGTCTTATTTCTTGAGGTGTCCCTAGTTCTTGGAGGCACAAGCATGTTGGTCATATTGCAGATCTAGGTTATAGAGGTATGGTTTTATCTTGGTATTACAGTGCTTGTATTTTTTGGTTGCACATGCATGGTTTGGGATCACAAATAGATCTGAGTATGAGGTAGAGGAGCAGTTATGCATCTTTGGTGTAGTTAGATGCATGGGATTCATAAGAGAGGTATAATAACACAAAATGAAGTGGGGGCTTCCATCAGAGAAATAAGTACTTCAATTGAAGATGTAGTTGAGTATCCTAGTGTTGGTAAGGTGATGTATTTTGTCTTGATGCAATTTATTGCATGGATTATTGTTGTAATGTTTTTTGTACGAGATTTGGGTGCTTCTTGAAATGAATGGCTCAGCACAGTTATCAACTTTGGTCAGAGTAGGCACCTAGTTTGGTGTATTATGCCAATTTGTGGTGTCTTGTTCGTTCCAGTAGCATCGACGTTGGTTAGGGATCATTCATAAAGGAACTAGTACTGGTCGGGCGACCGAGATTGGTCTCTATGGCAGTGAATCTGTACTAGGTTTTTTCATCAGGAGAGGGCATGGATGGTTTAGTGTCCTATTTTGGAGGATCAATTTTCTTACACAGTAGTGTACATGGCAGAGATGGTTGTAGATCACTTCAATTTTTGAATCAGAAAATAGGACGGATTTGGATTGATTAGTCCAGTGAGACTTTGGGTTAGGTATCTCTATATGATTCATGTTTTATTTCTTTCATTTGAAGCAACTGATATTATGTTTGGATTGTGTGCACAAGTAAAAATTATCACCCTGAATATTTGGTGGGTTTGAATTTTATTTTCAGGATGTGTTGAAATCTTGAGGACAAGGTTATCTAGTCTAAGGATGAGATCCTCAATGAAATGTCATGATTAGACACACAGTTGCAGGTAACGGAGATGTTAGTACACACAGATGAAAAGAAGGTGATTCACCTACTTCACAAGAGTCCAAACTTCTGTGATGTAGAAGTATTCTTTGATAAGAGAGGAATCGGGTTTATATTTCTTTCATCTAGTTTTATTTCATCACTAATATATATTGGATCTTTTAAACTTGTTATTAGAGGTAGTGAGGGGATTCCATGTTAAGTGGGAGCAAGCCATGGTTGTTGGCATTGTAGGTTGGACACAGATGCATGTGTAGAGTGAGAGGAGTATGCTACCTTTCAAAGTGGCATAAAGCACAAGTTGTTTTGGAGGAAAGTCATGGCTTTGCAAATATTTTGATTCTATTGCATGGTGATGTCACTTCTAGTTTATTTTATGGTGCCTGGATATTCCTATGTGATTGCAGTTGATGGTGATTCAACTGGATTTAGAAGAGGAAGCATTGTTTTGAGGTTGAAGGGTGGAAAAAGGAGAAATCTAACTATTACAGAGACTGGTGTTGATTTTGGGTAATCATTGTTGGTCATATGGGAATCATGGTTAGACAGGAGTTGACCAGTTTCAGTTGGGCAACCATGGTTGGTTAGGCTACAAGATTGACAACAGTGTTTATTTACCATTTTTTGATGGTGCCCTTATTTGCTTTCATCTTGGATGGTTGTGCAGAGTATGTTGATGGCATGTTTGTTAGTATTTGTACTATTTTTTAGTAGCATGGTTGTTTTTTGTTGACACCGATGAGCACAGGATTCATATTTGGCTTTGGAGTTAGTGGCAGACTTGGAGCTTCTGGAGAGCCTTGAGATATGGATGGATTTACATGGTGAGTTTTGTACATGTGGATAGATTTTGTTTTATGAGTCTATGATGATGCAGATATTTGTTTTGCACATGGATGCCTATGAGCATGGTTTAGGTGCCCTTGAGCATGAGTAGGGGATGTTTGAATTTCCTCTTGTTACTATGTTACTCCATGATAGATATGTTTTCTATAAATGGTTGTCTTGAACATGCAAGTTGTTTATGTAGGGTTGGATTTTCATAATACAGTGTTCGATTCTTTAAGTTATGTAGGTGTTGTGGATTAATTACCCACTCGATGCATGTAGAACTCATTTTTGGGTTGTTTTCCCCAAGATCTTATTTTGCTTATGCATATTCCATTTTTGCCTGTCTTTGGTCAGTTGCATTGGTGGTTGCATGGAGACATGGATAGATGGTTGGAGAACGTGGTTGGTTTTATAGGTATGGCTATGGTTGTGATTAAAGATTAGTACTTTAGTTTGAGTGGGAGCTCTTGCAGGTGTGTTATTCATGGTGGCTTGGTTGCATGAGAGGTTTAGCATCATGATTCAATGGGAGCTTGATATATGGATAGCTCATGCATCACGGATCGGTAGTAGCTTCGTGCAGGTATATGGTAAGTCACGGGTTTTTTATCTTCTTGGTTTTAGAAGATGGTTTAATCTTCCTGATTTCATTTAAGAGAATTATTTATGTAAAGAATAGATGATCTTCATGATATGTATAGGAAGGTGATGTAAATGTACAAGTATAGGTTCAGCAATTTATCTCCAAGTGGGAGATTGTTAGGTTGTGGAGATGAATTGTTTCACAAAGGCATGCATTTGAGGTTTACTAGTTTACACAGTAAGTGGCATCGATCAAGGAATTGGCATCGGTCACTGAGGATGAACCGGAATTGATCAAGGAACCGACACTAGTTACCTATGCATTTATGTTTTTATTTTAGACGTAGGATTTGATCCTACGGTTGATTGTAAAAGTGATCTAAAGGTTGTAAATGCATAGATAAGGTGCCCTAAGTTTGTATAAACTTATATAAGCTATAAAAATAGGGTTAGAACATAAGGATAGAGGAAGAATGTCAATTCTCCTTGGTTGAAGATGAAGAATAAGAAAAAGGTTGCATGAAGAACAGATCTTCAATGGAGAGAAGCTGGACAGAAGGAAATAGCAGGTACATCTGAATGGTGAGAAGAGTGTTATGTCTTCTCCTGTATTTCCTTTATATCATCTTGTCTCAATGTAATGACTTGCATAGTATGTAAAGCACATAGTATTTCATCTTGTAGATCCACAGGTTGTTGTGAGATCTTGTATTGTAGATCCATGAGATCATGTTGTATTATTGGTCCATAGGAGATCTAGTATTGTAGCTCATTGGAGAGCTTGTGGGTATAGATAGTATCCAGATATAGTAGAGGAGGTTGTCTTCTTGTATACACAGGTTGATGCAGTGAGATGGAGGAGAGACTTACTTCTTGGTGCACAGTATATGGTTGCATATTGGTAGACCCTTGTGAGAGTTCTTGTTTGCAAATTCACAGGAGAGCTTGGTTGTATAGTGGAAGATGTAGTAGTTCCTGGTTATGTGAGATCTAGTGGTGGTTTGGAGGCATGGTTGTAGTGCACTCGTGTAGATTTGTTTAGAGATCTAGAGGAGAGGAGATACTCTTGGAGAGATGCATTTTACTCTTGTATTAAAGAGTTGGTTTGTACTCTTGTTATATTATATATATTGAGATCTCTATCTTTGGTGGACGTATCCCACATTGCGTGAACCATGGTACATGTTGTGTTATGTGTGTGTACTTTGTTTTGATTTGGATTATTCTGGTTTATACTTCCACTAATGTAGATTTTGTGAAAAATTTTAGATCATGTGTGCATGATTGGGTTTGCTATTGAATCATAGCACTATTCCACAGTCCTGAATTCCCAACACAAAGGGCATAGGAAATGAAATGTCTATATGATCTCGATCTAGCGTACCTCTAGTATAATCAAGCCATGATTAACCTAATGTAAGTGATGACGAGTGAGGAGTATGTGATACATATACTGTAAGATGAAAGACATGCAAACCATAAGCAAAAGTGATACAAACAAAGCCATAATAAAGATGAGGAGTATTTAATGTAGGATAGAGGTCCTCAAAAGAAAACCCTAAGTGATCTAGACCCTCGTGTGTATATATATCTTCATTACATGTAGGATCAAATGGAATGTGTTCCCAGTATGATTCATTCATGAAGATTGTGCAAGTGAATGGTGGGAGTGCTAAAGTAGGTGGTACAAGTGAAATTGGATGTGATAGAACAACGTCTATAGATTAGATAGGCCCCTGATAAGGAATGATAGCAATCGTAGTAGCACGTGGCATATAAGAAACACCATTTATCATACAAATGGTACCATCAAGTGGTAGAAAATGAGGTGGTTCACCCATAGACGAAGAATGATGTGTAGTGGTGTTAAGATTATGGTCATAACATTTGAAGGGATCAGAAGCATGAAAAACAGTATATTCAATACCTTCATGTAGAAATTTAAGACCTTGATATACAACTACAACTTAAATGGCATAAAGCCATGGCCTACCCAATAAACAATTATAAGGTACCGATAAATCCATGATCAAAAAACATATTGTGTATGGTTTTAAGCCTAAGGGTAATGGCTAGTGTAATGCAACCAAGGCATGGACGAACTGAACCGTCAGATGCACATAGTGATAGCCAAGATGGAGTAATATGAGAAACAAAAAATCCTAAATGTTTGATGAATGACATGGGACATAGATTAAGCTCAGAGAGAATTTCAACTAAAGCACGCTTGATATTTGTATTTTGGATGTTAATCACAACATACAAAGGTGGGTCAATGTCTGAAGATGTAGATGCAATGGGTTGAGAAAAGGCATCTTTAAATGCTTGATGTAGAAAATAAAGGTTTGTAAAAAGGTGAGAAGTATTAAGGAGCTGTAGAAATTAATGTAGTAAATCAAGATGCTTAAGAAAATAATCATTAAGGGATATACTCATGATGACCAAACCCTAGAATGACAAGTAACGAATGAAGAACCTAGAAGCATGGATGATCGAGTCGGGTTCACCAAAATGATTAACTAAAATTAACTCACTATGTAGTATGGGGATAGTTAATCTAAGCTATGAATAATTGTAATAAAGTAAATAAATGCAGTAAAGAAAGTATGTAAATGATATAAGTAATTATGAAAAACATAATGTTAACCTTAATGTGTAAGAGAGAAGAGGAAATAACTCAGCCGAATAACAGATGGTCACGGGATTGTCTTGCAGAGGTGGCTGGAAAATCCAGAAGTGGGAACGACTGTGTAGAAGTCCTGAAAAGGATGGATCTAGAGGATCTAGCCAGACTGGAGTTTCTAGAGAGGGACTGGGGTGCCTGCAGGTGCTTTGGTCTACAATCTGGGTGCCCTGGTCTATGTAGAATCTCTGAAACTGGTCTTCACTAGTTTGGAAGATGGTCTGAAACCCTCATTATCTATTACATTATATTTGTAGTCTCATATCAAATGTCACCAATAATCCAAGATGAAAGAAAGACCTACAAGACCCCAAAACAAGCATCAAACCCTATAAAATAAAAATGCATATGAAGGGGTCTGACTGACCTCAGCTGCCACAATGGTGGACTTACTAACTGAGTGTTGCACCACATCTCAGACCTGATGTAATTTTATGTGCAAGTGTGTGTGAACATGCCCTAGGTTGCTCTTGTGCCAGTCGCACTTTGTGAAATAGTGAACAATAACTATGTGTAGAAAATGTAATAGAATGTATGCATGAAATAGAATAGAATCCCTCCCCCTATGAAATGTGTTGCAGATGTCCTAGCCTTATGCCTTGATGATGG
This sequence comes from Taxus chinensis, assembly GCA_019776745.2. NCBI lineage: Eukaryota > Viridiplantae > Streptophyta > Pinopsida > Cupressales > Taxaceae > Taxus > Taxus chinensis. The sequence goes on along the minus strand of CM034147.1, from coordinate 684,131,720 downwards.
AGCTATGTGGATACAAGTGATCTCCAATGGAATAGATGGATGCAACGCTAGATGAGTGATAGTAGTAAATGATGCTAGGTCCCTCATTATGGTCTCATAACTTTATATTTATAGGGTTCTCTTGATCTAATTTCATAATTAACCCCAAAAAGTCCAACCATAAGAAAGATAAAGATCTCAAACAGCTAGAAAGAGACCAAAAAGACATGAGAAAGTGCAAAAGGACCGGGGCGCCCCTGGTGGTACCAAGGGACCCACGGGTGCCCCAATACTAATCTGGGCACTCCAGTCAAGGTTGAAATAACATGGGATGACTAAAGTTGTTTGGGCATATGGGTGCAATAGGTCAGTAATGATGAAAAAAAGTAAAATAATATGGCCAAAAGACGGGGGTTAATTAGAACTTTCTTCACTCAAGAACCTTCTAAATAGTAGTATGAGACCGGGATAAATAATGTCTAAAGTGCATGATTTTGTGACTACACATGGAGGTGGCTCATAAATAAGGGATGATAGAATAATTATATGCAAGTGACAAGGTATATGTGTAAGAGGGGTGTAAACAACCTTGATAGATGGTGTAGGATGTAATGGAGGTGCCACAAGCATGAATCGTGCTTGGATGAGTGATGGATAAGGGAGTGAGATGCATGTGGAAGAAGTCAGTAAGGTGGATGAAGTGATATATGGAATCCAATGCGATAAAGGGCACAACGTAGGTGGAATAATTAGTGATGTGATAAGTGGAGTGTATGTGATTGAGGAAAGTGAAGGAGGGAAAGTAATGGAGGTGACATTATCACGTAGTGATGGATAATTAGATAAATTTGGTAACATATTTAAAGACTCTAGCAAGGACAAGGATGATACCATGTCCAAAGTGGAGGAGCATTACGGTGGAGATGAATACGAGTATGAGATTGAGTTCAAGGTGGAAGTATATAACGGAGTGGGTTGTGAAGTGTTGGATTGAGATGATGAGGCACTAAGCGTGCATGATGATTGTGATATAGTGGGGAATGATGGCTCAAATGAGGTGAGGCACGATACATGGAGAAGAAGTGGGAATAGGATCATCTGAAGTGATTTTATGGGTATTAGTAAATGAAGGCAAAGGATATGGAGGTTCAACTGTAATGTCCCCCTTTTCAAGGTCTTGAATGATATTGTGGAGTTAAGGACACAAATTAGTGGAATGACCATCAGTATGATGGTAAGCACATGTGTCATAAGAGGAACACCACAATGGCATGGGTAGTTTGGGAGGGAAAGTGATGAGATCGGTGTCAAACAACTTGTGGAGAATATAAGAAAGTGGTTCAGTCAATGGGGTGAATTTATGAGGGGGTTGGATAAAGCTAAAATCCCTAGGAGAACGTAATGAATGCAAAGATGTGGGTGTAGGAGGTGGTGAAAGGTGAGGAGGATCTGATTGGATGACATTTTGAACATAGGAGTATAAGGGTGTGGTAGGTGGTGAAGGAATGGAAAACAAGTGGTAAGGAAGGGGGATGACCAAGATAGACATCCTCGAGGCATTGTGTCATGTGCATGGACTCATCAAATGTGTGTAATGGATGAATTTTTAAGTGGTGGGAGATGTGAGGGATGAAACTCTTAGAAAAGAGGCCAATGAGCTTAGATTTTGGAAGTGGAAATGAAATGCGATGAACGAGAGCATGCCAATGCATAAAAAAAATTGATAATGGACTCACTATGGGATTGGTGAAGCATGTGAAGGTCAACAAGCATTACTTTGGGCGTGATATGGATAGAGAAAAGAGATAGAAAGGTGTCCACAAGTTGTGTGAAGGTGTAAAGTCTATGTTGTGAGAGGTATGAGTATCAAAAAAGTGCATAGTTAGTGAGTGAAAGTGGTGAAGTGTGAAGAAGGAGAGCATCACTATGTTGAATGAAATGGCATGTGTAGCGAAAAAGATTCAAGTGGTGTTGGGGATCCTTGGTGTCATAAAATTTCTCAAAAATTGGCAGTTTGAAATGTGTTGGATAGGTATGGTATGTTACCATGGGGTGGATAGGCTCATTGAAAATGGTGTGATAATTCAGTGTGAGAGGAATTCCCCCCAAGTGTTAGGAATCAAGATTAATAATGTGGTCAATTAGTGGTGGAAATTATAGGCACTAAGAGGGGGGTGAATCAATGCTTATTCAAAATTTGACAAACAATTCAATTTCCTTAACTTTGTTATGATGAATCCACAAAATCATTCACAAGAAATCAACAAGAGAACAAAACATAGAGAACCAATATTTAATGTGGGAAACCCTTCAAGGGAGAAAAACCCATTGAAACCAAAGAACTAGCTTGGAAAAAATGTCCTGTAAATGTTACAATGATTTCACTATTGAACATCCACTCAACTTGGAGCATCAAATCCAATACTTTAGTCAAGCTTCCACTTGACCTTTAGCAAGCTTCTAACTTGCATGGAAGCTTCAACTCCCAACTCTTCAATCAAGCTTCTACTTGATCTTCTGTAAGATTACCACTTAAAGGAAGCATCAAATCCCTGTGTGCTAAGCATCACTTAGACTTCTTCACAATGTTTTGATCACTTTCCTTGTGTTGTCTCTCACAAAAAATTATGATCACTTCTTCAGCTCAAATTCTTCTCTTTTACCCCTTGACTCATCCTCTTCTCATCCTTTCATCTATAAAAACTTTGTTATCAAATTATTCTCTTACATACTCATTCTTGTCATGACTCTCTCCTTGAATCACCCTAAGATACTCACACTCTCATGTGTTCATAGTGCTACAAAAAGCTCTATCATGAATATTATCATTACATCCTCCTATTTTTCATGTCCTCAAACTCCTTCAACAATATGGTCATCCAGAAAATATTCTCATTTGACACTTTTTCATGCACCTTCATCTCAATAAGCTAGTTTAATGTTGTATTCTCTCGTCATTTCAACAACATCATCTCTCATACACAATATAATTTGATACTTATATCATCAAGGATAAAACATACTCAAAATAACATCTTACACTTCACCTTCAAGAACTCTTCACCTCTTTCACTTATATGAACTCATACAAAGGAATGGAAAATGACTGATACAAATTGTCCTTGCACCTGTTTAATGATTGTTTCTGTCATAAGCCTAGTTACATGCTCATCCTTTTCAGGACTTTATAGATGTTCATCATGTCAATGATGACCAAATAAATTTCTAAGGTGGTAACTGAGCTTACGATTACTCCTTTAGCTATTACACCTGTCTGACATCTACATATCTGATTTGTAACTAAACTTTGTTTTGTCTTTTCCTTTTAAAGTATGTGTTTTGTCTTATAGCTTTTGACTTAATGATGCCAAGTGTGTTATGTATGCATGAAATTTACAAAACTCTTCATTTGTTCTCTATAACCTCTTCACATCCTTACTAACTCGCCATTTCTTCTTCATGTTCATTGGAGCTTCAAACTTGGTCATGGGGTACAATTTCAGTCATGGTGCATGCTTCTTTAACATTGATTTGTGTAGGTTCAAGATCCACAAAATATTATAAAGAAGTTTGTATTTACGATCTCTATTACACCTTCAATACTTGGAAAAACCAACACTTTCTTCATTCATGCCATGAGATATTTGTTTTTTTCAAGGTACTTATGAGTTTCCATGCACAAAAAAAATAGTCTTCAAAAATGGTTAGCTTGAGCATTAAACTTGCCATCCAATCACCTATCATATGTCAAAATAAATCTCATGGAAGTCTTCTTTTTAACATCCATTTGACAGAAATCATCAAAACATAGCAAGGACCATGCATTTCACTCCAATTTCTCAAATTGGTTTGACTAGATTCTAAAACTAGTCTTAAAAACCATTCTTTAACTAGCATGGAACAACCACCTTCAGGGCACTCACCAAGGAATTTCAAACTTCAAATACTTCATATGCATCCTAAAAAACATTCTCAAGAACTTGTAGTGAACCTTATTTGGGGAAAATGCCTTCTTCAATACTTGTAGTTGAGGGCTTCTTAACTAGCTCAAAAGGGAATTTTTGGATCACTCAAACTTATGCATGAAAACAATTCATCAAACTAAACTAAGCATGTTATTAACTCGTATGCGACACCTTCATGCTATTCGAAACCAAGAACAACATCAACAATGTTCATTTCATCATGAACACCTCCATTTCACCATCACTAGCTTTGTGTACTAGCTTTCTTAGTGGTAAGACTGAAAAAAACTCTTGTATCATCAATTTATCTTCATATAAATAACCCATCTGACTTCATTAACATAAAGATAACATCCCAAGGTCTCTGGTACACTTCACCTTTCATTGTAACTCTATCGTTTGAGCTCTGTATACTAGAATCTCTACAAAATACTTGTTTTCTTGTGGGGGTCCACCATGTGTCATAAGCTAAAACCACCATGAACATGACCTATGATGAGTTCTCTACACACTAAAATCATTTTAAGGAAAAAAAATTCCATTTAGAGGCTTAACCAAGCACTTTTCTCCATACCGCTTTCAACTGCAGTTTAGGAGGGTTTTAGACAGTGCCAGAAAAATGGATAGAACTTTCTTATCCTGCATCCTTTTGAATTTAGAATTTTTATATAATATTTGTATCCCTATGCTCTTCAAAAATGTCTCTTATGATTTATTTAAATAATGCTTGTCAATTTATATTGAATGTTAAGAAGTCAAGTCATTGTTTTAGCATACCTTGTTCAGCCCGGTTTTGAAAAAAATGTAATTTCTTGCGCAAAACACATCCTATGGTCCTCAAATTTGATCCACACTTTCAATACTACCTCCCCTAAAATCTCAAATGGCCAATTTTTCATAAATTCACCTGTACCTTCTTGACCAATCTCATTTGTTCATGATAAACTTGTTTGTCCTAAAGGGCAGTCATATAAATGACCCTAAATATGCCTCTAAGAGTTTATTTGTGACCTATAGCTTCATCTGAGGACTCTTGGCATGTCCTTACACACTTACCATGTTTGAATTTTCTTTTTATGGCCTGATTTTATTCAGATACCCATTCTAAGTCCTTGAAATATGCCAAATTGAACTACTTTACATTGTAACTCATCATGTATATCATGTTCTTCACCACATAACCCCTTAAATACATCTTATTATGTGTTTCATACCTTTACCATAATTTTACAGTTTCCTCGTAACTTCACTCCACCTTTCCAAGTCACTTTGCTATCTAGGCCTAGGGATTAGGCTTGCTAAACTGAGCTAGTCTCACCAATTCCACTCATGCATCTATGTATCCATAATTCTAACCTTATTTCCTTGTCATATACCTATTAAAATTGTTATGTCATCCATCAAGAATGATCTCACATCACCATTTAGCCTCTGCTAGTCACTGGGTCCTCAAGAAGTTGAGCCTAAACCAGGTGTTCTCAAGCCTTGTCATGTTCTACCTTGTCTCATTTATTCCAAGCTCCATCTAGCTCTCTTGCATCCTACTTTTTCATCAATATGCCTTTGAAATCAATGAAAAATCAACATCCACATGCCAATAAGAAGGTTTTGATGAAGTAAATTAGGATGAGAATGAACATGGAGATGACTAAAATCCATGGGGAATGACAGTGACTAGGACTTGGAAACATGAGTGGAAGAAGTCAGCAAGATGGAGGATCAGAAAAATCATAGGTCAGTTATAGTTATGACTGAGTCTGGGATAAATCAATAATTAGAACATAATGTGAAGTGAATGATTTAGAGTGATACATGCTAGTCGCAGTTGTAATTGACTCTAGAAAAAATGTGGGGTGGAAAAATTACACCATAGTCATAGTTGTGAATGATCTTGGGAAAATCAGAACTCAAAAATGATGACAGAAATAGATTACGAGAGTGTGAGAATGGTCTATAAAGAACAAAAATAGTTGTAGGTACAACTCAGAAATAATATAGTGATGTTTGTTTGTCTTAAAGTGGAATAAAGGGGATCAGTCTGTTTGGATTCCTATAACAGGTTATCTCCCTAAATAATAAATATTATCCAAAGGAGTGTGATACATTAGAAAATTTTCTAGTTGTTGGCTTTACTTTACCCCCCTTGATTAACCAAGCTAGATTTTACTCCATGCAATCAATCAAATCGGAGCCATCACTAAGGACAATCTTGGCTCTAATCCTAACGGGTGTACTAGTTACGTAGGTGGGGGTACCCATTTCGTTGGCTAGTTCCTTTAATGTGCTAACTACTTTGGGGTTCCTATGGTACTCTTCACAATGATTTTCTGAGCTTATGCCCATGCACTTCACACAGTTATGCGGATGGGTATTTACCCTTATCCAGACCTGTGATAAAATGTGTGGTTCATTCCCAATTCATTCCTTAAAAAAAAAATGTATTTTTTAGATTTTTGCAAAAACAAAGTTACAACATAGACACAGTTGCAACTTACCTATAACCAAATTTTAAGCTTTTTTGTGTCAGAAAACGCAACCCAGTCACAATTGCGACCGGCCTGCAACTTGAATTTTTTAGATTTTTGGAATTTTGGGTAGATATGCAAAATCAAGTGTTAGATCTGTAACAGAAATGTTAGGGAAAATAAAATATAAAATAAAAACACAAAATACAACCCTAAATAAAGTAACGTTAGATTCATATAACTAAAATAATTACCCACAACCAAAAAAAGAGTCCCACCATGGTCACCAAAATGTATGCCTAGATTTGGATCACCTGCAAAATGGATCAGTTAATATGAAAATTCCAAATCAATGTTACTAAAATAGAATGGGTTTATGATGTCATTGTTAAGAGAGGGACAATTGTGGTTTCTTTCATTGAATAAAGTGGGTGAAAAACTCTTCAGAACTGAATCTAAACTTGCACATAAGTACACTTGAAAAATGTTAGTTTTTTTTGTGGTTAGGGAACCTGTCTCAGTAAGATCCCTAACCATTTTAAGGAGATTAAAGAAATTTTATTGATTAAAATGAAAAAACAGTAAATGAAAATGATAATTATACTTGACCCAGATTGCACGACAATCACAGTTGTGTTTCGCCAAGATTCGCATGGAGATCCCAAGCCAAACGCAGTTGTGATTCCTGCCTATGTTGGAACATCACTAAAATAGTGTTGCATAAAATTAGACCTATCTTTTGTGCTTCACCTTTCCTTCTTCAAGACTCGTAAAACCAATATATGCAAGCAAGAGACTCAAGTATAGTCTTTGTGTACTAAGAGTCATGGGTTGGAATGAGGGTTGAGGATGCTTTTATAGATTTGGAGTGCATAGGGGAGTGGGACACACATGGGTTCAATGTGCATTGGGCATGAATATCGGTAGGTGTGATGGGACAAAATTAAATTTGAGTGGGTGAGGCTTAGTAAATGGGGGGAGAGTTGTCTTTTAACTCCATTTTATGGGGTTTTATGACTTTTTTGGTCTTTTTATGTTTTCTGATATTTTTGTATTTTCGAATAAGGGACCTTATGAGCAAGGTGTGTTTTTATACTGTCTACACTTGGTTGGTAGCATAAATTTTATTGTAGAGAGATACATGTCAGACATAGTCTCGAGATAGTTTTGCTACACACATGGTGTTTCTACAACACCACATATTTTTACACACGTGACACGAGAGATACAACAATGGTAGAAACTATAGATGCAGACACTATAGCATCAGGTTGAGATACATTGGTCATCACAATATAGGATATACAAAGAGGGATTACATATCTTGAGACCACTACAGAGTACTAGGTCTGAAATCATAATTTTTAGCTAGTGAGACTTATGATCCTGAGGCAAAGACTCGTTAGTGTGGTTGAGGTAGTAGTGATAGTGCGCTGAAACCGTCATCCATATATGGTATAGGGAACTCCACCGATACAACCTATAGTATGAGTGGTCAGATTTGAAGGGATATGATCAACTAATGGTCAGCGGCAAAGGGATATTATAGGTAGCAAGGTCATACCAGTAATATACATAGGGATTGGAGTAGTTGTAGTGAGTAGTGCCACAATGAGTGGAGCATCTGAGAGTAGGGCTGGAAGGAGTGATGTTGTAATAGCTATGAGCACATCCACAATAGGTGGATGGGATAGTTTAGGGAAAACCTCAAGTGCAGATGGTGGAGGTGGATGGGGAAACCCAGGAGTTACTATTGCACACCTACCATTGAGTATAAGGGTAGGACTATCAGACACCACACATGTCACATAGTGGGTCGCATAAGTAGTTTCCATTGATATATTGGCCCATGAGGCTGACATAGCAAGGTTAGTGGGTCAAGCACCCAGTCCAGAGAGAGATGGAGAGATTTCTCAACTAACGACAGAGGTGGCATGACTTAGTGGTGCATTGACTTAGCATACCGCGGAGTGAGATACAATGATATCTAAGTGGGATGTTATGTGTAGAGAGAGGGATACATTGCACAAAGAGATGGAAAACCTAATAGTAGAGTGACATATAGCTCGCAGTGAAAGGTATGTCATATGAGCAGTGGAACAACGACTACGTAGGGAGTGAGATGAAGTTCCTACAACTTCAGGAGCACAGGGTGTCATAGATATGCTTGACTGGATTACCCACTTGCAGGGAGAGGTTATGTACTATAGGACTCTATATGAGATGGCCATGTTATTGGATCATCAAGTAGATAGCTATTCATAGTGGTCAAGGGGGAGCAAGTCACGGAGACCATCGACATCAAATAGGTCACGGAATTTTGTGGGCACACTGTCACTAATGGGGCTGCCAGGAATATCGGCTCTAGTACCAATAGGAGGGGCAAGACCACACTTAGTGTCCCCAAGACCATCAGGAAGTTCAGTTCTAGGAGAGTGTCATGAGAAGAGCTAACTCATCTAGACCTAGGAGATTTGATTGTACCATGATGAGATGTATCATACGGTTATGAGAACATTTTTTGTAAACTCGAAGGCATTTTGGTGTACCCATCTATATAGATGATGATTTTAGATTAGGTCTATGTGTATGTTTCTAAATTTTATTATGATGTTTGGCATTGATTAGCTCATGACGGTGATATATCATTATATTATGATGTTGGATAGATGATGATAGATATATGTATGAGTAGAGTAAATATGATGATTATATGATGATGTTATATGTGTTTTGTTATCTTCTGATTGTGATCTATTTCTATTGATGTGTGTTGATTTTCAAATATATAAATTCATTATTTTGCTTGTTTGGACTTATCACCTATTTTTTGTGTCTTAGGCAATTAGAGGAAGTGAACAAGTTAGTTAGAAGTAAAGTTAGTTAAAACGGGATTGATATGGGTAGACATGATGAGTGGGAGGGGGTGTATGGTAACCTGTGTTATAGGTTGTGCATTATTATAGCTCTAAATACCTCTTATTTAATGTAATAATTCAACAAAAAGGTAGAATGACATGAAAAGCCATAATACAATATTTGTAGGATGTTATAGGAGTGACTCAAATCAAAATACCAAAGCAATGTAATACGAGAAAGTAAATAAACAAGCAACCAAACAAGTACAAGTAAATACACTCAAATAAGTAATATTTAAGAAATGTACCAATGATTTTATTATCTTGTTACAATACCCAAATGTTGTAGTTATACAACAAGGGTTAAGATGATGCACCGAGCAAGGATACACACAAGGGAATAGATAAAGGACATAGATGTCTAGATAGAATAAAATATGCACTATGATTATGCCTTGAGCAATGATATATGCTAGAAAGATGGAAACGGCAAGCATGTAATCTTGTTGATGAAAGAAGATCATAAGATGATCCACATGTCTTGCGCTAGAATGAGCAAGCATTGAAGTACGATGTTTTGTGAATGGTTTCCAAATTTTTAGTGCAGTTACGTTAGACATTGTTTTTGGGTTTTGTGCTACATTTTATGATGTTCTTGTATTTTCTAAGTTATACAAATGTTTTTGGATGTTTCTAGCTTTTGTGAATGTTTTTGGATTTTCTAGGTTTTACCAATGTTTTAGGATTTTCTAGGTTTTACCAATGTTTTTGTATTTTCTAGGTTTTACCAATGTTTTTGGATTTTCTAGGTTTTACTGAATGTTTTTGGATTTTCTAGGTTTTATGAATATTTTTGGATGTTTTTTAGATTTTCTAGGTTTTACGAAATTATATACAGGAGAACAATGCACTAATATTCCTCTAGCAAGATGTGAGAATATACAAAGGTGAATTCCCACGTGAATATATAAGAATATGATTAGTCAGATCAAGGCCAAGAGGAACAAGCTCAACATGATTATGAATTCAAGTCATGGAAAATTTAGGAAGCAGTCATGCCCCAAAATACGAGGTGCTTGTGAACAATGGAATCCTCCCATGGCACTAGAAACTAGTTTTCACCAAAGGATGTGTCCAAGGTGCCACAATTGTGTGGTTTTCACCATTAGACGAATTTATTTGTCTTTGTTATTTTTGAAAAAAAAAAGATTTTTTGATTTTATTTTATTTTTTGAAGTGTTTGAGGTGCATGATGTTCATGGGATCCTAAAGCTTTGTTGCATCAGGACGAGCAAGCTTATAATATTTTGATCCAATTTAGCCACCACAATGTATGACCCTAACTTGTTAGGATCAAACTTTACCTTTTTTCTCTTTCCTTGGTAGTGTTGAACTAATTTTATTTAAGGACAAGATTTCCAACCTCAAATTATCAAGAGATGATGTGTTGTTGTAGCTATTGAGTATTCAAATATGATACACTTTGAGGTGATCCAAGACATGGAGGCATTTTTCATCAAATAACTTGAGCTCTGTAAGCCTGACCACTCTATAAACTTATTTAGTATCCAGATAATCCTTAAGAGATATATGTAAAGAGAGAAGCTCGACCTCTAAGGTAATAATGGCTTCACTGTCAAATACAAGGGAGTATGGTGTGGCTCTTGTAGGTGTTTGAATGGAGGTACAAAAAGGCCATAAGGTGGGATGAATCTAGAGGTGTCAATTGTGACTTGTTTTACTAACTAGTTACTCCATAATGCAAACAAGAATTTTATTGGTGGCCTTAGCTTGCCCATTACCTCAAGGGTTATATGGGGTAGACCACTTTTGATGTATTTTAAAGTGTTAATAAAGGGTATTCACTTGCTTATTTTTGAAATATTTACCATTGTCAAAGACAATGGCGAAGGGAATGCCATAATGAAAAATAATGTGGTTCTTGATGAGTTTGAATCTCTAATCACCAATTACATAAGTGAAAGGGACAACCTCCACCCATTTGGTGAAGTATTCAGTTGCAGTGATAATATGTTTATGGCCATCAGATGAAGTAGGTGTGAGATTTCCTATGAGATCGAGCCCCCATTTTGAAAATGTACAAGGCATATTAATAAGCTGCAAGGATTGAGATTACATATCAATTAATTTGCCATGTTTCTAGCACATGACACGTTTTTGAACATATTAACAACAATATTTCTATATTGGGCCCATAATAACCCACACACATAAGTTTCTTAGCAAGAACCATGCCACTAGTATGAGCACCACAAATGCCTTTTGTGCACCTCTGTGGTAGCTTGGATAAACTCTTCCAAATTCAAACACCATAATAAGGTCCCATCATAGCCTCGATGATAGAGAGTTTCCTCAAGGAGGGTATAATGAGCTATGTGTTCGATAAGGGTACACTTTTGGGAATGGGAATGAGAAATGTTAGGTAGAAAGGTATCATCTTGTAAGTAATTGTAAATGTCTTTGTACCAAGGGCGAAAGGGAAAAAAAACCTCACATACCAAACAATATTTTGGTATATTGTAAGCAAGTACTGTGAGATGTTCAACAAGGAATTATATTCATTGTTATCTAGAGGTAGGTACAAGAGAGATCCAATAGTAGGCATAGCATCTGTAGGCTTATTTTACATTCATTAGATTTGTTGGAAAGTGATTTGGACAAAATATTCGTTCAAACTGTCTACCATACGCTTATAAGGGATAATATTTTCATCCTTGACATTGTATTCATTAGTAACCTATTTAATAATCAGCTACGAGTCACCTATAACCTACACTTATTTGATATTCCACTTAAAGTCAACTTTCAAACCAACTATACGGGCTTCATATTTTGTAATATTATTGGTGTAAGGAAAACCAATTTTGAAAGCTCTTAGAATAAGATCACTAGTGGGGTAATAAGAATGACTCCTGCACTTGAGCCATGTAAATTGAATGACCCGTCAAATTATATTTTCTAGGTAGTGGACTCTTTGACAAACAAGACAGATGTGTTAGGTAAGTCAAGACTTAAAGGGACTGTGCCTGGAAATGGTGCTTCTACAAGATGGCCGGAAAGCACTTGTCCTTTAACTACTTTTTGATTAACATATTCAATGTCAAATTCACTAAGTAAAATGATCCAATTTAAGATATTCCCAGTAAGAGTGGGTTTAGATCAGAGATACTTTAACAGGTCAACTTTAGATATGAGATTGGTTTTACTATTCAACAAGTAATGGAATTTTTTTTGGAAAGCAAAGACGATGGCCAAACACACCTCTTCAATATGTAGGTAATTAAGCTCGTATAATATTAATGTGTGGCTAAGGTGATATATGGCTATCTCTTTATGTTGTGCATCGTATTGTACTAAGAGTGCGCTTATAGCAAACTAGCTAGCGGAAATGTATAGTAAAAGGTATTTGCTTAGTGTAGGTGGGGTTAGAACAAATGGATTGGCTATGTACTATTTCAATTGTGAAAATTCATGTTAACATTCAGGGGGCCATTGGAAATCAACTTCCTTTTAAGGATATTGGTGAAGGAATGACATTTATTAGCAAGTTGGGAAATGAATATGCGAATAACCCAGATTTTACCCTACAAGTTGCTTGAGGTTTTTAGGAGGCATTTCAGTGATAGTTGTATTTTTAATTGGATCCACTTGATTTCCTCTTCTAGAAACAACGAATCCCAATAATTTACCTGATATAACAACAAACACGCATTTCTTAGGGTTTAATCTGACCTTATATTCCCAAATCCACTCAAACATGTGACGAAGGATTACAGGATGCTCTGCTCGAGTTTTTAACTTGCTCAAAATTTCATCCACATAATATTCTTTAATTTCATAGAACATATTGTGAAATATAATGGTCATGAAATGTCGATATGTAGCCCCTACATTTTTAAGGCCAAAAGACATGACTTGATAACAAAAAATTCCCCAAGGAGTCATGAAGGAACTTTTGTGTTGATAATTTTTGGCTATCTTCATTTGATTATAGCAAAAAAAAACCATCCATGAGGGTGCTGTCATGTTAAATTTATAGCATGCAAGATTGAAAAGTTTGGCCATGACAACCAAGCTCCCCCACTTGAAAATTCCTCTCTTAATCATTGTAAACCCTTCCTCTAGCCAATCTGCCCATAGTCTCATTCACATTTTGGCTAGGAGGAACATGATAATAATATTTTTAAGTGTTTTCCATGTGCAGGGATGTATTCCTAAGGTGATTGAAGAAGTTACTAAGATCTGAAGTGAAACAACTACCCTCAGAGGCCTGGAAAGGGCCATTTTGCAACTAATGAATACCCTTTGGAAGTTGACAAGGAAGACTCAAGCCATCTAGGAGTTTTAAAGGATATTAATGAAGTTATGTAAGGTATTTCAGAGAAAATATATGGAATAAATGGATGTTGGGAATCAAGGAAGCAAAACAGGGTCATTTTAGGTGTATGGAATGTTATACCAACGGTGAAAGCTAACTTATTCGGATGATCCTGGGAGTTCCGGGTGGAATTGGGAAGAAAAAAAGTAGTCATTAGAAATATCTTGGAATCCTTCACATGATGGACATAACACTTTTGTTCCAAGACTTAAAAATCTTCTGTGATAACCCAAGGCTCTATAGATGCCCCTTTGAGCCAAAAGTGAAATAGGCCCTAGAAATCATTTTAAAAGCATAATTATATCTTGATATTTATTTTGATTCTCTCAACATTTGATTTAGAGTCAAAATAATATAATTTTTGACCCCAAAACACCTTCTATGCTCTCGGGGCAAAAAAATCACTCATGGTGTTCTAAAATGGAATTGGTGGATGACATCAACAGTTCAATATAACCCTGGTGCACTTTTTCACCCTTGGTTTCCCATTTAATTTTACCTAAGGTGAAAATGGTACATGTGGGACACAAAATTACACTCCCCCATCCTTTCAAGTGGTTGTGTCACTTAAAACACAACTTGGTGTGTTAAGCGGAGCATGTGAGGAGTTAAGTTGCCTAGGTCCCCTTCCCATGATGAGCAGACCCCCTTGGTGCATTTTAAAGCACGTGATGTCCCCTAAAATTTTTCTTAAGGTGCAAGGGGACAAGGGGACACTAAAGTACACTCCCCCATGCTAGCTAACTCCTTATAACTTGAGACTCACAATTTTTACACCTAGGCAACTCAGAAGTTGCATCTAACTTGTCCCCTTCTCGTGAGTTGAGACCTATGGCACATTTTCTCACTCATGTTGTCCCCTAAAATTTTCCCCAAGGTGAAAAGGGACATGGGGGAGACAAAATTTCACTCCCACATGAATCACTTCCTCTCGCAACTTGCACATCACCTCTTTTGCACCTAGGAATAACCTGAACTTGCAAACAACTTAACTCCTTATCCCCTTCTCGTGATCAGACCCCACATGGTGAATTTTTGAGTTGGAATATAGTTGGATTGTACCAATAGAAAAATTAACATGAGGTACATTAAATTGTGCTCCCCATCCTTCCACTCAACCACTTGTCACGTGAAAAACCACTTTTAGACCCCTAGAAGCCATTTTTAGCCTTTGCATCTCATTCACACTAGACCAAAAACACGTTGAAAATTTTTGAATTTAAAAATATGTTTTTTTTCTCCAAAACTCCATTGTTGTACAATAATGTTGATGGAATTCTTTAGAACCGTTAAGCTCAGAAAATGAATTTTGCTCATATCTCCAAAACGGTGCACCTGATTTCTACCAAACTTTGCCAGTGCACTCCTCCCAAAAATGCATTCAAGTTGACTATAAGAACATTGTCTTGGATGCTCTATATGATTTTTAGAATCTAAAATAAATTTACATCCCCTGTATTTTCCTTTTCATCTCTACGGAGTTCTAACAAATAAAAATCCTCAAAAACTAGAATGGAAGGTCCTACGACAAAACTGAATCTTTTGATACTAGTTTAGTTCCAGTATGACACCCAGAAGACCTCCATATAAAAATATTAAGTGGTGCAAGGTCTCATATGTCTAAATCTAGTAAGTTTTCAAAATAATTAACTCTCAGCATTTGTGTTGCTCCAAACATGCAAAAACCACCAAATAGTGAAAATTGTGAAAACTTACCAAAAATGGCCATCCTAGTCAGGGCCTGCTAAAAATAGAAAGTCTTGCAATCGAGCTCAAATCACTTGTATTAACTCAAATTCCACCTATCTCATTGATTTTGGCCACAATTTCAAGGATAGGAAATGGTCTTATGGTTTAAACAAGAAATAAATCCCTCACAGACCCTCAAAAACTAAGTCTTGAGGTGAAGTCCAAGACTGTGTGTTTCAGTTCTTCCTAGCAGCCACATAACGGGGTCATCATGTTTAAATTATGTGGAGCATGAAAGGAATGTGATATCAAATAGGGTTTGTAAAATTGAGCCTTAATTCTCAATCATCTTCTCAGGATGTGGCATGAGAATGTGTTTGATGAGCATGATGGTGAATGTCGAGTTTCTTCCTCCCTCATTTGTAGCAGAAGATATTTTTCATAAGGAACTAGTGAAAAAGAAGATACCTAGGTATCTTGAGCTTGATTCCATCCAAGAAAGAGATATCTTTATCCCTAAAGTGAATTATGAAGCTCCACAAAGTCGCAAGGAGGAAGGTGATGACCTCTACATTCTAACTCTAGCCTCATGCTCAAATCTCTTTCAAATAGGAGGGACATCATGTGAATCACGCCATAGCAAGAAACATGTCAAAATGAACCAACATGTGTAAAATATTTCCATTTGAACAACAGGATATTGAGGTTTTCAAGGCCATCACATTTACAGGATCAAGAATTCATCACAGGCCCACTTAGTGTAAGTCTTAGGTTAGTGTTTTTGAACACTTATTCAATGTTTTGGAGTGTTCCCACATCTCACAGAAGAAGGAGATTGTGACCACAATGTTTCAGTCCAACAATAGGTCATACACAAATAATTTCAACTAGGGAACAATACTTTTATCTAGAGGAGAATGCCTATTTCAATGAAGAGCAAATGAGCAAGAAGATGTCTGAGTATCCTGAGTATGATTCCATTCAAAAAGTAGACATCTTTGTCATGTAGATGAATTTTGGAGACAAGAAGGATAAGGGGGTGATCTCCATGTCCTGACTCCAGCCTTGTGTTTAAAATGATCATCATGTTTCCGTGATTAGGAATCCATATTAGGTTCACACGGTGCAATTCACTTAGTGTTTTTGAACACTCATTCAATGCCTTGGAATGTGTCCGCATCTTGCAGGGGGAAGCATTTACATTCACACTGTTTTGGTTCAACAGAAGGTCAAAGACAAAGAATCTCATTCATATATAATTTCCTTAAAGGTCCATCATAAGCAGGTTCTTCCTCAATGAGGAGCTTTTCCGTCTCTGGATTGCACTTCTCTCTCTTATTCTCTCTCCTCCCTCCCTCTCTTTCTAGCATTTTATTTCTTCATTGAGAATGTACTCTTTCACTATTATGTCTTATTCACTTAAGTGACCTTTAATTTGACATTATAAGATTTCTTTTTCATTGCTAAGAAAAAGGCTCACTTTTATTCCATAGGAATATGAAAGGTCACACGTGATGGGAATGGTGAAAAAACATGCGGGGGGGAGATGAAAAGATTTTTTTTCAAGTTATAAATTAGAATGGCTTGTCCATTCTAAGGGATTGGTAATTGTTGATTATTGTTAGTTGGTGGGATTTGTATCACTACTACTACAAGCAATAAAGCTACATTACTTCTATCTCATTGCCTATGTTCTTCTACTCTCCAACTTTGCAAGCATTGTAATATTGTACAACCAAGAAGGAATGTAGTGCCCAACATAAAATTAAAAAAATAATAATAATAAAATAAAATACAAATAAAAAATAAATTTGAAAGGCATTTTTTGAGAATTGATGGGGATGTGCAAGCAGGACGGTGGTATGTGTCAAGGGGTAGAGTGTGGAAGGATCCATAAAGCAGGCTTGGAGAGCGACTCATCCTAAGCGGCCTATAGACATGTCATTTCTATGCATAATAATACAAGCACTTTATTTGAGATCCCAAGGTGTTAATCACAATCAAACCCAAGTTAACGTGGGAATTTTAGCAGTAGTTGGATGGTTGTAGCATGTGCAAGGTGTTTCACTCTCATAATTGGATAAGTAGAACATGATGGGGAACCATGCTAAATGGAACTTTAGCTATAGCCATCCTAAAATCAGTTGCACAAAGATAAATTTGTAACCAAATATTTCCTCATTTTACCTTATACAAATTGATCGATCTGGATCTATATCTACATCTAAGGCGTGTTCAATGTCTTTGAGAGGGAAATATTGCTTGTTGTTAGTTTATTTGTTGTATGTAAAGGAAGATTAAGATTGAGGATATGAAGCGTGGGTGTAATGTCTAGATGTATTTATTTGGATTTTTCTGCTTCTAAACACCTGTGTTGTGTGTAATTTAACCTTTGCAACACCATTCTCTGGGTATTCGATGGCTACCAGTTCATTTAGAGATGGAAAATTGATTTTTTTCTAGTTTCTCCCAACCTGCGCCAAAATGGGAGATTTAGACCAAACACGTCAACTATTTGGCAAAATACCCAAAAGAGACGTGGCAGTATGGAGCATAATGAATTACAGGATATGCACAAGATGGTTTTGTGGATGTGTTTGCTGAGTGCCTGAAGAGCAAAAAAATAATTCTTGAGCCACTATTATTATTACAAAAACTCTTCTTTGGTGAGTTAATCAGTTTGTTTGTAGATTTGAATACCCAGGAGGATGTGTACAAAATTTGGAAGAAGATGCTTTTTTTCTGGTGCATTGTAAGAAACATATGCAAAATGTGGAAACATAAGCAAAGAACGTGAAGAGTTTGTCATAATTCAAAAAAAATGGTTTCATGGAATGACATGTTGGCTGGATATGCACAAAATGGATTCGTAGAAAGGGCATTGGGAACTCGCAAACAGATGAAAGTCACCGGCCTGAAGTCGGGATGAAAATCCCCATGTTGTTTTCCTCCAACAAACGTTGAATACAGGTATGGTTTTCCCCTTTTCGCTGGCACTAAATTTTGCTTCATCATTTCCAAATTTTTTAAATTAAATGTTGAATGATATGGAACATAATTCCAATAAATCACAAAATCTTTCCTTGACATGAACTGTCAAAACATTAAAAAAAATTTGATCTCAAAAGTCATGCGTATAAAGCGCCACACCCAAATGTACCACAAATCATAAACTCCTTGCAAGACCCATAGTAACATGGGAAGGCATGGGGAACCTTAACTAAGTTGTTTGAATTTTTTTTAACACCCTTGCAAGTCAAAATTTCTAAGCCACTTAGCTTATTAGTCACTGGTAGTGACGAGCTCGTTTTAATAAAACACGATCGATTTCGGCTTATGGTTGCCACTTAGTTGAGTGAAATTGAAAACCACTGCCACCTACCTCTAGAATGCCAACAAGAGAATTATAACTAACCTTCATCTCAATGAAAAAACCTTCGAAGAGTAGTTTTGCAAGTGGGTTTTGGGGCCCACTAGTCGCTGTGTGACAAGAGTTGCTAAGAAAATTACAATAACTAGCCTCAGAGTTGCCCTTGTAACTTGAGCTCTGCTTATTGTAATCACCTTCTGTCAAACACGATGAATTCTCTATATATGGGGGGTAAGTTGGAATCATTCAACTTTGTGATTGAACTTAGAAGGAGTGTGTTCAAGACCCATTTTGTAAGCAGTTTTGTTGTTTTGGTCAATTTTCTCAACGTGTTACTTTAGCTAGAATCTCCTTCTAATAGTCTCGTTTGAATTATAGCCACGTGTATGACCTCGTGATATTGTAACAATGCTATGTAGAATATTATTCAATCTTTTATCTTGTATGAATGGATTTTGAAATGTATGGTGTTTTTTCTCTCTCCACCCTCTTCTTTCTCCAAAAATGACTATGATACTTTGGTTGATTGGAAAACGTAAATGAATTAGGAAATGTAAATTGGTTTGAAATGAAATAAAATTGTACATGAAACGCAAATGGTTACGATATTATGAATGGAAAATAAAATGTCTTTTAAATTTCTCTCTCATCCTTACTCTCTCTCTCTAGTACCAAAACGTTAAGTGCAAATGAATGTGAAAGTGTGAATGTGTGAGAAAGGAACTCTTTCTTCTTCTCTCCCTATTTCTCCCTCTCTCTTCTCTTTAATTGAAATTGTTTGAAATGATGAATGTGTGGATTTATGCTTGATTGTAGGGGATTTCCATACCAGTTCTAGGACTGACCCTACGGTGGCTGCAAGTACCCGAATAATAGGAGAAGCAAAATGACACTTGTGTCTTTTATTAGCATGATTTCTAAACGAAATGTAATAGTTTAGAATATTTCAGTGATATTGTTATGAATAGAATGTATTATTTTCATTATTTCCATGATGTATATGATAGTGTTGCTTATTGGGAAAATGTACCATTTCATACATAGTTAGATTTTTCCTTGTTTAACAAATGTTACTTTTAGTCGTAATTGTGTATATTTTGTTAAGTAAATGAATTTGATTGTATCATGTTGCTTTGGAAAATGATGTCAAATAATCCTTTCTTTTAGTGTCAAAATAAGTATAGAAGGATGAAAATGGAACCTTTTCTTTCAAAAAAAATTAGTGTCTTCGAATTTTTGGATATAATTGTGCTAGTAAAATTGTTGGTAATAATTTAAAATGGCGTGTTTTTACATGTCTACTAGTGTTGCATTAACCTAGGAAATCACTTAATATTCAAAGAAAAATATTAACATACATTTGTGTGTTTTTTCATTTTGAGTGGGAAGCGACAAAACAAACATATAGCTTGAAATATTTACCTTTTTTGAATGGAATGATCCTCTCTGGTAAGCCTTGAGTTATGTTAGCTCCAAACATCTTTCATAGGCCTAGTGACTTAGAGGTACCATATGTGTTTATGTGCTCCTCCCTGGGAACCTAGTTGAGAGCATCCACGTAGGTATGAAAGTGTGTAAGATGCCTTAGTGCAAGGAATGTCATCACTTTTGTGGCATATAAGATGACATGTTGAGCTTGAAATCTCATGGTTGTATTATATACTAAACAAAATTAGGAGTGGAATATAATGAATAGTGGTTGAGACCACATGGACATTTAGGTTATGCATTAATGCACTATTAAGTTTTTAATTATAAAAGAAAATTTACAACTTGGCCTTGTTTGAGAATGTACCCTTGTGATGTTGGCCTAATAATTTTAAGTGTCATGGAGATTACTCGTAACTTAATAAATCTTTCTTATGATGTAAAAGTGGGTGTGAATTGATCCACGTGAGAACAAGTATTTGAGAAAACATAGTTTCTCATTTGAGAATCAAAACTTAAAATGTGCACATGCTAAGATAATTGAAATTAACAATCGAGTGATATATTTTTATTGGTAATCAAATAAATGAACCAAACCTAATGGAATCCTTTATAATCTAAGTGTTAAAAAAAAGTGAGAAAATATAGTCTTAGGATATCGCAAGTGGCATGAAGGCTTTGCAAGACAGGGACATTTGATTATTCTAAATTTGTCTTGTGGTAGGGTTTAAAAACCCTCGAGCACTAATGAATGTAATAGATCAAGTGACCTCTCATGATGTTAATAGACAAAGGAGCTATGATGTATTGTTACAAATGTTTGTAAATATTGCTTTGGAAGGATTTTGAACGAGTAGAATTTGAAAACTTTTGCATTTGAACCCCTTTTGTCCCTCTTAGATAAATGTGTCCCTTGGTGTGTAGTAGCAGATTACCACGTGTTGCTTGTAGGGTGTAGTTCCCCCCCATCCATGAATGCTTTTGAAGTTAATAGATTGTCGAGCCTCTCTTAAGGGTATTAGTGAAAGAAACATTGATGTATATTTACTCAACAATTTAAATAGTTCTTGGGATTTTTTTTGAAAAGCATATAGTTGTTGGGTTTTCTCGCTTGTGATATGCATTTAATACTTGAGTGTCTAAGAGCGATGAAATGCGTTGTTTTGTGCAGGGTCACCACTCCTTGTATTCATGAATCATTGAGTGTAAATTATGTGTTATTTGAATTACAATTATTCTAAAACAATTTCAATAGTGAGACCAAGTATGACGTAAGTGTAAAGAGTATGAGAGTTAATGAGATTTTGGTTAGGAATAATGTCATACTTGAAGTCCTTATAACTCAATTAGGCATTCTCATGTTGTTAAAAAAAGATGATGAATTACTCTTAGGGAGATCAAAATTTCAAGAAAACATAAGCTATATACATACATACATACATATATGTGTGTGTGTCTGTGTGTGTGTGTGTGTGTGTGTGTGTGTGTGTGTGTGTGTGTGTGTGTGTGTGTGTGTGTGTGTGTGTGTGTGTGTGTGTGTGTGTGTGTGTGTGTGTGTGTGTTTGTGTGTGTGTGTGTGTGAAGTGAAAATGTTGAATTGACTCAAACAAGTTATTGAGCTATATCAACTATAATAGGAAAATAAAGGTATCGCAATGGAAGGATGTTTATGGGAAGAGGTATCTTGAATCTTTTAAATCCTAAGATTTCTTCCTTGACTTCATGTTAGTTCCCCTTAGGTAATAGGGGTAAAATTTAAACATCAAATAAACTTTTTGCAAAGTCGAACCTTAACATAAGAACAAGAGCATTAGAAATTTTGTATGTGTTTGAAATATGGAAAATAATTATTTAGTTATGGAGATTATTGTAAGGGAGAAAGAGCCAAATTAAATGATCGTATTGTTGTAGTCACAAAATCATGCACTTTAGACATTTATTTATCCCAATCTCATACTACTATTTAGAAGGTTCTTGAGTGAAGAAATAACTAATTAACCCCTTCCTTTGGCCATCTTATTTATTTTATTTTGTCATTGATGACCTATTACACCCATATGCCTAGCCATTTCCTGACATCCCACATTATTTTAGCCTCGACTGGGGTGCCCAGATTTTGACTGGGGTGCCTAGATTTGTATTGGGGCACCCATGGGTGTCCTTGTCCCACCAGGGGCACCCTGATCCTTTTTTACACTTTCTCGCCACTTTTTGGACCTCTTCTAGACATTTTTCATCTTTATCTTCCTTGTGGTCGACCTTTTCGGGGTTAATTACAAAATTATATAAAGAGAACCTTATAAATATAAAGTTAAGAGACCATAATGAGGGAACTAGAATCATCTACTACTATCACTCATCTAGAGTTGCATCCATCTATTGCATTGACATCCACATAGCTCCATCATCAAGGCACAAGCTAGGACATATGCATCACACTTTATGGGGGAGGGATTCTATTATATTCCATGCACACATTCTATTACAGTTTCTACATTCAGTTATTTTTCACTAATTCATAAAGTGTGATTGACACAAGAGCACCTAGGGCACAACATGCACACACACCAGAACTACATCTGGGTCTGAAATGTAGTGCAGTGCTCAGTTCATAAGCCCACTGTTATGGCAGTTGATGTTAGTCGGACCCATTCAATTGCATATTTCTTTTTTAGGGTTATGATACTTTTTTTGGTCTTTTACAGGTCTTTCTTTCATATTAACGATATCTCGCACTAGACATCGAAGTAGATACGACAGGAAGCTAGGGTTTCAGATCACCTTCCAACCCTGCAAGTACCAGTTACAGAGCTTTTACACAAACCAGGGCACCCAAATTACATACCAAAGTGCCCACAGGTGCCCTAGTCCTCCATGCACCCCAGTCTAGTTAGATCCTCTAGCTTCATCCTTTTCAACACTCCTGCACAGTCATTCCTACTTTCTTTTTTTTTGTTCATCACTGCGACACTCTCCGATAGGCATCTATTATTCACCTAAGTTATTTCCTCTTCTTTCTTACATATTAGGGTTAGATTTTCCTTTTGTATAGTTGTTTATCTTTCTTGCGTACTTCATTACTGCTTTTACCTATATTATTATAGTTGTTCATAGCTTAGATTAACTATATTCATAATACCTAGCTTCGTAAATTTTAGTTAATCATTTTTGGTGAACCCGACATGCAAATTTGTCTTTCTTCTTCTATTTTATACCCATTACCAGTAGCGGTCATTTTGGATCTCTTCAATATTATGAGCTATCATCATTCACCCATAGGGTTTCCATAGCAATGGCTGATATATCTACTTTTGTTACTCCTACTAGCAATCCCTTAGATATTTCCAATAATGTGCCTCTTCACAAAATTGAGGCGTCTAATAGTGAAAAGTATTACGATGAAGACACCAACTTTGATCAAGACCAACTCAACATTATTACTGACTTTTGCCAAGCATTGCGTGAAAACCCTACTTACCTCCCTCATGTCTTTCATGCTCTAATTGTCGCTCAACATCCTTGTGATGCTTCAACTACCATAGTTGTTTCCTCTGCCCCCATGGTCTCCTCTCCACCAACTTTTTTTTCCGCTCCTATTCCTACAACCATGACTCCCTGCCTTTCACTCTGGTACTCCTTTGCATCTCAGTTCCTCTTTAAACCCTCCAAGTTTGACCTCTTTATATCAGGACTTACATACCCAGATTCGACAGCTTCAGCTAGCTACTTCACATCCATCACCATCTCTAGATTTTACCTCATTGCTACATATTCCTTTTGCACCTGCCATATCTACTTATACATTCCCACCAAATTTTGTCTCTCCTAAGCTACCACTATTCAAAGGCCATGATGACCCACAAGATCATCTCCGCACATTCCATGTAGCATGCCTTGACTATGTTTACGATCATATTCTCTTAGTAAAGATTTTTCCTCTCAGTTTTTAAGACTATGTGATGTGTTTAGTTCTATGACTTACTTATACATTCGGTGGTCTATTTCACGCATCTATTTGATGCCTTTCTCACACATTTCTCTATCAATATTGGCTCTAAGATATCCTATGCTCAACTGGCACAACTCAAACAAGGGCCTAACGAACACTTATATGATTATGTTTTGCATTACAAAAACAACTTAGCCAAGATGTCTAATGTCCTTGCAGATCTTGAGCTTTAGGATTTATTCATCCAGAGTCTATTACCACCCCTACAGGAGAGTGTTCTCTTTGAGACTTCTCCTTCATTTGATCAACTTTTTCATACTCTCAAGCTTCGTGAGACTAAACTATTAGCCATAGGCAATCTTAAATATCAAGAACAAGCATTTTCCTCCACATGCTTTCAAAGTAAGCCACCATCCAAATCTTCTACAACTAAACCCATGGATAGAAAAACCACTGTAAACGTAGTCTCTACCCCTAGGGAGCTTCGACCACAACCATACAGATGTAATTTTACTAAGATTAGTACACCACCAAGTGCTTTGCTACCATAACTCATCGATAGTAATCTTATTACCTTACCATCACCACTACAACTTGATCCATCTCGACCCAAAAGGCATAATTTTGATGACAATTCTTATTGTAATTATCATCAATGCATTGGACATTCCACTGATCATTGTTTTCGGTTACGACATCTCATCCAAGATCTACTTGACAATGGTCAAATTGATTTTCTAGAATCTACAACATCCACACCTACTAATGACAATCATAAACTTAATATTTTTAACAACCCCTTGCCAAAACATGATACGAAAACGACCGATTCCTCTGCTAATTATGTCTATCATGTAGTATTTTCTTCCCCAGGGACCTCTCGATTTCTTAGTTTCTAATATTGAAGCTTCACCACCAATCATTTCTTTTTCCAATGTTGATTATCATGCTAAGTTTACATCTAATCATTTACACATCCATGCATCTATTGGCTCGACCTCCATCAACAACACTAAGGTTGATCCCATTAGTGGTCCTATTATGCATGTTCTACTGTCACTCCTTAAGCTTATCAGGTATCCTCTATCACAAATCAAATATGCCCTTTTGAAAATCCCTTTGGTGTTGTTCAAGCTGCATGTTATGGTTGGTCCTCTTACTATGCTGGTACCTTTCCTCATTGGAAACATAGTTGAAGGATGCAACATGCTTCTCAGGCCTCAATTGGATTCATCGCTCATAATCCTATCATTTCCATGAATCATTTACAACTCAAATTCATTTACAACAATCATGTCATTTCTATTGATGGCATCCCTCCATCTACTCTATGGCCATCATCTCCTCACACAGTATCTAGCATGTTACCTACTTCATCTAGCATGTCACAGTCTATGTTTCTCAAAGCACAATCTACTCCTACCTCACCTACTCAAGCATCATCTGTGTGATTGCATCATCCAAATAGTCCTACACATCGGTATAGGCCTATTCCTATGGACACTTACTGCATCTCGACATAAATCGCCACCTCGTTTTATTCCATGCGGATCCTCTTCACCTTCATGTTCTGCATCACATAGATCTCCATCACTGACACATTTTACTGATGCCATGACCTTCATCATATATTCATCCCTTTCATGCACATAGAATTCATTCATCACTACAACATTTGTCTACCATACCACCACTATTAGAGCATAGTCATATGCTTTCATCTCCTACATCAGAGTGGAGGACCATTGTCCTTCACTATCATTGGTTAGTTCAGTCATTTCTACGCATACTTGGGGGGCATAGCACTTCACCTTCCCCCTCTCCACCTCATCTTAGCATAGTCACACTTATCCCTTTTATATGTTCATATCCTTGAGTTATGCATACTCATCACACATGCTAAGCATCATTACCCAATGACACACTCTTGTGCTTCAGTTCACACTTGATTGTTGAGGGATTACTACTACACTGAACCCCACACACTGCACTATAGGCATTACACATTGCGCTTTATCACACATCACACGTTATACATTCTACGTTTATTCTATGAATTTTTTACATTTTTGTATTTATACATCATACATCATGCTAGTTGTCATTATCCACCATTGTCCACACATCTTACATCCTACACTACTCATCCTCCCTACTGGATTATTCATTTATCTGCATACCATACATATTACACCATGCCTTTTTACACATTCTCTACATATTGTTCTAGTCTTCATCATATGTGATTCTAGCACTACACCATCTTACATATTACATTGCTAATATATCTACATAGATTACATGCCATTCTATACATTACATTTTACACATTCTACACTTTTTATGTTGCATCTTACACATCGTATACTTATATATACCACTCATCCTATGGTCGGATTTTATCCTTACATATACTACATTGTCTTCTATGTGTTGCACTCACTACCCAATGATGCACTTTAGTTCTTCAGTACGTACTTGACTACCAAGGGTGTACAAATCAAATGGACCTTACACATATACTACTTGAACTTTCAAGCATGCAACATTCTTAGGCTAGTGACATACGCTTTAGGCTAAATCGTCACCTATTATATCATGTTCTAGTGGTCTACACCTTAGGTTACATCACCATACCCTCCTTTCTTTTTGTCATGATATATACTTAGGGATAAATAATCACTCATCCATTCATCTTATAGTGATATACGCTTGGGCTAAATCATCACTTATACTTTCATTTTGTCATGATATATGCTTCGGTTATAGGGTTCACACATGCATCATCACCTAAGTCGCATCTCACCACTACACCCATACACATTCATCACAGCACATTAGACACTACACATCCTACTCGACCATTTCCATAAGACATACTCTCATTTTATGGTTCATTCTTGACTGCTGAGGGGGGGAAACAAAATGAACCTCATTGCATCCATTTCCATCCACTCAGGGGGCACGCAGCTCCTATCACTCAATATTGCACTCCATTCCATCCATCCACAACATGTTACATATTATGGGGGCTTATACTCTTGCTCACTTTTGTTGTTTATGATCACTTTATTACACATGCTAGTTTGACTACTTGTATGTCATTTATCTATACCATCCATACATGTGTGTTCATGACTTTTTCTAGTTTTCATTGTAGATACATGTCTTTTATACATGGCATGGATGCTCACCTTCTACCCTTCCTACACTGGTCACGAGGAGCATCCACACATTCATCTCTTCTAGGTGTTATTGTTTCATTTTGTACTTAGCACTTTACATTACTTGTTTATACATGCTTTTGACATACTAGTTATCTTTCTAACATGTCAATGAGTGCTTCATATGCAACATTTTTTAAGCAGGGATATTTGTTTCCATACTTGTTTGTTACATTGTCTGTCATTGTTTGTTATTGTTTGTGGGCCTTGCCCTATGTTTTGTGTGCACACTTATTTGTTGTTTGCGGCCATGATGGCCTTGCGTGTCTTGCGACATCATGACTGATGTCCCATGTTTGCAACCCGCTTTGTGCATCTTACTTGTCTTCTTGCTTACATTACTTTGTTTGGTAGCTTACACACTATTTGCTTAGTGTACACACTATTTTCTACTTGTATGTTTGTTTACACTTTTTTTTGGCTAGCCTTCTGGTTTGTGTGTTCCTCGGTTTCTACCAAGCACTTTTCAGCAGTACAACATACATGCGGTTGGCCCTCTTTTACGGCCACATGTCTCCTATCAAAGATGTTGCATACATGCCCCCAAAGAGGGGGGCATCATTTGAGGGTTTCTACTAACACAACACATTTACACCGGTTCAGTTCAGTGCACTTTTTACCCTTGGCATTGTGGGTTACATACGTCAAGTGAGTTCAAACTAGTCTAAGAACCTCATACACAATGACTTTTACATGACATGTTGTCCTTAGAATTTATGAGAATCAATTACAGGCTTGGAGGTTACAATGGGTATGCCTCTCTACACTACTTCGGCCAGTGGCATTAGATTACCCAAAAATCTAGGACAATATAGAGATCTCTACACACAGTTCGGGGAACTAGTTAGAGCTTGGAGGACACAAAGTATTTCCTCCCTATACACTTCTTCATCCTATGGTGTGAGATTGCCCAAAAAACTCTTAGTACAGGATATCCTTCTACACTTTCTCTCTCGACATGGATCAGGTGCACATGTTCCATTTCCATTTACATTTGTGTATTTTACATACTTTCATACACATGTGTCTTTTACATTGCGTTTTTACACATACATACATACATATTTGACTACTTGATTGTTTTCTCCTTACAGGGCCGACCGTATGAGAAACAAGTAGTCAAATGGGGGCAACAACAACAACAACAACTTCAACAACAGCACTTTATGGCAGCAATACATGATTTACTAACCATGCAGGTACACTACACATTGCGACAACTACACACACGTGTTCCACCCTAGGTTCACTCTCATCACTTTTTCTTGTGCACATTTTTCATCTTTAGTTTCCACGCTCCTCCATATTTTTGTCATTCCATGCTTTGTCTAGACCTTCGGCACATTTCTACTACACTCTTCATGGACATCAAGTACACATCTCTATCTACTTTATGTTACCAAGATTTTCGCTCACCAACATAAAATGGGGGCAAAATGTAGTCACAAAATCATGCACTTTAGACATTTATTTATCCTAGTCTCATACTACTATTTAGAAGGTTCTTGAGTGAAGAAATTACTAATTAACTCTCGTCCTTTAGCCATCTTATTTATTTTATTTTGTCATTTATGACCTATTGCACCCATATGCCCAGTCATTTCCTGACATCCTGTGTTATTTTAGCCTCGACTGGGGTGTTTTGTTCCCACCAGGGGCACCCTGGTCCTTTTTTGCACTTTCTCGCCACTTTTTGGGCCTCTTCTAGCCATTTTTCATCGTTATCATCCTTGTGGTCACCTTTTCAGGGTTAATTACGAAATTAGATCAAGAGAACCCTATAAATATAAAGTTATGAGACCATAATGAGGGACCTAGCATCATCTACTACTATCACTCATCTAGATTTACATCTATCTATTGCATTGGCATCCACATAGTTCCATCATCAAGGCACAAGCTAAGACATATGCATCACACTTCATAGGGGGAGGGATTTTATTCTATTCCATGCACACATTCTATTACATTTTCTACATTTAGCTATTGCTCTCTATTTCACAAAGTGTGACTGGCATAAGAGCACCTATGGCACAACATGCACACACACACCAAAAATGCATTTGGGTCTGAAATGTAGTGCAACACTTAGTAAGCCCACTATTGTGGAAGATGACATCAATCTGACCCATTCATTTACATCTTTTTTTTAGGGTTTCGATACTTCATTTTGGTCTTTTACAGTTTTTACTTTCATATCAGCAACATCTCGCATGAGAAAACAAAGTAGATACAATATGAAGCTAGGGTTTTAGATCACCTTCCAACCCTGTGAGTACCAGTTACAAAGATTTTACACAGACCAGGGCACCCAGATTGTAGACTAGAGTGCCCACAGGCGCCCCAGTCCTCCTCCAGACACCCTAGTCCAGTTAGATCCTCCAACTTCATCCTTTTGGACACTCCTGCACAATCATTCCCACTTTCTGATTTTTTGTTCATCACTACGACACTCTCTAATAGACATCTATTATTCAATTGAGTTATTTCCTCTTCTTTCTTGCATATTACCTGGTTAGATTTTCCTTTTTCATAGTTGTTTAGCTTGCTTACATACTTCCTTACTACTTTTACCTATATTATTACAGTTATTATAGCTTAGATTAACTATCTTCATACTACCTAATTTAGTCAATTTTATTTAATCAATTATAAGTTGAATGTTAAATGAAATTAAGAATATGTAGGTGGAAAAGGAGAATTTATCCTTGCACGATAAATGCTCTTGGATTTTTTAATTGTAACTAAGATGTAATGATGGCAATGATGTGTTGTGGACTTGCCAACCTTGGGTCCTTTTGTGGTTGGGTCATTGCTAGTATTTTTTCATTAGGGAAAGTGTGGCGTCGACATGTATATGGTGTTATTGTGTTGTCTTTATGGGTTGATGTTTGTGTAAGTGTCTTATGTGATGTTGAGATTCTCTATTAGAGCTCGTGTGGTGTTGTGTAGTGAGTAATTTAAGACAAAAAAAATTATTCTGATAATTTAACTGTTGTATTTTGGTGTTGAAATTATGGGCATTACAAGTAACTTTGTGTCTTTGATTGATGAATTTATAGAACTTTATGTCTCTAATTCGTTAGTCTTATTATTGCTTACATGGTTGATTTCTTCCTATTGAATGTGGACTTACTCTGGCTAATGTATGTGAAATCTGTAAGTCTACTCACAACATTAACCCCCTCCCTCTATTTACACATATCCTCTTTACCTCTTTCCAATCAAATTCCTCCCTTGTACATTATACAGGCACTTTTCCACTTGTTTAGTGGAGTATTCATGTGTGATCCCGGACCTACCAGTCACCCCACAATACTAATTAATTTTCATTCAATAAATGGGAACCCCCGATACCTAAGACGGAGGGGCTTAGCCTCATGATCATTCATAAAAACCAATAATATGCACTACAAGAAATTATTTCACCAACAGAGGGATAATATTTCATGACCTACGGTATAATCAACAATCATATCGATGTTGGGAAGATAACAATCATCTTTAGGACATACCTTATTGATATCCCTAAAATATGTACAAATCCTTATTCCAATTGGTTTTTACAAACATGAACTATGTTAGAATTCCACTATGAATAGTCAATAGGCTTATTATACCCTACTGCTAGCAATTTCTCAAACTCTTCTTTGGCTAGGAGAGCCAATTGTGGATGCATTTTTATGAAGCTTTTGTTTGATTGGCTTAGTTGATTCATGAATAACCAAATTGTGCACAACCAAAGAAGGCTCTAGTCCTAGCATGTCCACATAAGACCAAGAAAAAACATCAGAAATCTCTCTGAGGAGAACGATAATTTTTTTATGTTCTTATATATTAAGGTGGGCTCCCAACTTGACAATCTAAGGATGTTTCTTTATGTTGATGTTGACGTTAATATTTTCTTTAAGTGAATAACTTAGAACCATCTTCAATTCACATAAGATCGGGAGGGAGGTTGATTTCTTCATCTATTGGTATCCCAATGATATTTACACTAATATAATGATCCCTTATATAATATTTATTATTATTATTTTTGACATTGTTTTTCCATGAGTTCCTTAAAGAGGTTTTCACTATGGGATTTGGATTTGTTATTCTTTTGTTTTTCTAAGTTATTTTTTATATGTTTCACTTTTTGCTAACTATAAAAATCAACTTCCTCTCCAAAGTACATGCACATATTAAGGTTGATGGAGAATCGCTTTTATGATCCCTAATGGGGATGTCATCATGTAGCTCTATGAACTCTGTTATTACTTCTTCATTCTAAAAGAGATCGATTGGTATGTGATGTTTTTGGTCCTAATCGATGAGGGAGGGGTATACAAGATCAATTTTAATGATAGAAGGAGATAAGGTCAAAATTTCACTATAAAAAAATAGATTCATAGAAGCAAGGTCTTTGTAAAGACTACAAGAAAACCTTGGTTCATTGTCATATTTGGAATAGCTATTTTTACACCCAGAAGAGGCGACATTGAATTCTATTGGTGGTGCACCATATGGTTTTGTACCAATGTTGTATTTGTTTATTTTCTCGTGTGTAGGGAAAGGCTCCCACACACCTTGTTCATGTTTTCCACAACCATAACCTTAATATCCTATGCAATACATCATTTTTTTAGGGATGACATAGTATGGGGATTGATAATAGGAGGTCATCTTATCATCAGGTGATTGGGATGTGTAAGTGGTATCCAGACGTTCATTTGCTAAGAGGCCACCAGGTATAAACTTGTCGAGGTTACTGTGCTCTGGTGTTCTTTTTGGCCAAAATTTGGCCTTGCCACGTGTTTTCAGTGATAGTGGGAGATTGGAAACAAGGAGGCATTTTTGGAGGTCATACTCCCCATAGCCAGTGTTAGGATTTTGAACTTGGACTCCAATGTGGGAAAGGTGGATATAGAGGTGGATGCACTAAATAAACTGGGTTAAAGTGTGTCATAATGGATATGAGAGGCAATAGCCTCATATTTGAGTTTAACAACAATATCTATGATAGGACTACTAACACTCTACAATGAGTAAAGGGTTACAGGTCACCAGGAATTGTGAGCTCCTAACCTTGGTAATGTAATTTGATGCACTGGTGGAATGTGAAGGGGATAACCTACATGGCATATATCTATTGGTGGCTAGGGAGGATGTTATAAGGAAGCTCCAAATCAATAACATAGAACCTAGTTTCTTGCATGACAGACCCAACTTTCATAAGTAAAGTAATGGTTCCCGCCAACTGTCTCTCGGCATTATCATAGGCCTTAATGGTAATTACCTTAGGCTCAAGATATATATTAGTATGCCCTAGTTCTCTAATAAGCTTCAGAGTTCAAATGTTTAAACCAGTTCCATTGTCCACAAGCACCCATTTGACTTTCTTATGGGTTATGATCAATTTGATGTACAAAGGTAAATTATGCATGCAATTATCCAGTGGAATATTATTTTGGCTAAAAATGATTTGTTCAGATGGGGTGATTTGTGCAACCAAGTCTTGGAAGTACGAAGGGTCGATGTCTATCAAAACCCTTGACTCCTAAAGGGTCTTATAAACGATATCTTTGTGAATAGTAGGTATTTAGAGAAGATCCAAGATATAAATATTGGCAGGTTTCTTCTCAAGTTTCTCTAAGAGATCACAATGATTATCCAAAGGAAAAAATAGACGGGGTCCTAGGATAATGATGCGAGTACATGTTGTAATGATACAATCTTGGAATTTCTTTTCATAGTGGTGATGTGGTTGGTGATTGGGTGGATGTGATGTCTTAGTGAAATGATGGGGAAAATAGGGTTCTCTCACCAACAATGTGTGGGACTAAGTCCCTCTACTTGAATGGAGCAACTCCATTTATTGAAAATGAGAAATATATACACTATTCTAATTTTTTGGTGGTGGTCTATTGATCGAGGATCACACATGAGTACTTCCCTACACTTATGGCAAGGTGTTTGTAGGTAATCCAAGGTAGGAAAAAGTTAGAAATAGAGAGGTAAGAAGAGAATAGTGAGGAGGGTTTTACACAATAAATATCACATAAGAGTTTATTTCCTCAAAACTATAATATAACCATGAATTCAATAAGAAGAAACCATTCACATATAACAAGGAACAATATACAAGAAGCACAAAGTCTCATTGAATTATATTCAACAAGTACATGCTAATGGAGTGAAGTTGAGATGAAGAGGAATGCATTAGACTAGGAAATGGAAGAATTCAGCTATCTTGCTTTTAGAGATAATATGAGAGCTAGAGAATAACAATAACCATCCTCTTGAAGTGAGGAGGTCACCCCTATTTATATCTTTACATTGCAACACTTCATCTACCCCTCACATGAGTCTTCATTTTTTTATTCCATCTTCCTAGGAAGTGAGAAAATAAGTCACCTTTTTATAAATCGAAAGGGACTTTTACATTTCAACATTAGAAAGTCACTTAAGTGAAAAAGACACAATTTCATGATTATGCACAGTGAATAATTAGAAAGGGGAGAGAAAGAAGAGGGGAAAATAGGAAGAAGGAGAAGGGAGTTGACCAATTGTTCGATGAAGAATCCTCCTCTAATGAAGAATCAAATCTTTTCGATTTCCGTGGAAGATCTCCAATGATGAGGCTTTGACCTTTGACCATCTTGTTGAATCTTGAAATTACAAATGAAACCTTATTGGCTTCTAGGATGTGCACATGTTCCAATGTGTGAAGCCAAGTTTCAGGGGTGGCATTGAGATTTTTGCATTGATTGAACCACTTCTCATGATTTCTTATAGTATTAGAGATGGAACCTCTAATCTCTGCAAGGGATTCCAAAGTATCATCATTAAAGGACAGAGGATTGTTGATATTTTCCTAAACCAATTATTGAAATGAATTCTAAATATCCTTCAAATAAATGTTCTCGTTGAGGAAATGAGTCCCAAGCTCTTGCATGCTTGTGCCAAGGTCTTCCAAAATTATTGATACATCTTCCTCACAGGATTCCAAATCTGCAATTGCCTCTTTCAAAGCATCATACCTTCATGTTATAGTATGAGACCAAACGGGAGACAAGTTCTTTAAGGCGGATGAAAACACATATGAGCTTATCAAGGCATGAAAATCAATATTATTCATCTCTTTCACCAATGGGAGATTATCCTCCCAAAGGACCATCTCTTTCTTGATCTCAACTCTAGTTTTCTTGATTTTCAACTCTATGGCCAAGAGGAATGTGAACAAAAAGATAATCTGAGGGAAGAGAGCATTCCCTTTTTCCATGATCATGTTTACCCATTGGTCAAATGCCCTTCCTTGCATTGTGAATGCTTGAGCTTGCTTGATGGACCGGGGATTGAAGTTGTAGATGGGAGAGATTTATTTAATTGGAGACATAGATGATGAATCTGGTTCAAGAAATGATTGCACATACAAAGACAAGGTCCTCACATGTTCCTCCAATTGGGTGATGGTTTGTTTACACTCCTCATTTCATACAAGGATCTGTGATGGGGACTCCTTGAAAAGGTGAGCATGACCCTCATGATTGGTTTTCCCCAGAGAGACTCTTGTCATCACATAGTCATCAGGTGTCATATCTTCCATAGGCTTGATGAATTTCAGGTGAACAACCTCCAGAAACTTAGCTCCGGAAGCCTTAGTGAA
This sequence comes from Taxus chinensis, assembly GCA_019776745.2. Classification (NCBI taxonomy): domain Eukaryota; kingdom Viridiplantae; phylum Streptophyta; class Pinopsida; order Cupressales; family Taxaceae; genus Taxus; species Taxus chinensis. The sequence continues at coordinate 684,096,743 of CM034147.1, read as the reverse complement.
GAACCTAGAGGTTGTTTGTGCTTTCTTACTCTTCTTTGTTTTGATGTAATTTGAGATGGCCTTGACGTTGTGTGCCACTGCTTGTTGCACGGTTCTTGAATCCTCTCCAAGCAAATATTTGATCCATGGGAAGGGCTCAAAAGGAGTAGAAAGAAGATCGGACACCTCAGGTGCTTAGTAGGAAACCAAAACAAGACTAGGATTGGCTAGTTCAACCACCTTTGTAAGGACAATGGGTTCTATCAGATGCTTGCTAAACTACAAAGTGTCTATTTCTTCTTGTTCAAGTTATTTAATAGGTTTCCCTTTCAATTTGGATCTTTTGTACACCCCCATTGAGGGAGAGGTTTCTTCAACTTTTGTAAGTTTCCTCTTTCTAGATTGAGATGATCTTGTGCCTTCATTAGATCCTTCATGAGATATAGAGAGAGAAGATTGCCTCAGCAAGGTACTTGTTGCACATATATATTTTTATTGATAAACGCTTTTGACCGGAGCTATGAACTAGGGGGTTGATGGGACCCCACCCAAAACAAAGAAAAGATGAAGAAAGACTACAAACAAAACGGGCCCGAAAAAACAAAACACCACGACTAATGGTGTAGCGCGCATCCGACCAGATCGAGAAATTCAAATGAGAAGTACAGTAGAAATAGCCAACAACTTGTCAATTACCAGGCCTGTAACCGAAGCACAACTGAAGACCAACCCAAACGGGAGACTTGAAGTCAAAAGTAACCAAACTCCACCCGAGCGAGAACGAAACCACACACAAGCCCAAAGACACGAAAGAACATGATGGAGGCAACATCTCAGAGCCACCCAAACAATACAATAGAAGCAAACACAAAGAGGCCATTGACAAACCCAAGCTGCACCAAGCCATGAGACCACTAAACTGCACCAGCCAAAATGAAAAAAACCCAGGACCCTCATAACTGCCCGCTACGGCAAGGCACTAGAATGAAACTTGGAAAACCAAAACCAACGAAAACATCGATCCACAAGAAAACGAGAAGGATCAAAACAGTATACCCTGAAACAAGTAGAAAAACCTATCAAACACGAAGGGACAAAGACCATGGATGTTTTCTTATACGACGTTTGGGGAACCAAGCCTGTCGTGCCCGTAGAAGGAAGAAGAAAACAAAACTGACAACACCTGAATAGGTCCAAAGAAGACTAACATGACCCACGTCTGGCACCCCACCCTTCTCCATTCCCGGCCCAGAAATAAAGTGAAAACCAAAGGACAAAGAGAGAGAAGAAGACGACCACCTCAACTGACTCTCCAACGCTTGAGAAGAACCACACTCCGAGGACATAACGCGAGGCATAAAGTGACCAAGAGGCATGAGGAGGCCTGCCGAGATCTTCAGATCTCGAAAACGATCAGCTTGTGCGGGGGATCAAGTGACCGAAGCACCTCTGCCGCTTTCTTGGGTTCAGCTGCGAGAGGAAAGGCCAGAGAAATCAGGGTAGACTCATTACGCAAGGGATCTGAAATAGGGACATCTGGGGGACGATGGAAGCGCGAGAAGAGCTGAACAAAGGATGAAACCAACATCTCCACCGGAAAAGGGGTGAATAGAAACGGGGCCTAGGAAACCTCTTGAGGGCCAAGAAGGCCTTCACGTCCCAGCAAAGGAGGAACCCAACGAACCTCCTGGCTTCCTCGAAGACGTCTTTTAACCAAGCTATCATTTAGCAGTCCCGAACGAAGCAATAGACTCTCCATACACCGTTTAGCCAAACAAAGGCTGAGGAAATCCAGTTGAACCACCTCATTACTCTCCTTCACCTAGCGCCCACTGCTCAGCGCCATTGACATTGCATGCACCCACTAGCCTGCTCAATCCAAAACCCTAGCTCGCCCATCTTCCACTACTCTGAAGGATTTAATTGTTAATTGGGCCAATGGATCCAGAGTAGTGATTCTTGTTGCACATATTTTAATGCAAGTTACCCTCCTATTTTTATTCCACTTTTTGGACCTTTGAATCACATTCATTGTTCTTTCTTTAATGTCTCCAGAATCAATGATATGCCATGGGGTGAGAGTAAGAGATGAAGATTGCACAACTTCGTACTTAGGGTCAAAAAGCTATGAATCATCACCAGGAAAGCTCTGCACAAACCAATCAAACTTGAAAGACCTCATATGTTCCACTGACATCCTCATATAGTCTCTTTTCTTGACTTCTTGGTCATCAACACATTTGATCCAGAAGTATTCAATTCGAGGAATGTGATGTAAGCTGAGTAGAAGAAAGGAGTCTTGATTTGTCATGATATCAAAGTTGGCCCTAGCCACATAAGAGTGCACGTAAAAGATAACCATTGAGGTTTTAATCTTTGAATCGTCATCCACATTATTGCATGAGTAAATTCCCAAGGAGATAAGAAAGGAAACACCCCTCCTTTTCAAAACCTTGTATTTGATGTGGACTTGGGAAAGTTTCCTACACAACTCAATCCAGAGAATCTTGTGGCTTAGATACCTCAGAAACCAAAGAGGAGCAAGGTCAAATCCACTCAACCTAAGGTAAGTGAATGTGGAGAACTGTGTGAACAACCCCCCATATTTTGTGATCACTTCCATTGCTTCTGGTGAAATTATTTGTTCAAGATATCCTTCGAGCAACCAGATGAGGTATATATTAAATGCATCATTCACTCTTGTGAAATGTGAATTGTTCTCCTTGAAAGTGAGTTGCCGATACTTTTCAAATGCGAGATCCTTCTGAGGTACATTATGTGAAAGAGAGATATCGTGGAAGGGCCTTGTGTATGAGAAGGAATACACAAAGTAAGAGGCCATGGTGAACCTCTTGGTGATGAAGAACTTCTCTAATTGTATGTGAATGTTGTCACTGATGATTTGACCCCTATCAATCATTTGATTTCCTTTGGTGGTCACCACTACGAATTGTGTCATCCATTGATGGAAGTCCCTAGTTTTTTATTCACCCATTACTCTATTCAAGAGTAAAATTGCATCTGAACATGCCTCGTGGTATTCACTTCGTGACAATGTCTTGGGCATCCAAAAATGTTTTCTCCCCTGCTTGAGCCATGAGCCAATTGTAATCCCTTTAAGGTAGGAGTCTATCTTTGACCATTATTGGGATGAAAAATCTCATGTGATGATGACCATATTGCTTAAAGTGGGAATTTTCAGGCATTGTGAGATTCCCTTTTGTGTGATAACTATGAGCAAAGAGTTGACTTCGGTATATATGGTTTTCGTTGCAAGATCATAGTGTCTCGCACAAGCTATGACTAGCTAAGTGCTTTACATTGAAATTGGATGTCCTCCTACTTTGTGGAATCATCCAGTGAACAATTTCTCCTCAACATATCCCTATGGTTCCTTTAGTATTTTGGTCTTCAAATCATCCAAATCTAAATTTGCCACATCATTGTCTCCTACATTAGGAAACTCAGTAGCCAAAGTGGAAATTGGATCAAAACGAGTGTATTTGATCTTCATGGATGCCAAAGACAGTGAAGAAATGAGGCGATGGAGGTGTGTGTGAAATTTAGATGTGATCGGAGCACTTATTATTTTTAGTAAGTCACACCTCACCCACAATTACTATTTTTAACCAATTTTTCCAATTTTCAAGTTTTACAGCTATCGGAGTTCTGGACTTGGAGATTGCATGGAAGTTTCAAAATTGTTGTTTCTTTGTCGTAAAAACTTACTATTTTTAGTAAGTCTCATATGCTAACTTACTAAATATAGAACCATTTCTTTTGCGTGTCTGATTGAGATGAAAATTGTTTCATTAGATTAGGAATTTTGTTCTGATTTCCTACTCCAAATTTCAAGTGTTTTTGTCTTCCAGATTTTCTAAGATCTGAAAAGGAAAGTTTTTCTTCTGAAATATTCAAGAGGCTGCTGTAAAAAATTCAGAGGATCAATGGTAATGTTGTTTGAATAATCTTCAAGGTGTTCAGGACTAGAGTCTACAGGAAAACTCTCAGGGGAAACATAACAAAAATGAGGGAGTTATGAGTACAAATGTTGATTTTGCCATGGGGTTTCTAGAAAATTTGGTAGCATAAAAACATACCAGTGGTAATGGAGGGAAAGGAAATATGAAAATTGGCTCAAAAAATGGCTAAGTGTTATTTTATACTCACCTCTAAACACTAACCTAGCTAACTCATCTTCTAACTCATCTTTGACCATTCTAGCTTAACCCGGTCTACATGACATGAAGGAGTGGGGTTAAAAGATTCTAAATGGGTTTTGGTTGTACCCATATCCATTACCACATTTAGTAAGGGAAAAATGGAAATCATACGGTGAAAAACGTGCCAAAGGGTGAAGGCTTAATGAGAGGGGGCACATTATCAAGTTGTGAAGTGTTTGGAAAGCAAACCTAGGGAACATGTTGCAAGTCTCAAGTGACGGGAGGTAGAGAGCTCGTATGGTAGCACATTTTGATGTCCCCCATGCACCTATGGAAAGGTGACAAAGGGACAGTAGGGGTGAGAAAGTGCGCCAAGGGTAGGGGTTCTCATGGAGAGGGGAAAGGATTTGAGAGTGAGTGGAAGACTTGATGTTAACACCTAAAGATGTGACTTAAGTAACGAAAGTTCCATCCTCCACATGGTGGCACATTTTTATGTCCCTCATGTCCCTTTGGAAATGGTATAAAGGGATAATATACCTTCATAAGTGTGCCTAGGGTCCACCCATCATGAGGAAGGGTCCAAACAAACTTGTGAGCGTATAACAACTTTCTAGCACACCAAGTGGACTTTTAAGTGACACAACTTTTAAAGCTGATCCTCTCACCATTGTGGCACATTATAGTGTCCCTTATGTCCCCATTGAATTTTATAAAAGTGATAAAGGGACATCAGAGGTCTCTAGGTGCGCCACATATATTTTTGGAATCCTACTTTCACCAAACGTTGCTAAAAATGACCATATGAGAGTTCTTTCTTGCCCCAATAGCTTCCCTAAGAGTTCCATAAGAAAACCTTATATGTTTTTGACTCCAAAAGGGATGATGAGATAATTCCCATCATTTTTATGAGTAAATTTTTCCTGAAATTTACCCCCCTTTTAAATTTTTCTCAAGCATGTGCATCGATGAAAGCAACTGCCACCAGAGTTTATGATGATGAAAATGATAACCAAAACATTTGATGTGAAGAGGGAATTACATATGTCATATTGGAATTTGAATCAGGCAACAAATATTCCCATAACTCCCAAAATATTCAATTGAATATCCACCGGGATCAGAGGTCTTCATCTTCACTGTCGGGTAATATCTCCAAATTTGAAGCATAAAATCTCCTGAAACCTTTTGTACTGTGAATTAGGCCTTCTTAGTTTTCTGAAAAGCATCTGATCAATTCACAAATCATCTAAAGGCTCCTGAAACATTCATAACAAGATGACTAGCTTTTTCATTACTTTCATTTCCTTATACCATGCCACAAGTAGCCCGGTGTTACACAACTTGTTCCTAAACTTGAATTTTCTTGTAGAAATTTCATAAAATTCCTCATATGATTACATACCTTTGCACCACACTTCCCATATGCTTTATATTTTCCCTGTAAGTTCTCGAAGGGTGCTCACTAGGTGTAACAAATCCTGAAAATAGGCCTTTTTGGGCCTCCAGGAGTACTTGTCTTCTCTTGGATCCAAATATCTTCATAAATCAACTTGAATTACATCCCCTGCACATGACATACACTTAAAAATCACATTAGCACATCCATCTTGGCCATTATGAGGGTAATACAATGATTGAGTTAGCTGAAGGCCAGGTTTACATTGACTGGGAGAAGGATTTTCAAATGTGGCTTAGGTTGTCATGATAATTTTTTTGAATTTTTCATGCTATAAATTTTGTGTGACAACACTACCAATAACACTCAACACTACCAAATACAAACAACGATCAACAAGAACATGTAACTTCACAAAAAATTCAAATAACTTGAAGGAAAAATGCATGTAAAATTAAATAAGAAATGTGCATGAGACAAAGGGGTGTCCTGTCGGGCATGCCATATGTATGCATGCTAAAGAAATAGATGAAATTAAGCTAACGATATAACACAAGTAAATCCTAATCTATTTCAAGAAGTAAATAAATCAAGATAAATCATATGAAATGAAGCTAAATAACTTGCGCAAATATTAAAAAAAAAAATCCAAACCTCCCTTCATCATGTGGATGTGCTTTTAATATGTGGGTATTCCTTACAAACCGAGCGTAAGCCACGAATGGTCTTAGAACAAGGAGCTTGGTAAATGAAGAGATTTACTCATTATGACACAAAAGTCATGTTTGATTCTTCTCTTACTACTTTAACAAGTAGGGAGTTTCTCACTTTTGGCAAGCCTTCCAACAATAGAAATGCTCTTGTGAGAAATGAGTATGTATGTCTTACAAGGACACTGTGTGTTTTGATAAGAAGGTACTAAGTTACTTTTATAGCTTTCCTTTTTGAGAAAGGTATAACTTCTAGTGAATGTGGGATAATGTAGATGTAGAATTAGGAGTGGATAAACATGGTTAGAAGTGACTAATTAGCATTAACGACCCATGAAAATCAGAGGAGGTTTAATTAATCAATTGAGATTAATTAAAAGGTTAAGATTAACTTGTAGAAGCTATTTAGAGGAGATGTAAAGGGAAATTAGTGGGATTATAGGGGTTTGAGTGTGGGATTTAATTAATAAAAGGGTTTATTAACGAAACAAGAGATGGTGAAAGGGTAATTAATTAATAATAGGTGATTAATTAATCAAAAGGGGATTTTAACTAATGAAATGAAGTTGATTAACATCCAAGATGGGATAAATTAGCTAATTAGCGGAAGGTCGCTAATTATATTGTGATGATGGAAGAAGAGTAATTAGTGTATTTTTAGTATTAAAATTATGCGACGGACATTAGGTGTTTACACAAACTCAATTGGCTGCTAAAACACACCAATTTTTCCAGAAATAAATATGGTTGCCTCTCCTCAACCGAATGTGTAGTGGGATCCTTGTTCACTGCAAAAAAAAATCGCAATGGATACCTCAGTCTCCACAATCCAAACCAAGTTAAGCTCTGCCATCTCTGCAAAATAGTATGGGTTGGGCACCTCCTTTGCCACAACAATCGCCTAGATGGAATGCACCTCTACTACAAACACCCTATGGAGTATATCAAGGCCAGAACCAAGGATGTAACGTTGTACAAAGGTTCTATGGCATGAAACAAGGAGGCTACCAAGGAAATTACAAGCAAAGGAGGATGGAACCCCAATCAAAATGAAAATGAGTGATCCACCATCTTTGTGGAGAATTAAATCACATTGCACAAAATCCTCCTTCAAATCTAGAGAAAGAAGTGTTTTCCACATAATGTAGGGTGCATGCATAGCATAACACATAAGACTACCTTGCATTGGAGAAACAAAGAAAAGAAAAGTAATTGCATAATGTTAAAATGATCAATGTGGTGCCTAGAGAAACTGTCAGTCTTTAAGTTGTCACCTTATCGCAAAGAAGAGAACATAACTTGGAGCATGTGGAGATTCCAATAGAGCCCTAAATATGACGCATATACAAGGACACGTACCCTGACCCAAGAAAGGAAAAAACACTGCTCAAAGAGTCCAAAGGGTTGCTCCACTCAATCTAGAATAAAGATGTCAATTTGTAAAATAAGGGGGAAACATAAACACATATTTATGGCCATATTATAAGAATTTAAAAACATGAATGAGTGGTTGTTGCCCTGCAATATTTGTTGATCATAGTAAATGTCCTCTACAACGAGGATATTTTGCAGAACATATTTAACTTACTCAGAACTCTATTAAAAAGTACATCAAACGGAGCAGTGCAAGTAAATAAACCTATTTAGTAGTTGAAGACTAAAAAGCCATGGGATGTGGATACTTGATTGAATATAATTCAATGATGATATGAAATAAAATATGTAGTATTTTATTTTGGGAGCATAGTAAACATGATGCCAAGGTCCACTTGGAAGCTATAGGAGACTCAGCTCTGGCTGATAGCCCTATTACTCTCAGCCTCGTAGATTACAAGAGAGTAGATCTAATTGGTCGGCTTGAGGATGTGGAAATACAGGTGGGAGACCTAAGTTTAAAAGGGGATTAAATTGAAGTTATTGACACAAAGGTTAATCTATGATCCTAATAGAAATCTATCTTAATTCCTTCCATTTTGAAGCATGTTTGTGTTCTCATTCAATATCAAGTATTCTTGTTTATTTTATACACTTTCCCGATCATCGTCTCTTCCTTCCTTCAATCGTGTTTACTCTGTAGCTATTGTGCAATTGAGAGTTATGCCTTGTTAATGGAACTAATATGAATTAGCCTTAACTACAACTAATTGTAAGTCCTGACAATGTGATCCAAGGACCTCTGCTAACAAGGTGTGTGAAATGGGCAACACTCTTCAAGAGCCAACATGAATCAACTGTTTATCGACCATAATAAAACCTCTAGTGAGTTTGTGCACAATAGTTTGTGCTTTACTAGCTTTACAAGATTGTTGGTTGGCTTTTTATTGTTGACCGTAGTCTGCCCATTGACAAAAGTAGCATCATTTTTGTTTGCCATTGGTGAGGTTTTTTGACTAAGCAACCAATTACTAGTTAACCACAAGAGGGCATTCACGAATCCTGTGGTCTGTGGCTTGACACCAAAAATAGGTTTAAGCATATTGATATACAAGACACATGGCGATATGCGCGTATCACCTATTCGAATATTAGTGGATTCCTTAGGATACTTGGGAAAGTTAACCTCAACACAAGCTCTTCTCTATGGCCTAGTTATATAGAATCTACTTTGATCATGACAGATAGACCGACGTAAGGTATTTGACCTATAAAGCTCCATCGGGGCAAGGAAAGCCATGGAACTCTGCCTAGATGGAGATTATGAGTTTGGCTTGTTCAAACACAATAAAATCCCTATTCTAATGGGTAAAAACTACAAGTGTGTTAAGGATAAAGCATCAGCCATGTTTGACAATGACATTGTAGTGCTCAACATTGTAAGGTTTAACAAAAAAGTTTTTTTTAAGCTTTTGTACACTCTCAAACTTAACATTATGGAGTTGCCACTTATGACGCACCAAAATTTTAAGCATACTCTTTGAAAAAATTCAACTAACAAAATAAACAACCAAATAGACATTCACAAACCAACATCAACCATAGAATTGACTAGAGAAACGGGTCATAAGATAGACAACCTCGCCATCCGCCACTCAAAGCTAGATTAATAGTAGATTTAACCTAATTTAGAGAGATTTTAAGGTTTTCACAATGCTCCTACAAATGACTGCTGGTTAAATTTGTGTCAAAGTATAACAATACACATATTGACATTTCACGTCATACTCCACAATTGACAAGAAGATGTCGACAATAGTTAAATTTAACGACCATCCAGTAATTTGTGCTCTTCAAAAATATAAAACAATGTTATTTATTTCTTAATAATAAAATACTATTTTGTATCTATTTGACTATATTTAATATGTACTAATATAATAAATGACGGTAATATTTTAATAAATATGCAAATCACAGGTGACGGTTATTTCAAGAATTTGCAAGTATTTTATGACTAAAATCACGAAAAACGTCTTAAAAGGCTGTCAAATTAAAACCCTGATGCCGTAGCAGGAAGTTTGATTTGAAGATGCCTCTTAAGATGCAGGCAAGATATGTTTGCGAATAAAAACAAATCCCGTTGAAACCACAAAAACAACTCAGCCTTTTCTGTTTCCAGGATTGCCCGACGAAAGACGCATCTCTCCTCTGAAAGCGTCAAAACGGATAATGTTAAATCCAAGAAACTTAGCAGAGCATAATACGCACGGGCAGGAATTGGATCTTGTGGCCACTGCTAACGCCACACATTAAATGTATAAATGGACTATTCCAACGGCACAAAATACATTACGCTCCTCCTTCACCAAGCCTTCTCATTTACTCACCAATGGCAGCTATGGCCGTGGTTCAGAGCAGCTCAGCTCACGCGGTCATAGGTCCAAGGTTCGAGCTCCCCAACTTTACACATTCTCGCACAATCTCCAACTCAGGACAGCTTCGCACAGGGAAATGTTTTCGCGGACAGCAATTGACGCTAAAATGGAGCCGAATTCCCGAAGGTATATCAGTGCCCTATCTCTACTAATAATTCCGTTTGGAACTGAAAGCTCTGTTCTAATGCTCAATTTTTCAGGGTGTCGGAGGGTTTCTCTGGCTCCAGTTTCGGCACAAAGCAGAAGAGGACGACAAGGTAAAGATAACTATAATAGAAATGAGGTAGCGGCGGAGGTTAGCGAGCGTTTGCCATTAAAGCAGTACCAGGACGAGTTAGCGGCTCGCATTCTATCCAAGGAATTCACTTCCGAATCCTCCAGGTGCGTGTGTTTTATATTTCCCTTAAGATAACTGGGGAAAGGGTCCTAGACCCTCGAAAAAAATTTGGGTGAAGAAACATGGACCTGGAAAGCCTCACTCACGTCAGGTCCCTAAGTAAGAGCGGATATCGCTTATGCGAGAAAACCCAAAAAATAAGAACCAAGACAGCAGCTGTCCTTAAGTTGACATAGGAAGTCAATGAGCTATTCCCTTCGTACATGTACGAACATAGTAATGATGTCATGAATGTCCAAGAAACCAACCGCGTAGTCCACCAATCCCTTGTTATTCTCCACTGTAAGATGGTGCTATCACCATGGTTGGCCAGAGTCATACGAGGGCGAGCCAGGACAATTCTGCTAGAGGATCATCAGCCACGACCGTATCGTTGGGTCGTAGAATAGACAGGGCTGGAAAGTATGCCAACTTTTTCTTATTACGGAATTTAAACTCATTTCCTCTTAAGGAGGATTCTTCAAAAGTTGGACCCATATTTTTGAAAAATGATAGACAGACTGACTGGTCAGCGAGTGCCCGGGATTCATTAGTAGTACTGTAGTATCATCATCATTTGATCCTTTGACATCTCTAACTGATTCATTTTATCTTCCTCCAGGTTTAGACCCGTTCAAATCATTGAGTGACTGTCCAACTGATTGCCTTTCATCACATTATGTAGGGCAATGAGCCAACACACGATTGTGTAGGGCAATGCCTTCCTGTCAGGCACACAGCTGGAAGAGTTTCTCTTTCACTTGGCCCCTGTCCTTCGGGACTGGGGAGATTAGCCGTGAGGCCTCCTTAAGGCTGGGTGGAAGCAATACGGTGTTCACCAGGAGCATTCCCTGGAGACTCCCACCGGCATGGTGGGGTCGGTATCGCTAATTGCATACAACAGATGATGTATGTTACTCAGCAGGGAGGTAACAGAGATCAGGTTTCACTGTTGTGTGCAAGATCAGAGTCGTAATCTGAAGTCGAGGGGTGATTCCCGAAGACTGCGCTTGCCCCTGACCGTCCTGAGCAAGGAACTCTTCCAGTTCAGGAAAATCAGGAAATCACACGGTACAAATCCTTAGAAATTGGAGAGAATATACATTCTATTACTGCAGAGCGTATTCCCTCTAACTGCCAAATTCAATCAGCAGAGCATGAAATGTTGTCTTAAAGAGAAATGCAGTGGGTGCAAAAACCTTTACACCTTTTGCTATTATCGGTTCATTCGTATTCTTGATAAATTAGACTGTCTGTACATGAGGTGTGCGGTGGGTACTCTATGGCCATACATCAGATGCACCAAGAGAAATTCCATCCCCGTCTTTATCACGAGTTCAACTGAAAAGATGTCTGCATATCAAGTAAAAATCATACAAACACCGAAACATGTCTGTATATCCACACACATATATATCTATATATATTCAATAGTAGTTTTACTTTTAGCTATCTAAGAGTCAGAGAGTTTTAAGTAGAAAATGCCTTCAAGTTGTTGGAAAGGGGGCAAATTATGCAGGCCACCCATCAAGCCACAAAAACATTATATATCCAGGTCTAGATAGAAACTTATTTAATCAACAATAACCACATTCTCAGCATCGATGTCCACCAGGGGCATCATCTTCATCTTCAGGAAGAGGGTAGCATGCTGGAGGAGAGGAGAAAACTTAAAGAGGGAAGCTCCACTTTCATTCTCTATGCCAAGGGCCTTCAACCAATCCAAGATGTGGTGCTGATTGTGTATTATCTCTACTCCTACAGCCTGTACAGAGCATTCAATGTTTGCGTGGTTGTTGTGTATGGGAAAAGTGCCAACTGCGTTAGACAACATATTTGTGAATTTGATAGATTGTGCAACTTCAAATACATCTTTTTACCAATTTATTGTATTTGTCTTGCATCTGGAAGTGTCTTACTTATAAAAGCTTGTGGATGTCCATAATCTCAACATCATCTGTTTATTTTGCAGCCTGCCACATGCGTTGAATCCATAGTCTCATGTATGGGTTTCAGATTTCCTGGTCAACATAGTTTGCAAATTTTTCACCAAGAAATTCACCAGTTGAGCCCTACTTATGTTCGATTCTGCATGTAGTTTGGATGCCAGTTATAGGTTCGCCATATTTTCAATGCTTCTCTTGCTTGCAGAAGTCACCATTTCTAACCTATATATCATGGTTAGGGCACATTATATTATTAGGGGTTCCACCAGCAGAGAGCTCTTCCTTAAAAAAGTAAAAATCCTCCAATTTGAAAGAATAAACGCATCACCAGACCAAATGGACAATAATCGGATGATACGATGTTAATCAGAGTAGAAAGGAAACCCCGTTTTGATTTAAGACAACACTCTTCAATTAAAGCATATGGAAAGGGTCCCCAATTCCCCCCTTTCACAGCACAAGCACACGAACTAGAATCAAATCTTCATACCACTATAAACGTATGCCACCAAAAGCCAGAGATTTTCAGCTGTTGTATTTTTCTCTGTTGGAAAATATTTTGTATACGACAAAATGAAGCTCTTTTGTAACAGTGAAGGGGAGAAGATCCCTCTTTTCTTATGAGGGGAGGTTCCCTTTATTGAAAACAAGAAAAATGTTTCAAATGGTATATACAATATGTACACATAAGAGTGTATTGGGGTTTGTGCATTGAACTTAAAAAAGAACTGTGAGAGGGAGAGAGAATATGAAAAGACAAAATGTGAGAATATGTCTATGGGTATGCAAACACAGATCTTATGATTTACATGTAAGAGAAATTTCCATACGTACTTGACAATTTGACAATAGAATTTTGCATTCAAGACAGGAAAGAAAGAGATACTAAACATAAGAATAAAGTAGATTACCATTACCAAAGAGTATCCTCGACACAACGTCATGGAAAATATCTCTGTATTTCTTGTTGGAAATGAACACCAAGTTTCTATTCCGTTTTCTTTCAAGCAGAAATTTCGGATAACATCAAAAAGCCCTTTTTCAATGGCTACTTCTCAGATTCACAATAAGGGAATGTAACAGATTCTTGAATGAACCTTTATATTCTCTTTTATATCTCTTACACTTACATTTTACTTTTTCCGAAAAGTAACTTAAATATTACAAAAATAGAAAGTACTTTAAGTTGGGAGATATGTTGAAAAAGTAATGCAAAAATAGAATAATTCCTACTGTGAGGCCCTATCCAAAGACAAAAATCACTTGGAGGATGTTTCCAACCAGCTTGTTTTTTTGCCACATCTTTGTTCTTTTCTTTTGCTTTCTTGGTTTTATGTATCTGGAACTTCGTCAGAGTACCCACGACGACTTTCTCATGAGGGAGCGCTGTACCGCTGTATTGTGTAGTGAACAACCCATACGTATACTGCCTTCTTGGTATCTACGAGAACTTTGTAAAAGTTCGCAGCTCCTTGTTGAGCTCTTTGAGTGTGTTATGAATCTCACTCAATTTGTCCATGGATGAAATATCGAATGTCTTGACGTTGAAGGGTTCTTCCTTTAACATTTTTTGGAATTATTCTTTAATATCAAAGGCTGAATAAATTCCCGTGCCATCCTGTTTGAAGAAGTGACAATGTAGTGTCCTGAAGTTGACACACAATTCGATTACCCTGTCCTCTCTCTCCTCAATTGCTTTGAGTTCTTTAGAACTTCCTTTGATATCGCAATTTTCCATCTTATACTCTCATACCAGCTGAAGGAGTTAATATCTTCTTTCCAACTCAATATATTCTTGGCAACTAATAGGTCCTCATTGGTGAGGCTCAGCGCTTCAGTATTATTACTCAAGGACTCCCATTGGGCTAGCTCTGCTTCTGCGGTTGCTATTCCCTTCTCCAAATTGG